>JAYESA010000005.1:163454903-163772403 GCA_036927795.1 Iris macrosiphon | reverse complement strand
GAAAAAATACTAACGCATCGATTCTAGGTTCGTGGCAAAAATGCGCACGCACTTAGAATCGGCGACGACGAAAACCCCGAAAACGCCCGAAACGCCCGTTACTCCGTGACACGACTTCACGTGTCCGAACGGAGAGACACACTTACCCTCTAGACACCCGACAATGTCTACCTAGGTCCGTCTAACCTAAGGCATCACCCAAAATTGGGCCAATCTCGGATTTCACCCAAAATTGACACAAAACCTAGTGTTAAAGTCTCGAAACACAACCAAACTAGTTCCAACTTCCTTCCACGGGTAGCCTTAGGGTCTATGAAGGTTCTAAACTACTAATTACACTACTTAAGAGTAATTAGCAAGAGAAAAGTTAGGATTTACCTCTTGGGAGTTGGAATCCCAAGGCCAAAGTCTCCAAAAGCTCCAAATCCACCACAACTAGCTTCAAAGCTTCCAAATCTAGCCTCCACACTAAGTCTAGGCTCTACACACCTAGGTTGGGGGAAAATGTAGGGTTAGGGTTAACATTCATGGAGAATAGAAGAAGAAGGAGGAGAAAATGAGTACTTACTTGAACTTGGGAAGAAGAAAGGAAGAAGTGGAGAAGGAGTGAAAAAGAAGTAGAAAATAGGATGGGGGCTGCTGTGTGTGCTGGTCGGGTGGGATAGGGGCTGTGGTTGATCGGCCAAAACATAATAAAGGGGTTTCCCTAATGTCTAAATGACCAAAATGCCCTTCTCTCACTTGGGTTTGGGTTTCGGGATTCCAAAAGCACTCAAACTAACTCCAAATCTCTCCAACTAACCCACTAAAAATATAATAAATATTCTAAACTCAAAAATAGGTCTCACAGGGGTATAGGTTGGGTTGGACATGGGTCCACTAGGGTCTGACACGGGTCCAGGCTAGCCAAAACCCTAAAATAATCAATAAAAAAATAATACAATCACAAATTAAATATAAATACAATTATTTATAAATAATACACAATTAACCAAATTAAAATAAAAAAAATACCCGGCAAAAATGGGGTGGTGACATGAAGTGTCACATCAAAATCACCAAATAACTCTAGCCACCTTCTTTGTCTCATGTTAAAGTTCTTTTGAGTGAATATGTACTTCAAACTCTTGTGATAAGTAAATATGTCTACCCAATCACCATATAGGTAATGTCTCCATAACTTAAGAGCAAACACTACTGTTGCTAATTATAAATCATGTGTTGGATAATTCTTCTCATGATCTCGAAGCTGCCGAGATGCATAAGCTAATCAACCTTCCGTGTTGCATCAACACGCACCCAAGTCATTTCCCAGATGTATCACAATAAATTATGAATCCTCCAGATCATATTGGAAGTGTAAGTATCGGTGCTGATATTAATTTTTTCTTTAATTTTTTGAATACTGCTTGGCACTCTTTCGTCCAAATAAATTGTACCTCATTGCGGGTTAAATGAGTCATTAGTGCTGAAATCTGTGTAAAGTATGCTACGAACCTCCGGTAATATCCCGCTAATCCCAAGAAACTTTGCACATCTGCTATTGTCTTCAGGATTGGCCAATTCTCTACTGCTTCAATCTTCTTGGGGTCCACTGGTACTCCTGCTCCTGAGATGATGTGCCCCAAGAATAACACATGATCTAACCAGAACTCATACTTACTGAGTTTAACATATAACTGATGCTCCCTCAGAACTTGCAACACCTTCCAAAGATATTCTTCATGCTCTTCTTTATTGCTGGAGTAGAGAAGAATGTCGTCTATGAATACCACTATAAATTGATGTAGGTATGGCATAAAGATACGATTTATCAAACCATGAATATTGATGGTATATTAGTCAATCCGAATAGCATAACTAAGAATTTGTAATGCCCGTATCGAGATCTAAATGATATCTTTGGTATGTCTTACTCCCGGACTCTTAATTGATGATATCTTGATCAAAAATCTATCTTGAAAAATACTCTTGCTCCACTCAATTGATCAAATAAGTCATCAATCCTAGGAAATGGATACTTGTTCTTCATTGTTACTGCATTCAACTGCCTATAGTCGATATATAACTGTGTCGACCCATCCTTCTTCTTTACTAGAACCAATGGTGCTCTCCATGGTGATCCACTAGTTCGAATAAACTTCTTCACCTTTAGTACTTCCACATGTTGATACAACTAGTTAAGTTCCATGGTGACATCTGATAGACCTTGTTGGAAATTGGTTTTTCTTCTGGCTTCAACTCTATGCAGAACTCTACTTCTCTTACTAGGGGTAATCCTGGAAGCTTACTCAAAAATACGTCAAAAAAAAATTTAATTACTCTGGGGAACTAATCTTCAACTCCTTCCACTGCTGCAATGCCACCTTCATGTTAGTCCTTCACTGTTCTATTAAAGATAAATTCTTTCTTACCCGGGATATTAAACAATACTCTACCCCTACAGCAATCTATTGTCATATGACTGTATCTTAACCAGTCCATGCCTAAAATAACGTCGAAGTTACCCATAGGAACTCGATCAACTTTGCAGGTAATAAATGCTCGCACACTACGATTAGACACGCTAAACATACTCTACTGACTCCAATGAGTCCATTACCAGTGAGTATATTTATTCTCTCTAGCAGTGTCTCAAACTCCAATCTAATATGTGTCACAAATCGTGCACATACAAATAAATATGATGCTCCTAATCAAATAATGCTATGGCAGAAAAAGATGTAATAAGAATGTTACCTGCCACCACGTCACCTGATGCCAAGGCCTCCTCCAGAGATAGAGTAAAAGCTTGCCCTTGGCCTTGTGGTGCTTCTTGTTGCTGTCTTCCTTGAATACGCAGTTGTGGCCTCTGTTGTCCATACTTCTGATTCCTCTACTGGTTGTACATCTGAGTTTGCATCGACAATGAACTCTAAGACAATGGCCTGATCGTTAGTGCTGGTTCCCTATGCTGAGTTGTCTCTGGTGCTGGCAGTGTTAACCGTTGTGCCAGTCCTTCAATCCTCTGTATCATAAAACAATTTAAAATTTGATGACCTAGACCGCCACATCACAAACACAACCCGTGTGATGCCCTAGACACATCTCGAGTATGGACTCCCTTTCCACAATACGTACATCCGGCTGGGGCTCCTAATCGATGTTGTCGCTGCTACCTCGGTTGGTTCAGCCGAGCTGGTGTTGTTGTTGCCGATGCTACTGGCCTCCTTGGCACTGTGTCATGAATACGAACTCTAGAAGATAGTGTTGAAGTTCGTTGTACTGGTCCTCCTCCTCCGCTCTATGCACGAGACCTCTTCTGGCCTCCCGTCCTTGATGTTAACCTCTGCATCGTCAACTCGTGTCACCTAGATGCGATCAATACTTCGTCAAAAGTCTGGTAGTTATGGCCCTCTACCAGTTGTTGATTCTCCAGATAAAGTCCATACTGGAACCTCATCGCCCTCTCTAGTTCTGTTGCTACCATCATCGGAGCAAATTTGCTAAGCCTGCAGAACTTTACCGCGTAGCCATCCATTGTCCTTCCAGACTGTTTGAGGTTGATAAACCTTAATTGTAGCTCATACTCTACTATTAATCTGAAATACTTAACTCTGAAATGGGCCCTAAAGTTGTCCCATAAGATAGGTCATCTTAAACTAACTTCTTCTACTGCCCACCAATCTCTAGCAAGGTCCTGGAGCTGTAATCGGACCTGGTCAACTTGTTCCTCAGCTGGAAACTTTGTCGTTGTCAGTATTGTTTTAATGTTTTGCAGCCAAGTGTCTGTAGTAATAGTGTCCTCCGTGCCATCAAAGTACTTGGGATTGAGTCAATAGAACCTCACTGATGCCCCTGAGTCTGTTCTAACACTTCTTTCCAAGGCCATTTGTAATCCTTGGTTAAATAAAACATTCGGCTCTTGCTGCTGATGTCACTACCACATTTCTAGATAAGGATATTTTTATCATTTAGCATATTTTATATTTAGTGTTTAATTATTTGTATATTATGCTACTAATTATTTATATTATGTTGTGTTATTTATTTATTAGTTAGTGGGCTAGCCTAATTATTGGACTTATCATTAGTGGATCCATTAGAACTTGTCATAACACATGAGCCCAACATTTGGCTAGGCCCATTAGACCCATTCATTTTAGTTAATTAAAGAGATTAGATTAATTTTTATTAGATTAGAAGCTTTCTAATATAGTCCTCCCTAATTAAACCTTAGAACTAACTAGTGGGGGGCATTATTGACAATGTTAATTGCTTAGAAGAGGGGCAAGAGGGGGCCGACCATATGAGAGGGTCTTTTTCTCTCTCTCCTCTCATTAATTTATTTTAATTTAGATCTCTAATTATGTTCTTCCCCAAATTACTTCATTCCTCTACCAAATTTACTCTAATTCACTCACATTCCCTTCCATTCACATCACCTAAGGAGCATTGGAGCTTAGATTTTAAGGAGCACCTGGAGAAGGAGCTATTGGATAGGAGCTTGTGTCCTAATTGTGTCCATTTGGATTTTATATTTGGGAATCCATCTCCTAATAGGTTTAACTCTTAATTGTCTCCTTAATTAGACTCCAATTCATGCATTTGATCATTAGAAAATCTTTCTTGGCTTAGGGCTATCCATAGGATCAGATACCAAGTAGAGTATCAGTAGTAAGCCAATTTCAGAACATGTATCATTACCTATGTGGTAGGGTGATAATTATGGAGTATCCTAGGGTTCAAAAAAGAGAAGATATTTGGTATTGAGGCCACATGTTGCTGTATAGATCTGGGATATAGGGGGAAGTTGATCTCAGGTACTTTTGAGTATATGGGTGGAGGGCTTTGCTCATAGGTTGGGCAGTGCATAGGTTTTGGTGAGCAATAACAGTTGGGTATCAAGGGTAGAGATAAGTCAAGTACTTGAATGTATGTTAGTATTCCATGATACTCTAAGTAGAGGTATTGGATTGGTGGAAATACCAAGGTAAGACCCTAGTTAAGATATAATTATATATTGGTAATTATAGGTTTATATAGTATAATTATGATACTAAGTGATTTAGATAATAGTGTAAGGTAACAGGTAGGTATCACGTAGTATACTATTTAGTATAGATGCACATAGATATATATGCTAACATATTACCTAGTATTAATAGCTAGTTAGGGTATGTTTGATATTGTAAGATAAGATATCCTAATACCTATTGTTTTGCTAGTACAGATTGTATCATCAAGATACCAACCTAGAAATCTATATATAAGCTAATACAACCTAGGTTGACTAGTATGACCTAGAAATGGCCTAGAAAGCATATTTTGACTCATATTAGTTTATTTATCTTCATTACACACAAGTGACATGATATTTCATATATAGGTCGGTGTGATACCAGCTTGGGCACCAGGTTAGATTATTTGCTCAAGACCAGAGGCGAGTAAATTCTCTAACAGTTTTTCGTTTATGATATCTTATATGTTTCTTGTATTTAGTGTAGATATCCTTGACTTCTTGACACATGGTTACACGAATTAGTATTTTATGGATCCCGTCATGAGATATTATTCTTGGTAGTTCATGGCGTATCTTGTATATGCCATGTTGCTCTTGTACTTGTATGAACACTGATTCCTGGGGAGACTAGCTACCTTCTCAGAGAATCATGTATCATAATGTGCCATAGTTTGATCCATTATACCAGTCGGGGGTTAGGAATTGTTAGTTAGATATGTGATCATACTCACCATGTATGAGTATTCATGTACAAGTACCATGTTAGTGTTAATCATACACTTCATGAATGATTAGCCAGGCCATGATTTCTGTACAAGTTTCCAAACCAATCACATATCAAGTCTAGTACTCATTCACTTAGTTAGTTGTATTTTTTGACTCATGTATATGATGCTCATCTCTCTTGTACTTTTTATAATATTTTTATATTTTGTATATTTTCTACTCATGCTCTATTTATCTTGTATATTCTTTTTATTTACTGTTACATAGTCTTTATCATTTATTTGGAATTGTTCTTAGAGATATGCTTCACTCCAATCCTAACTGGATATATTTTTTTAGATGATTTAGATGACTGGTGTTCTACACACTAGGACCTTAGGACGTAGTGGGTGTAGAGTTGGAGATGGTGACTCAGGAGGAGCCGATACCAGGGGACGATCAGCTAGTAGCAGATAGTTAGATTATTGTTTTAGATATGTCTCAGTTTAGACATTTTTGGCATGTATTATATTTGAGACTATTGTGCTAGTCTATTAGACTTGGTTGGATTGTATTTATGATTGTGATTCATTTCTTTTTTCTATTCCATATCATGCTACATCTTTCTCTAGTTTTTTTATTTAGTATTGATTATTATTTATCCTCCATTTGAAGTTGAGATATCTTGACATGTACATAAATATTATATGAGATATTTAGATAGTATTGTTGACCTAGACAGCGTTCTACCGTCGATGTTGCGATGTAGGCTGGACGTATCCACGAACTCGTATACTTACACAGGGTGCGGGTCGTAACACATTTTTATGATGGCCCATGCCAGTCAAGGTAGTAGTGCTCAGACCTGGAGTACTACTATAAGCCTGCTATAGGATATAGGACTAGGGATATAGGATGAGAGAAAACCCAATCACAACTGGAAACATTTCCAATCTATTGAATTTATTATCTTTATCATTCTGAATAATTGCTTTATTTAAAATATTATTGTCCTTCTTTGATGCTAACGTATCTTGCACAATATTGACCCTTTTGTTTGAATCTATCTTCAGGATGCCGCCAAAGACCCGATCCTAGTGCTCTGGCATAGTTTCATCGAGGTCGGGTACTTTACCGCCTTCGAGAATGGCAGCTACTGCTCTACCTTCTCCATCTCAGAGGGTCACCTCACCGGTTCAGGTGGAGGCTTCAACAGCTTTTGGGGGTGCTCCTTCACCAGTTATGAGGGCTGTTCCAGCAGTCGTAGAGGACCTTCCACCCCCACCACCCATGCCAGCAGACGGGACGCAGATTTTTACTATATTCTGGGAGATGATGGCAGGACAGTAAAGGCAGACAGATGTTCTACGTTAGGGCATCAAAAGTGCCTACCAGTTAGCACTAGCAGTTGTGGAGAAGGTACCGCTTCTCCAACCATAGATTATACCGCCTAATCCAGCCCCGTACCAGCCAATGCCAGGTACTATTGTTAATTTCAAGAGGATAATGCCTAAGGACTTCAAGGGCACAGAAGGGATCTTGTACGCTAATGATTTGATTGAGCATATAGAGAGAAACCTATGACATGCACAGATTTTGAAGAGTTTATAGGTGGAGGCAGCAAAAATTCAGATGTTTGACATTGCCCTGACATGGTTCCGTACGAACCCGAGGATCGCGACCTTAGGATTGACTTGGGAAGCTTTTAAATAGCTTTTTAAGGAGAAGTTCTTTTCGAACATGGCTTTGAGTGCCCTAGAGAGCCAGTTCCAAGACCTCGTCCAGGGGAGTATGACGGTAGACAAGTATGCCATAGAGTTTTGTAGATTGGACAAATTTATGGAGGTACAAAATTCTCTAGCAAGAGCGAGAAAGTTTTAAAAGGGTTTGATCAGGGAGGTTAAATCTCTCACCATGGGTCATCATACTACGACATTTGAGGAGATGATGATGGATGCTCTAAGGACAGAGGATGTCATGACTCGCACCTAGATCAAGGGCACGAGTAATGATAAATGCCAGCCTATGCTGCAGCATCGACGGTAGAATGCTGTCTGGGTCAACTCTACTATCTAAATATCTCATACAATATATATATGGTACCTGAAAATCATCTCAACTTCGAACGGAGAAATAATATGGTATATGATAAATGGTAATCTATTCTCAATCATAATGCAAACTAAAAAAGATAAAGCATGAGATAGAATAACGAAAGAAAGCGTTATAATACATCCATAAGTCCGAAATAATATATACATGCCAATAACCTCAATAAAAGTCTAATACTAGTCGAAACAAATAATCTAAACCTCTTCAGACTCTGGTACTACGTCCTCCTACTCTAAATGAGTATACTATAATGGTGCGCCGTCCTACGATCCGTAGTACGTAGGATACTGGTCCATAAGCCAATCATCTGAAAAATATATTTAGTCAGGATTGGAGCGAAGTACATACCTCTGAAAGCAGTTTCAAATACATAATCGAGCATATATAACAGATAATAGAAAAGAATACACAATAACTAAATATCATAATAAAATAAACTAGTGCAAATAGGTAATGTACTGGAATGAAGAACAGACAATAGAATAACTGCAAGCAATGGAATATAACTGAAACTAGCTATTGTGCCATAGAGTATAAGTTTATTATGTGATTGATTTAGGTTGAACACGAATACAATATGGTAACTCGATTATACATGTGATATTTAATCGATATGTACACGAATATACTGGACTTGATCATATTACCAACTCTTACTCCCCCATCCCCAACCAATACTAATGGATCCAATAAGGACACGTTATGAATACGAATATGGGCACACTGAACACGAGCAGTGTATGAACATAAAGTACACTAAAATTAATATCCTATACACATGATGAAATATATGTGAAGGAGTATCCGTTGAACACGGTAAGGGATAACATCTCCTGACAGGATCCATATAGTACCAGTCTGTGAAACCACTGTGTCAGAATTAAGTATACAGTTCTAGAATATGTGATATATATACTATCATGAAATAAAAACTAACAACAAAATGTAATCGCCTCTGGTCTTGAGCAAAAAGGGTGTCTCTCGATACCCAAGCTGGTGACACACAATCCTATATAGGAAAATCAAGTTACTTGGGTGAAATAAAGTGATAATCATACTAAATGAGTCAAAATATGCTTTCTAGGTCATTTCTAGGCTATGCTAGTCAAACTAGGTCAAAATAGCTACTTCTAGGTTGTATGATCTTATATCTAAGCTTCTAGGTTGGTATCTTGATGATAAAAGCTATACTAGCTAAAACTAGGTACTAGGATACCTTATATTTCAATATCAATCTCTATAACTTATATACATAACTAATTAATACATATATATCAATATTTAACTTATATATATATATATATATATATATATATATATATATATATATATATATATATATATATATATATATATATATACTAGTTAATAATATTACTACCTTTAGTATCTAGAATACCTTATACTCATCTATCTTGAGATACTCTATTACTCAAACTCAAAGTATTATGAGATACCTACACTACACACTCAACTTACTTTAACTCACATACATACCTTACCTACTAGGCATTTGAGTAAAGTATCTTGATACCTCATCTCACCTACATCAAAAATTATAAATGGCCATACCCATGCTTGTATCTCAGGCATGTATATTACCAACACCATCACCCAACTGTGACCTCTCCTCAAACCAAAACAGAAACCTAAAACCCTCATCAACACCATAATCACCTGCTCCCCCCTTCACTCAAATCTCCTCATTTGAGCATCCTACTACAGTGCTATATTGCCACTATAATTGGCAGTACTAGAAATCTGCAGGGCTTGAAGCCCCAATACTGCAGTGATGCTCGAGTCCAGCTTACTCACAATGCCTGGAACAGCAAATCCACTCCCCTCAACTACTCATACATAACCTTAATAGTGTTGTTACTGCACACTCTAATGCCATATACCAATACCACATACATATAAACATACACACACACACACTCAAATACTGGCACAGATACTAGCTCACTATATACACATGTATCACTTCCCTCTTGATGATACATACTTGTGTGTATTAGTCACACCTTGGCAACATAATTCCCCCCCCCCAACTGATCTCGATTACACCATCACCACATAATCACATATTCATACTGCACCATTAACTGATTAACACAGTCTAATATCACACACACACACTACATTAGCAACTTCAACTGTGCACATCACACTCTAATATTAGATTCCATATTGACACTGATACACCCAAACCATCTGACACTCATCACAGTTCATGTGTAATGCTAAGGTCTCACCCACGGTCATACACATTGTCCCCTCCTACAACACACACACACAATATAGTGTATGCCACCAGAACACTCACTAACACTAGTATATATGAACACACACACCACACTCTAGTTTGGCACAAGCACACACACTATAGCTCACTGACTGTGCATACTGCACAGCCAAAAAATCCTACCCCGATCACACCAAATAGAATATAGCTATATCTATGCACTACTATATATATATATATATATATATATATATATATATATATATAAACACTTAATAACAGCTACTATATATCTATAGGATATATTATATGCATTTAGACAAACACCTATAGAGTGCACTATGAAATACTCATGATACACCTCAAACCAAAGTGCTAAAATCCTAATTCTACTACCATGATCATTCCTACTAATCAATTACACCTAATACTAGTTAATACAACTTCCTACAAAGAGAAATAATAAGTAATTAGACAAAACACCTAAAATTGGGCCCCGTGTAGCACCGTATCACAAAATATCATAATACGACCTACACGTATCCAATTGTGGACACGTACCTAGTGGAGTCATGGGCTACTCCGAGTTCAATGGCAGAGGTCAGGAGCTTTCTGGGGCTGGCAGGTTATTATAGGAGATTTGTACAGGACTTCTCCAGGACTGCAGAGCCAATGACTAGGCTGACTAGAAAGAATATAGATTTTGTCTGGACAGAGGATTTTCAGGCCACTTTTGATGAAATGAAGAGAAGATTGACAATAACTCCAGTATTGATGTTGACATCGGGATCAGGTGGATTCACTATTTATAGTGATACTTTAGGAAATAGTTTGGATTGTGTCTTACAGCAGAATAGTAAGGTGATTGCCTATGCTTCCAGACAATTATGTCATCATGAGAAGAACTATCCTACCCATGATTTGGAGTTGGCAGCAGTCATTTTTGCTTTAAAGATGTGGAAACACTATATGTACGGAGAGTGTGTGGAGATCTTTACAGACCATACGAGCTTGAAGTATGTATTTACACAGAAAGAGCTGAACATGAGACATCGACAATGGTTGGAGTTGATGAAGGACTTCAACATATTATTGCAGTACCATCCAAGAAAGGCCAACATAGTCGCTGATGACTTGAGCAGGTATCCAGTGCCTATGTACTTGACGACGGACAAATATTTATTGACCGACCTTGAGAGCTTGGGTATTGAGGTTCTAGTTCCTGGTATAGAGATACAGATATGGGAACTGCAAATACAGTCTATGATGATAGACAGGATCAGGGCTACCCAGTATGATGATGAGACTTTGAGGAGCATCAGAGCACAGGTTCAAATGGGATTATCAGAGGACTTTACTATTAATGATGGATTATTGCGGCATGGTACCAGACTATGTATGCCGAGTAGGAAGTTATAGAGGTTCTCCAGGAGGTGCATCGATCTTAGTATTCTATTTATCCAGGTGCCAAGAAGATATATAAAGATCTGAAGAAGCATGTGTGGTGGTATGGTATGAAGCGAGAGGTGGCGCGCTTCGTATCCTGGTATTTAGTGTAACAGCAAGTAAAGGCGAAGAGGCAGAGGCCAGGTGGTTTACTTCAGCCTTTACCCATCCCAGAGTGGAAGTGCGAGCATGTTACCATAAATTTTGTTTCGGGACTTTTGCATTCTCCAGGAGGAAAAGACGCAATTTGGGTTTTTGTGGTATTAAACGAAAGAATGAAAGTGTATTTCAATGATGGGGTTTGTGCAAAACTCGCGCCCTTTGGTTTACAAACAAACTTGTACAATGTAATCCTATACGAGGATGTGGGAGTACAATTTATTTAATCTGGATATAAATTGCTATAGGTGTCTGATCTGCGGTCGATCACTTTAGCCCTTGGACCACGTGATGTTGAAGAAGTGCCGTGGAAGACAGGTAGCAGCTTCGAAGGTTGTAGGAGAGGGTAGATGCACGATGTCGAAGTCGTCAATCCTCGCTCTTTGCCTGAGCTCCGGGCTCTCTCTCTCTCTCTCCTTGTTCGATCTTCTCCAATTGTCGACCTTGGATCTGATATTGGTATTCTTGATCGAATTTTCCGACCTTGTTCCCCATTGACAGGGGCCTCTATTTATAGAGTCTTTGGTGACAGTGACACTCCGTTGGTGTAGCAACCGAGGAGTGGAAAGTATAGCACCCTTTTACACAACGATTAAAGTAACCAATGCCTACATATAGATGATCTTTTGACTGAGCGGGTGACATGGGTCCAACTAAGGGGACACAACACGTACGGTTGCTACTAAGATCACGGCGTAAAAGCCACGTAGGTAGGTATCCATTGTGTAGAAGAGGTTGGCGTAGAAGCCAAATGTCCGTCACCATGGCATAGAAGCCAAGTAGGCACAGAAGCCGAACAGGCATAGAAGCCGAGTAGGCGTGAAAGCCGAGTAGTCGTAGAGACTGAGTGGGCGTGGAAGCCGCATGAGCACATATCCTGAATGGGCATAAAAGTTGCTGCATATCATGCCAGAATGGGTGTAGAAGCCGCTTGAGCACAGATCCTGAATGGGCGTAGAAGCCGCTGCATATCTGCTGATGTGGACGCCTTAGCCGGAATTACGGCTTTTGAAGACATAACCAAATCTCTTACAGAGATTTGCCATCATCTTATGCATTAAATGCGGAGGCATGTTTCGAAGGTCTGCAGATCTTCTGTGCACCCGTCGCAGAGACGTGTCTTGAGAGAAACTATCACCGCTCTATGCAATTAGACGTGGAGACGTGCCTCGAATCCCGTACGAAGTGCAGCTTTTGACGTGGCAGGCGGTTTGTCTGCTACGGAGCGTAAAACAGCTCATGTTTGCCTGTGTAAAACAGGGCGGCGTATTCTCTTGCACGCAAAAAGAGCGGTTTATGCTGAGGGGACTCCAGTAAACGACGGTTTGGTGATGTTTTACCAAATCCTCTGCATTAAATGGTGAGATCCGTCATCATACTGTGGGATGCGTCCCGAGAGGTCTGTCATCATTTCCAGCCGTCGTCTGGGTAGCCGTGTATCACCTTTTGTCAGGAGTCAGAGGTCAGATTCACTGCGTGACTTGACAGGTTCATTTCGGGGAAGATGAAGCGTTCCTCGTACGCTATAACGCTGCTTTGAGAGCGGATGAGTTTTACGCCATGGAGGCGATGAAGAACTCTGTTCACGCTGGAGCGGCCTGGATGCACTGCACTTACGCGGATGGTCCTTTGAGTTTTATTCTTCACGCTGTATTTTAGCGGAGAAAACTCTGTTGTACGCCTGATGGCTCTGAAGGCCTCTGCTTACACTGCTCTGTATCAAGAGGCTGCGTAGCTCTTCCCAGCATATTTTTTATGCTTCTACAAGACCCCCTTCAGAGCTTTTAAATTCCTTGGAATTTGAAATGCTTTGAACGAAGCATGAACGGCCCCTCGTAACTCGAAACATTTCTGAATGGAGCGTTGAAACGGTCGGTGCAGACTTTATGGCGAATTTATGGGGGACCGCTGTGATCTCTTTTGCCTACGTTGCTGTGAAGTCTGAATATGTGCAGCTTCAACACGTCTGAATCTGTACGCCGACTCTGTAGAAAGAGTGCTAGGTCCTGTCCTTTACGCATAGCGAGTAGTCCATAGAACGCTGTAGAGCATTTTGAACATTTTTAGAACTGTCCTGTTGCTAGGACTGAGGAACCGCGTAGAGCTCTGAACTTCTGATGGACAGAATTCTTTGTTCAGTCTTCGTCTTCAAGAGTGACTTCTCGAAAAATCCCTTAGAACAGGGTTGAGGAATGGCTGTCAAAACTGAGCTGCCATCTTTTGATAGACGAGATATTCAGACTAGAGTCTGGATGAACCTCCAATTGACCCGAGAAGAGTAATTTCTCAATGTTTGAACTCTTGTATATTTCGGGTACTTGGGATATGTTGAGGCCAAGGAGGAGTATCTTCTGTATGAACTCCTGTAATTGACCGTCTTGGGGACTGTTCGAATATACGGAAAGTCGTGGAGCGAGAAATCATCAGTCTGTAGCCTCCGAGCGTAAAACACCGTCGAGCGTGAAATCGTAGACTTGTAGTTCCTGTGCGTGAAGTCATGGGTTTGTGGCCTCTCGAGCATAAAAGCTACTGAGCACAAAGGCATCCGGGCCAAAAACCTGACTTGTAGCTGTCGAACGTAAAGTTGTAGATTCGTAGCCGTCGAGCGTAGGAAGCTCCTTTAGCGTAGAACTGTATATCTGTAGCCTGTGAGCGTAGAACACCATCGAGCGTGAAATCGTAGACTTGTAGTTCCTGTGCGTGAAGTCTTGGGTTTGTGGCCTCTCGAGCATAAAAGCTACTGAGCACAAAGGCATCCGGGCCAAAAACCTGACTTGTAGCTGTCGAACGTAAAGTTGTAGATTCGTAGCCATCGAGCGTAGGAAGCTCCTTTAGCGTAGAACTGTTTATCTGTAGCTCCTGAAAAGAAAATTTCTCCGAGCGTGAAGTCTTGCGGATCTGTTGCTTCTGAGCGAAAACTGAGCGCCACCGAGCGTGAGATCATCGATTTGGTATCTGCTGAGCGTAAAGTCGTAGATTTGTGGCCTCTCGAGCGTAAAAGCTACTGAGCACAAAGGCATCCGGGCGTAAAACCATAGACTTATAGCTTACGAGCGTAAAACCGTAGATCTGTTGCTGTCGAGCGTAGAAAACTCCTTCAGCGTAGGACCTGCTGAACCGTCTTTGCACGAAAAACTTTTCGAATTTGCTGACTGTCCATCTTTCAAGGTTAGTGGACTGACGTGGCATCCAATCATAACCCATTATTTAATTTTGTGAGATTTGGTTAGGGTCTCGAGGAGTCCGTCTGAGGATTCGAGGAGTCGGCCCGAACTCTATATATATCCCGAGTTTTCTGAGAGAGAAACTTTTTATCTGTCTTCTGCGAAAGAGAGCTTTCGACTGTTCGAGTTTTTCTTCGTTCTCTCTCCGAGCATCTCAAGTCTTCAGAAAATGGCGTCGAAACAGACCTCCTCCGCCAAGGGAAAGGGTATAGGTTCCTCTTCTCATTCTTCCGCCCCAGCGAGGGAGTCTTTGGTCGGTCAAGGCGAACTTCCTTCTGAGCGAAGTGTTCTGCCGATGAGCAGTGCACCCGGTCTTAGAGGTAAAGCCTTCGGGGTGAAAAAAACGACGAAAAATCCTTTGCACACGTTGAACGTGACCGCGCTAGGTCGTCTTCTGTGCTGATAGCCTCTTCTTGAGGAAGATGATGCACGGAGGCGTTTCCATCTTTTATGCCCATATTTCTAATGTGTCAGCGTAAAGACTCCATATTTTTGTAGTTCTGAGCGTAAAAGCTCTGGCTACCAAAAATTGGGGTATATCGTAAAATTTGAATTTTACGCTTGTGGGGGGACCTCCGGCGTAAAATTGCCAGATTTGCACAATCCTGCGTAGAGCACAGACTGTTGTTTCTTTCGGTCCGTATGTTCGTGCAAGACTTGTGATGACATATTTTCCTTGCACTTTTGTAGTTGACTTTGGTGAGTCTCCACTGGCCGAGGTGATGGGCTCCGCTGCTGGGATGCTGCACTCGAACTACCTGGAGGATCTGTCCCACGTGGCATTCCCTATCTCCGGACCCCAGTACCCTGAAGGAAGGAGGGTCTTAATTTTGGCTCAGGGCGAGCGAATGCTGCTGAGCATGATCAACGGGGAGCCTCTGACTTATGTAGACGGGGAGCCGTACGTAAAGCCGGCTTTCCTTTTCGGGGACATGATCGACAAACAGTCCCAGACGAAGCCTAAGAGGGAGCCCTGGGTCTTCCCAGCCGGGAATTTGGTTTTGTACCTGCCAACGATGCCGAGGGATTATCCCCTCTCGGCCTTCTTCCATGTGACGCATCCTAGGAAGATGTCGTGGACGCTGACTCCTGATCTTCACGGCAAGCCGGGGAAGATTTTTCATCTGAAAGGAGCTGACCAGGGGTCATTCGTCAGTCGCCCCTTCGACGTTGTGACATTGTTCAGAGGACTGTGCCCGGGCAGTGTTGCAAGTGAAGATAGCTTGGTGATCCAGCCGGTTCAATTGTCGACCTTCTACAATGACTTCATGGGTCGAGGTGGGGTATATCCCAAGGAGAATCCTCGGTGTAATGGGTGGATCGCCCCAACGAACTCCCGATGGAGATGCCTAGTTGACTGGGCCTTGACGCACTTCCGGAGAGAGTTGGAGGGCATTGGACTATATGTCGCTGTGAGTGCGACGAGCGTCGGGTTGCCTCCGAACCCTAATTTGTTCCTGGCGCTGATGGAGCAGTACATTCCGCTCACCGGGACCTTTGCCACTCCACTGGAGGAGTTGGGATTGGCGCTCCATGAGATGGCAGTCGTCTCGAGACTGCCGATGGGGGATACTCCATATGAAGAGTATGTTCCCACCAACCGGGAGTTGGGGAATTTGGACCCTCGGGTGGCAGAAGTATATCAGGAGCTGATGTGTCAATACTTCGCGTGCACCGCCTTTTATAACGAGCCTTCTGATTTGGCTCACACCACCAAGTGGATGTCCTACCTCTTCTTCCACCGAGCCAGGGCCGCCAGGTAGGAGAAAGCCTCGGGTGGCAAGAATGAGCCCGTGAACTGTTTGGGCGTGCTTAGTGCCCAGCTTGTGGAGACTCTTATGGAGGAGGCTGAAGCTCCGGATCAGATTCTTGTCTAGGGGGTAGGAAAGTACCCGGAAGGCACTAAGGCCTGTAGTTACTTGAGGCGTTGTCGCAGGCCTTTGTCTAAGGAAGCCCAGCTGGCTGGTTTCCACTCTATATGGCTGCGCCGAGTAGTGGTGCCAGGTACCGCGTCCGCGGACCACATTAACCGGAACATCCTCTGGCCGGCAGTGCACCTGGTGTTTGGGGCAAGACTGGGCTTGCTTTCTGCCATGGTGTGCCGTATACAGGCTGGCTTGAGAGCCATAACTGACGGGTTGCTCGTCGACGAAGCCCGACATGAGAGTTTTCCCAGGGTGGAATTACCATACCTATACTTGATGGGATGGTTGATTCTCCACAATCCCCGGGTGATGTCTCTTGGGTCCGGTAGCAGCTCGGGGGGTATATTCTTGCTGAATTACAAGGATTCCTCCTGGAATGTGAGCACAATTTTAGACTGCCGGCTGGTGTTGAACCTCAGCCACGGTTGGACGCTCCTCTGTACTGCTCCCCCCGTGCATCGCAATCAATCAGGGGTACGGCTTGAGGATTCAGGTGGAGAGAAGACCGACCTTTTCTCGGAAGCTTTTAACTGGTTGGTCTGTATTAGACCCTCCCATCTGCTGTACAGGAGCGAAGATCACTGCTTCTTCGAGCCCTACTTGCCTAGTCGGTTTGCCAGGCAGTTTGGGTACGATCAGCTGCATGTGGGCAATGCCGTTACCAGCTTTAGGTCCAGGGGCGGACTCATTGATGGAGCTAGAGGGTGGCGATATTTCCTCATGGGTTGTACGAGGGCAACCTTCATTGTGCCGGTCGTTACAACCTCCACGGAGCTTCGCATTCTCCATTCTTACGCCCAGTTTTACGTGGCGATTAACACCTTCCATCGTGATTTCGACGTGCGTGGAAGCTTCCGGGTGCCTTCTCCTAAGCCTGGGGGAAGAGTTGACGTCCCTTCGATTTCTTCGGACGAAGGTGAGGAGTCTGGTACTCCGGACGAGCCTCTGGTATCGGTGCCGAGGTGCGAAGTGCCTCTGCCTGCGGGGGCTTTGATAGTCCCTTCTGGGAAGCGACGGGCTTCTGCTCTGAAGGAAGTTTCTCTTCGTAAGAGGAGGAAGGAGACGGTTGCTCGTCCTCTCCGTATTCCTGGTATTGCGGCTCCTGGGAGTGAGCCTGCCTCTCCCTACATCGGGGATGATTCTTTGGCTGGAGGTTCCTCGCCTTCTAGAGAGGGACCTCCTACAGTTTCGGTCGTCGATGCCGGAGAATCCTCGTTAGAGGTGGCTGTGGCGGCTACTGCTCCAGGTAGCGGAGCGAGATTGCCTGTGTGGCCGAGGCAGATAGGAGAATCTTTCCCGAGGCCAGCAGCGGGCATGACTCCTGCCGCGTCAGTGAGCACGTCCGGCGAGATTCTGGCCGATGAACTTCGACCACGTCTTGGTGGAGGCCTGACAGAACTCTCGGCGATGTCGGTCGGCCCACCTCCTTCTCCAGGCATGACGATTCGCATTGCGTCATTAAGGCATGGTTTAGCTATATCGACTGCAGATGCGTCGTATATGCCGTTGGCTTCGGATAAACGTCGTCTTTATGCCTCCCTTCAGAAAGATTATCATCATACTGATATTGACTTTCTTGTCTTCTTCTCAGGGGATAGCGCCCACGGGGAGTATAGCGTTGGAGCGCATTCTGGTTCCGCTCGGGCTTCTGACGAGGAGGCGTTCGACTTTGATGAGGAAGTGGCTTCGGGGGCCAGTACGCCCGGAGTAGCCTCGTCACCTCGAGAGGAGGATGAACACGTCGTCGTGACCTTGCCTCTTGTGAGTGTGGCGACAACTTCGACCACCGTTACCGCACCTTCTTCGATTGTGCCATGTGTCGATGCGATGGCTGTGGCCACCTCGTCTGTAATCATCCCTGGAGAGGGACTTGCTGATATTGCGGGCGCTCCCGGCGTTCAGTCGGATCTAGTTGCGTTGACCGAGCAACATACCAGCCTTTTCTACACCGGTTTGAGGACGATGGTATTAATGGTGTTAACGAAGAGTCTGGATTTTGAGCACCTGAGGAAGACTTCTCTCGCTTCGATCGGGGTCATCAGGGAGCTCGGCGATCCTGGGGTAGCTGACGCCCTAGAGGCGGTGGTTAATGGGTTAGAGTAACCTATTAACGAACATTTGCAGCTGACTCGGGGTCTCGATGCTGATGTTCAGGCTCAGTTCGACCTCATGACTGCGCGGCTTGCTACGAAGATGGAAAGCCTGGACAACTCTATCCAGAAGCATAAGCTGGAGGTGGATAGGAGAAAAGTTGTCGTGGAAGAGGCTCTTGCTGTTGAGACGCAGTATCGCTCTAAGCATGAAGGGAATGCAGCGAGGGTCTCTAAGCTGAAGGAAAAACTCGCTCGGGCAGAGGAGTGGGCTTCCCAGTCGTTGGCGGGTCTGGAGGTAGCGTTTGGCCGACTGAGCACAGCGCGACGGGAGTTGGACCGTGCAAAAGCTGCTCGCACGGACTGTCTTCGGGCAAAGGCTGATCTGACCCTCACGGACACTCCCGAGGCACGGCTGGAGCAGGCTCGTACCGACGCCTTGGTTCTTAGAAATGAGAGGATAGCTGCGCTGGAGCGGCTGATTCACGATCTGACTCACCCGCCATCATGATGTATCCTTTCCCCTTTTTGCTTGCCCAGATATAATTCTGCCTCCCTCTCGGGAATAAATAAAGGCGACTCTTTTTTGACTTTTGTGGACCCATCTTTTCGGAATATAAATGACAAGTTTTGGTGAGAGTGATATCAGAGGTAGTATGGACATGATAGACTCCCGATAAACTTCTTAGCAGGACACATCTATTCAGAGGTCATACGGACATGATAGAGCGTAACCCTACCAATTGCGTTTTGGAAGTAGTTTTGTCAGAATCGAGATCCTTGCTACATCCCATCCGAGCAGGGGAGATTAAGCATAGTACCTTTTCAGGAATTTGCCGTTGATAGGAGCCATTAACAGGTCTCTATTAGGCTAGGCTATCCTGTAGGCGCCGTTCGAGAACGTTGTCTCGATCACATAAGGGCCCTCCCACTTGGGCTGGAATTTGCCTTTACTTCTGTGGGCAAGAATCATCGGCCTTCTTACGGCTAGAACTAGCTCACCGACTTTGAACACTCTTTACTTCACTTTATGATTAAAAGTTTTAGAAATGCATGCTTGGTAAAGCGCGATGCGCTGTTGAGCTTGTAGGCGTTTCTCGTCTAATCCTTCAAGCTCTTGGAGCCTTAACAGGTCATTCTTTTCTCGAGTCAACTCACTAATCACTGCTATCCTGAGCGACAGGATCTGGATTTCGATGGGAAGAACTGCCTCGCTCCCGTAGACCAGTGAAAAGGGGGTATAACCTGTAGGTGTCTGTACCGTTGTGCGGTATGCCCAGAGACATTCGCCCAGCTTCTCTTTCCAGTCTCTTTTGTTTGAAGAGACAAACTTCTTCAGGAGTTTGATAATAGTTTTGTTGAAAGCTTCCGCCAAACTATTAGCAGCTAGATAATATGTCGTAGAGGCAATATTATGTATTCGACTTTTATCGCAAAATCGATGAAACGCTTGGCTGATGAACTGAGGCCCATTGTCATGGATTATCCTTCGAGGAATCCCAAAGCAATAAATGACATGGTGCTTGATGAAGCTGATCACGTCAGACGCTTTTACCTCAGCCAGAGGGATCGCCTCTGCCCATTTGGAGAAGTAATCCGTGATGGCCAGTATGAACCGGTGGCCTCTGGGGGAGGACGGGTGAATAGGATCGACGATATCCATACCCCATGCTTCGAAGGGCCAGGATGCGACCGTAGGATGTAGATATTCAAACGGTTGGTGTATGAAGTCTGCATGAACCTGACAGGCTCTGCATTGTCTTGCATAGTTGATCGCGTCTGTGATCATAGTGGGCCAGTAGTAGCCCATTCTCCTGATACGATCCTGTAGCTTAGGACCGGGCTGATGCGCTCCGCATACGCCATCGTGAGCTTCTCGGATAATCTGCTGTGCTTCATCGTCTGAGAGACATCTTAATAGCAGTCCGTCGTAGGTTCGACGATATAGGCAGTGTGAAGATGCATCGAAATAGAAGCGTAATGATCGTCTCTTGACGGATACTGCTTCTTTGGGGTCCTCTGGCAAGATTCCGTATGCGACAAAATCTATGAAGGGACTTCTCCAGTCTCTTCCGGGGGGATCTGTGTTCACAGTGTGGCTGCATTCTATGTGAAGGTTGTTCTTCACGCAGAATAAATCTCTGTTAAGAAGGATCACCAAATCTTGCCTTCTTATAGGGGTAGCTAAGTCCGCAGCTAGACTGGCCAGGGCATCAGCTTCCAGATTCTGAGATCGAGGTACATGCTCTAGGAAGAACCCTTTGAACGTCATGGCTGTCTCGATTGTCGCTCGGTGATAGGGGATGAGGTCTGGATTTCGGACTTCGTATATTCCTCTGACTTGATTGACGATAAGCAGAGAATCACCGAAAGCTTCCAGGGATTCGACCCCCAGCTCTTCAGCGACTTGGAGCCCGATCAACAGGGCGTTGTATTCCACCACATTGTTGGAGCATGGTTCATTAAGAGAGTATGCCCGGTAGATGATGAGTTTATCAGGAGTGACCAGGACGATTCCTACCCCTGAAACCACGTTTCCCTGGGGGCCAGTCCTGGAGGCGCCGTCAAAGAACAGTTGCCATGTGTCACTTTCCATTGCGGAATTATACTCTGTAACTTTGTCGGGAATGTCTTCGTATAACTTGGAGGCCTCCGGGATCGGATGAGCAGCCAGAAAGTCGGCCAGCGCTTGGCCTTTGATGGACTTCTGCGGGATGTACACCATGTCATATGGTGTTAACAGCATCGCCCAGGTTGCGAGTCAGGAATTAAGAATACTCGGCTTGCTCATCAGTACTCGAAGAGGGTTGATCCTGGAGATGATATAAATAGTCTGGCCGGTGACGTAGTGCCGCGTCTTTTGGATAGCGAACATCAGAGCCAGACATTCTTTCTCCACTGGGTTGTACCGGTGTTCGGCTCCGACCATCATCCTGCTGAGGTAGTAGATAGCCTGCTCATGCCCCATGTCGTTCTTCTGCGTTAGAAGAGCTCCTAGCGAATGATCCATTGCTCGGACGTATAGCAAGAATGGTTTCCCCATGATGGGGGGCACCAGAACTGGCGGACTGGTGAGGTAGCGTTTGATCTCCCCGAATGCTTGCTGACAGGTTTTGTCCCATACGAAGGATACACCTTTCTTCATGAGGTGCGAAAAAGGCTGGCATCTTCCTGAGAGGTTGGATATGAACGTACGGATATAAGCCAGACGGCCTTGAAATCCTCGGAGTTCCCTCAGATTGCAGGGCGGTCGCATTTCTAGGATGGCCTGGACTTTGTCAGGGTCCACCTGGATGCCTTTGGCGGTGATAACAAATCCCAGGAATTTGCCACTAGATACGTCCACGAAGGACTTCGTAGGGTTCATCTTGAGTTGATGTCGGCGCATTAACTCGAATACCGTCCTTAGGTCCTAAATGTGATCATCCTTGATGCGGCTCTTGACGGCTATGTCGTCTATGTAACATTATACTATTTTGCGTAAATGTTCATGGAATATGCCGCTCATAGCCCGTTGGTACGTAGCCCCGGCGTTTTTCAATCCGAAGGGCATGACCGTATAGCAATACACTCCCAACGGGGTACGGAAGGCAGTGTGCTTCTCGTCTTCAGGATGCATCTTGATCTGATTGTATCCTGAGAACCCGTCCATGAAAGACATACGTTCAAAATCGCAGGTGTTGTCGATCATGATGTCCGTGATGGGAAGAGGAAATTCATCCTTAGGGCAGGCCGCATTCAGATCTCGGTAATCGATGCAGATACGTACCTTCCTATTTTTCTTCATGACTGGGATAACGTTGGCGACCCAGTCTGGATGTTGTTCTTCCCGGATGAAACCATAGGCTATCAACTTTTTGACTTCAGCTTCAATGGCGTCCATCATGTTTGGTCGGAACCGGCGTTGGTGCTGCTTCACAGGCTTTGAGTCAGCCAATATGTTGAGTTTGTGAGTAGCTACCTTCGGGTCTAGACCCGACATGTCTCCATAATCCCATGCAAAGACGTCGATGTATTCCTTTATCAGCTATATGATTTCTTCCCTTTCGGCTGGTGGAAGATTGTCACTGATAAATATCGGCTTTGGCGAAAGCTCACCCCCAATATCGATTTGGATAACTTCGTCTTTGGTTGGAGGTTCCCTCTGTTCGAAGCAGAATTCCCACTGTGTATCCATTTGTTGAACCCAAGAGTCATTCTCAAACGGCTCAGAATCTCGTTCCTCTGCTTCTGAGGGATCTGTTATCACCATATTTGCTGATAGTGCTTGTTCGGGAGCACTAAGTGAGTCGGGGGGTGACGAGCGGTCCCAGGAGGAGGAAAAGATTTCCTTATCCGACGTGGAAGCCGTAAGGGAGGTGGCATACCCTAACCCGAAACGAGTTTGTTGGTAGCGGGGGTCGCCGTGTGGCGGCGTTCGTCTGCCTCTTTCGTAGTTGAGGCCCAGCTTTCGCTTCAAGTCGTAGCCCATGTTTTGCATGATCTTCAGCGCTTGAGGGCTGTATCGGTGAACCTGCATCTTCCCAGTATCGTCATCGAAAGGATCTTCCTGGATGGCTGGTTGATTGCGCATGCGGCCAAATACTATTAGACGTTGACTGCTGCAGGTAGGCGGAATTATGAAGATAGAATCTTCATGCGGTCCATACATTGTGATAACGTTGGATGATGACGCTGCTTCCCAGATATGCGGATGGTAGGAGTCCATAGCTTCCAAGAACTTTTGTACTATGGGTTCTACCTCGTCACGGGGAGTGGGTTCCTGATTTGGAATCTGAGCATTAATGTACTGGAAAAGAGGATGTTTATTGCCATCTGGAACTCCGTTCCGGGTCGTGTTTACATCGGTCGGCTGCTCGTCGCGCCGAAGGTTGATGACCAAAGGTGGAGGCTTCTGGTTCAGAGTAACCATTGGAGAATTGCTTCTTTTCCCTGAGCTGGATCTGTTCAGGTGAATAGCCATGGGCTCTATGGCTTTTGGACGAGTGGTTCATCCTTTCACTCTGATCGACAGCGGTAGTACGGCAGAGGGTTCTCCTGGCTCCCGGTGGGATTCCTTCTCTGTCTTGCCTGTCACTTCTTCCGTGTGGTCCTGCGAGTACAACACGGCATCGGAATAGTAGGACTCTACTCCTTTAAATGGGTTTAGGTCGGTCACCTCCGTTTGTACCATTCCTTGGGGGTCTACATATTTAAGACATTGATGTAGAGTTGAAGGAACGATGTTATGGTCGTGGATCCACGGTCTTCCCAGCAAGATGTTGTAGGATACCTATGAATCGATCACGTAACATGTGGCCACCGATCTGAGGTTGCCAATCTGGATCCTCAGGAGAATCTTTCCTAACGGCTTACTTCTTCCGGCGTTGAATCCCACGATTGTAGTGGAGGTGTAAGCCAGTTCGCTGGTAGGAATCCTCAATGGTCTGAGCAGACTGTGCGGGATGATGCTGATCGATGATCCCGGATCTATGTGAATTCGATCAACCTCCATGGAACTGACGTACCCGGTATAATAGAGGGGCCTGTCATGCCTGTTATATTTTAACAGCATGTCGTCTTGGGTGAAGGTGATATTTGGGACCACCTCCATCACACTGTGGCATTGAGGGCACGCCACTGGTTCTTCGTCGGGAGACTTGAGCTGGGTCAAGCATGCCTCCGCCTGCATCAGTGCTTCACTCAAGGCTAGACGAGTGTCTTGGGAGAGCCTGAGTAGCTCGAAGATGGAGAGCCTGGCCGGTGTATTAGCCAGTTGGGCTAGGATGTCGAAGTTATACGGCTTCTTAAAACCTTTGTTCGAAATATTTTTTACAGGTTTATCGAAGCGCACTTCTCTTTGTTTTCCTTTGTCCGCCGGCGTCGGTTTTGAAGGGTTGGCTTCCGGTATGACGGGGCTTGGCCCTGCAGGTTTGGCAGCTGAAACGTCTGCCGGTATATCCTCCTGACTTGCTCTGTAGTCGTTGAGGTAGGCTCTCCCTGACCGGGTTGCAGCAAGTACCTCATCTTCGTCTGATGGCGAAGAATTTATGACCATATGGCATGGTTTGTACTTTGAGCTCCTCCTAGACGCAGCTTTAGTAGCTTTAGTCTCTTCCTCGAGCTCTGATACCAAATCTGGATGAACCTACATAATCTCGCCCTGACGGGTGGTCAGGGGTACCAGGTTATGATTTTGATCCCTAGTCGGAGGGAGATTGACGATGTCCATTGTGGCTCAGGAAATGGGCGTGCTACCGTTCATGACTTCTTGGGGAGGCAGATCGCCGAACCGCAGAGAGATCATGTTGGCTGTGACCGTTTTCTCGGTGTTGTGCAGGGTGATGGCCTTAGCATCGATCAACCCCTGGATCTTCCTTTTCAGTACGTAACACACCTTTGTTGGGTGGTGTACGTATCTGTAGAAGATGCAGTATTTGGGGTCGTCGGTACTGCCGACCTCTTGGGGCCGCCTTAGCTCCGGCAGGGTGATCTTGCCACTTTTGACGAGACACTCAAATATGCTAGGGATATCGTCGTCGTTGAAAGAGTAGACCTCGACGGGCCTGGAAGTCCCGGGCTTTGTCTGCGTGGTCGCCGCCGTCTTTTGTCTGGACATATTGACCGTCAGAGCTTCTTTTCCCTTGGAGCTGCGAAGATGGTCGCCGCTGGGCGATGACCTTTTGCCTCTATCGGAGGCGAAGATCATGATGCCATTGTCGTGCGCCTTGCGACTGTTGTCTTCGACGGCCACTGCCGAGACGATGAACGAGGGCCACTCATGGAACTGATATGGTCCTGTGAACACCGAGACTATAGGAAGGAGGTTCTTCCTGCAAATGTCTACTAACGCCGAGTCTGGAACTCCTGGAGGCATTTATAAGGTGGCCTGACGAAAACGTTCGACGAAGGTGCGAACGTCTTCCTTTTCCCTTTGCTTGACTTCAATGAGGGGGGACATAGACATGTCCATTCCACCCTCGTAGAATCGTGTGAAGAATAACGCTTTGAAGTCCTCGAAGAAAGTAATGCAGTTGTCCGCCAAGCTACGGTACCACTGATAGGCTACTCCTGAGAGGCAGCCCTTGAACACCCGAGTGAGGAGGGTGTCGTTCCCTTGTAGCAACACCGTCATCATACTGAAATAGTTCATGTATTGACTTGGTAATATTTTTCCTTCGAACAGAGCCATAGTCTGAGGTTTGTACTTCGGAAGAAAAGGGACTTCTTCCCAGATAGCCGAGTAAGGCTGGTTGATTCTCAGTTTCTTGAGCTGATCTTTATGCTTCAAGGCGTCAAACTGGGCTTTCAACTCCCGCACTGCCTGTATCGGATTCTCAGTTGGAAGCAGAGGGACTGCTGACTCTTAATCTAGAGCAGGTTCTTGGCTTGGGTTGGATGGTGGTAAGTCCACCCCCACACGTATCTGAGTTGGCGGGACCGACGCTTGAGCCATGGCAGTCGCGTACTGAGTTAGCATCATCTGGTACATGTTCTCCATTATGGATTACATTTGCTTCAGAGACGTCTCTAGCACAGTGATGCGTTGTTCCGCGTTTCCTGAAGCCTCCTCGCGTTCGTCTTCAATGGCGTAAGCTCCCACTTCCCTGGGCGTCATCGAAGGATTAGTATAGGTCATCGCAGAAGTCGACTCTACACTCTCAGCATCTGATCTGGGAGATTGGTGACCCCCAGCATCAGAATTAGACGAGTACGGAGCTGGTTGCTGTGACCTTGCCCAGGTGTTTTGGAACACCCCAGCTTCAGTGCTCCAGAGGAGGTCTTCGAATCTTCTTCGGCTCAGAGGCCCAGAGGGATGACGTCTTGAGCTCGACCTTCTTCTGGGTATGCGTGAAGCCATGTTCACGGACGCATACGCGTGCTCTTCTTTCGAAAAAGACTGAGAGTAGCTCAATCGGTCGAAGATTGACTGTTTTGCTTTAGAACAGCAGCAGTCAATCACAATCTTATGACTATTACAACATTGCTCTCTAGGGGGCATAATAGACATGTTGGAAGGTCCCCTCTCCTTACGCTTCTGGATTAGGCATTCGCGTAGCTCAGGAGTAGCAACCTGAGCTTGCTTTACACCGCGGGACTTCGCCTGGCATAATTTGGAGATTCGCTCAGACTAGCATAAAGCTGAAGAGGTCCTCAGTCGGCCATCGGCTTCTCGCATAATCCGGAGGGTAGGCAGATTGTTCTCTTGCTGGCGTAAAGGCCGAGAGGCTGAATATTTGCCTGCTTGCTTCCCCTTGCGGAGATCACCGCGCTCATCTGTTTTACCATAGAAGTCAGATGTTGTTTCGCGCGTGGAGCGTGATCTGATCTTCTGATTTGGCGTTGAGGCACCATCGGAAGTTTTGTCTGTACCGTGCGTAGCGGGAGACTGATTCTTACGCGTAGAGCGCAGTGGATACTTCTGGGTTAGCGTAGAGGCCTTGCCCGAAGTTTTGTCTGTACCGCACGTAGCGGGAGACTGGTTCCTACGCGTAGAGCACAGTGGATACTTCTGGGTTAGCGCAGAGGCCTTGCCCGAAGTTTTGTCTGTACCGCACGTAGCGGGAGACTGAATTTTACATGCAGGGCACGGAGGGAGTGATGCTACCACCTTATTGGTCGAAGAGATCGGAGAGATCGGAGAGTCCACAGGAATGGTTGAGGATGTCTTGGGCATCCACACTTTGCGCAGCTTCCTGTAGTCTTGGACGGAGAGAGAGTGAGAGCTACCCCCGGTTCGAAGCATATCTTCGTAAGCAGACTGGTCGAAATGAACGACCAGCGTCTTCTTCACGGTTCCTATAGATACCGCATCGCGTTGAGCAATTACTTCCTCGTCAGAAGAGAAAGAAGTCCCCAGCAGAGTCGCCATCTTGTTTGTGGTATTAAATAAAAGAATGAAAGTGTATTTCAATGACGGGGTTTGTGCGAAACCCGCGCCCTTTGGTTTACAAACAAACTTGTACAATGTAATCCTATATGAGGATGTGGGAGTACAATTTATTTAATCTGGGTATAAATTGCTATAGGTGTCTGATCTGCGGTCGATCACTTTAGCCCTTGGACCACGCGATATTGAAGAAGTACCGTGGAAGACAGGTAGCAGTTTCGAAGGTTGTAGGAGAGGGTGGATGCACGATGCCGAAGTCGTCGATCCCCGCTCTTTGCCTGAGCTCCGGGCTCTCTCTCTCTCTCTCTCTCTCTCCTTGTTCGATCTTCTCCAATTGTCGACCTTGGATCTGATATTGGTATTCTTGACCGAATTTTCCGACCTTGTTTCCCATTGACAGGGGCCTCTATTTATAGAGTCTTTGGTGACAGTGACCACTCCGTTGGTGTAGCAACCGAGGAGTAGAAAGTACAGTACCCTTTTATACAACGGTTAAAGTAACCAATGCCTACGTATAGATAATCTTTTGACTGAGCGGGTGATGTGGGTCCAACTAAGGGAACACAATACGTACGGTTGCTACTAAGATCACGACGTAAAAGCCACGTAGGTAGGTATCCATTGTGTAGAAGAGGTTGGCGTAGAAGCCAAATGTCCGTCACCATGGCATAGAAGCCAAGTAGGCATAGAAGCCGAACAGGCATAGAAGCCGAGTAGGCGTGGAAGCCGAACAGGCACAGAAGCCGAACAGGCATAGAAGCCGAGTAGGCGTGGAAGCCGAGTAGTCGTAGAGACTGAGTAGGCGTGGAAGCCGCATGAGCACAGATCTTGAATGGGCGTAGAAGCCGTTGCATATCGTGCCAGAATGGGCGTAGAAGCCGCTTGAGCATAGATCCTGAATGGGCGTAGAAGCCGCTGCATACCGTGCTGATGTGGATGCCTTAGCCGGAATTATGGGTTTTGAAGACATAACCAAATCTCTTGCAGAGATTTGCCATCATCTTATGCATTAAATGCGAAGGCGTGTTTCGAAGGTCTGCAGGCCTTCTGTGCACCCGTCGCAGAGACGTGTCTTGAGAGAAACTATCACCGCTCTGTGCAATTAGACGTGGAGACGTGCCTCGAATCCCGTATGAAGTGCAGCTTTTGACGTGGCAGGCGATTTGTCTGCTGCGGAGCATAAAACAGCTCATGTTTGCCTGTGTAAAACAAGGCGGCGTATTCCCTTGCACGCAAAAAGAGCGGTTTATGCTGAGGGGACTCCAGTAAACGACGGTTTGGTGATGTTTTACCAAATCCTCTGCATTAAATGGTGAGATCCGTCATCATACTGTGGGACGCGTCCCGAGAGGTCTGCCATCGTTTTCAGCCATCGTCTGGGTAGCCGTGTATCACCTTTTGTCAGGTGTCAGAGATCAGATTCACTGCGTGACTTGACAGGTTCATTTTGGGAAAGATAAAGCGTTCCTCGTACGCTATAACGCTGCTTTGAGAGCGGATGAGTTTTACGCCATGGAGGCGATGAAGAACTCTGTTCACGCTGGAGCGGCCTGGACGTACTGCACTTACACGGATGGTCCTTTGAGTTTTATTCTTCACGCTGTATTTTAGCGGAGAAAACTCTGTTGTACGCCTGATGGCTCTGAAGGCCTCTGCTTACGCTGCTCTATATCAAGAGGCTGCGTAGCTCTTCCCAGCGTATTTTTCATGCTTCTACATTGGGTTATCGTAGACATGTTGACCAAATTGGCCTACTACTTTTCATTCAAGGTAGGTACGTCTATAAAGAAGCTAGCAGAGATGTATGTGCGACAGATTGTCAGATTATATATTGTTCCTGTGAGCATCATCTTAGATGGAGATAGTCGCTTCATATCCCACTTCTGGAGGAGTTTGCAGGCTAACTTGGGCACTCATCTCAAGTTTCGTACCACATATCACCCCCAGACAGATGGGCAGTCGAAGAGGACTATTCAAACTCTTAAGGATTTGCTTCATACTTATGTTTTGGATTTCATAGGCTCTTGAAAGGATCATCTTCACCTGGTAGAGTTTGTGTCACTACCATATTTTCTAGGAAAGGGTATTTTAGGTTATTTCTTAATTAATTAAATATTATGAATGATGAATAATTATTTATTGTATTATTTAATTATTATTAGATATTAGTTTATTGTTTTGGACTTGTGTTAGTGGACCTAACTAGTTTAGTTTAGACTTATGGACCAATATTTATAACTAGTTAGAATTGAGCCCAATTAGAAGCCCATTGATTAGGAGAATGATTAATTTAATTAAACCATTAAACTAGAACCTTTTCTCCTTAATTATTTTTTTATGAGAGGACCCAAGGGGTAGAATGGATATTATATAGTAACTTGGAGAGGGGGTCAAGTGGCCGGCCTATACAAAGAGGGGGGAAAAGTTTTTCTCTCCTCTTTTTATTTCAAAACTAGATCTAGAATTTCTTCCAACCAAATTCCTTCATTCCCACATCAATTTCCTACCAAATTTTATCCTATTTCCTTCTCAAATTACTATTTAAGACTAGTAGAGCAAGGATCTAGAAGGAGGAAGCAATAATCTACAAATAGGAGCAAGGATCTACAAGTTGGAGACCAATTTCATCAAATTTAGAGGTTGCATTAGGAATCCATCTCCCAATAGGTATAATTTAGTTTTTCCCTTTATTAGGTTCTAAATATGATATTTAACCATAAGAAACCACCCTATATGCATAAGCTACCCATAGAAATTGGAATTATGCTCATAGGAGGCCTATGGAGAAAGTTATGGTACTTTTTGTGTCAATTTAGAGGGAATTCCGAGATTGACACTTTTTGTGTTTGTCAATTGGTCATATAAACCAAATTGGCATGTGTTTACATGTTTATAGCTAGTGTCGTATCCATAATTGGATATGTATAGGTCTTATCCCAATAATTTGGTGATAAGTGTTGATTTAGGATTTTTCTCCGACACGGGACTTTGTGCAAATCATATTTTGACATGGACACATAGATGTATATTTTACTCTTCATATTGTTCATATAGGATAATTTAGACTTGCTCGTGTCCTTCAGGGTACGTTTGGTTGTGTGGTGGACTCGTATCACAAGCGTATCATAGATCTAGTATGATACGGGTGCGATCTACTCCACGTGTTTGTTGTGTTGCATTATAGAACCAATTTCCATTGTTCTTAGCTATTGTAATATATATATATATATATATATATATATATATATATATATATATATATATATATATATATATATATATATATATATATACTAGTACTAGTGCATTAGTATATATATATGCATATGTGTTTATATATATATGTAGATATACATTTATATATATAGCTAATTGAATAGTATGATATATGTATATATGTAAGTGGAATATATATATGTATATGTGTATATATATGTATGGAATCTAGTAGTGTATATGTGTTATGTTCATATACGTATATATGTAAATATGTATTTATATATATCTACTTATGTATATATGTGTGTATATATACTTATATGTATAGTTGAGAGGAGTGTTATATAGATAAATTAATCTATATTGGTATATATGTACATAGGTGTTATATGGGTAAGTGGTTATATATATATATATATATATATATATATATATATATATATATATATATATATATATATATATATGTAGAGGTTGTGTGTGTATAAGAGAGGGGGACTCGGACACAAAATAACGACGGAAACAGCGATAGTAGCAGCCAACAACGACAACAACAGCGACGGAAACAGCGACAGCAGCAGCCAACAGCGACGGAAACAGCGACATCAGCAGCCAACAACGACAGCAACAGCGACGGAAACAACCAACAGCAACAGCAACCAGCGACAGTAACAACAAAACAGCAACAGCAGCAGCAACGTTTCAGCAGTGTCTACGAGAAGCAGCAACTTAAACACGAGCAGTAGCATCAACAGTATGTATAAGTAGGTAGATAGTTAGTTAACTTGATAGTTAGTTAAATATGCATTGTTAGTTTGATAATTGGTAGATATGTAGCTATTTACTGATAAGTATATATATCTCTTATGCATTCTAGTTAGTTATATATATGTATATATGTTTTGTATGTTAGTAGTAGATATGTGTACATGTGTATACATATTAGTAGTTAGTGATTAGTTTGGTAGTTGGTATTTAATATTTATGTTAGTATATACTAGAAACTATATTGGATTTATATATACATGCCTTAGTATATGTAGCTAGGGGGGTAGCTACTATATATTAGAATCATATTTACCTTGAGATACCAAGGTAAGTGTCAAGGTATTGCAGATATTCAAGTTATTTGGGTTCGAGTATCAAAATAGGTATTTAGTGGTGTGATACCGAGTTGGTTCAAAATTAAGGTATCCATTTAGTAATTATAATTAGGACTAGTATATATATTATTGATTGAATATGCATATATGCTATTTCTATGTCTCGTGTTTGCGTATCCTGAGATACGGTATCTTAGTGTGTTCTTAGTATCTTAGATTTAGCTAGTGTGGCCTAGTTTTATAATATATGGACCCAATACCCTAGAGATAGACTCATACAACCTAGAAATAGGTAGTTTGACCAAGGTTGACCAGTTTGACGTAGAGTTGACCTAGTTTGATTATTTTGACTTAGAAATGGCTCTTTGACCTAGATATTGACTAGTTTAACTTATTTTTATTTTAAAATCTTGTATTGATGTTATATTCCCTGTCTAGGTCTTTGAGGCACTGTATCAGACATCTGTGAGACTATTCATTGGACTGCATGTGAGTACATTCTCTGATAGCTTCTCATTTATGATATTCTCTATGTTCATTATATCTAGTGTAGATATCCTTAATTTCTTGACACGATGGTTACACGGATTGGTATATCCGGATCTTGTCATGAGATATTATTCCTTGGTATATATGGTGTATCTTGTGCAAGCCTTGTTTCCTTATTTCTTGTACATATACAAACACTGATTCTCGGGGAGACTAGCTATCTTCCTAGAGAATCCCATTCCATAGCGTACCATGGTTGGATCCACTATACCAGTCGAGGTTGGAGAGTATGTAGTGTAGACATATGATCATATCTTCTTTGTATCAAGTCTTGTTCATTGAATAGTGTTAATCATATATCGTATGTATGATTAGCCAGGCTATATATCTTGTATCAAGTTCCCAAGCCGATCACATGTTAAAGCTGGTACTTACTCACTTAGTCATTAGTATTATTGTTCATTGCCATATTGTTCATTCTTATATTTATTTCTAGTATTTCCTTTATTGTATATCTCTAGTATCTATTATTGCATCTTGTATATTCACATCTATTTACTGTTACATAGTTTATATCATTGATTATAACTGCTATTAGAGATGTAGTATGCTACTTTTTTGACTGGATATATTTTTTTCAGATGACACTGAAGAGTGGTATCCTACTCATTACGGGCCTCAGGATGTTGTGGGCTTAGAGTCAGAGACCCTGGCTCAGGTGGAACTCATCTCGACTGAGATAGTGGACCCAGGACTTATAGTATCTTAGCTATTCTCTTGTACTAAATTTGTCTCCAGCTTATTATTTAGTATTTTTTCAGACTCATTGATGTTATTCTTTTGACTCATGAGTTGTATGGTGACTATTCTATTCTTTTATCATATTCGTGCTATTCTCCATCTTAGATATATAATTTAGTATATTGATATTGCTGGTGACATATTATATTGTTAGATAGATTACCCAAATAACGTTCTACCGCCGATTCTGTGGCGTAGGTTGGGCGTTGTTCCCGACTTGCATTTCTACAACGGGTGTGGATCGTGATACATTTTTAGTGGTAGCCCATGTAGATCTTCGAGGTCGCAATTAGTATGATTCGTAGTTGTGCTCTGAATTGAGTGCTATTACGAGCATATTTCAGTATATAGGATATAGGCTATAGGCTATAGGCTAAGAATACTCAATCATATCTAGTGAAAATTCTTTTGATTCATTCAACTATTCTTCCTTGATATTGATATTTGATCTTTAAACTGTCATTCCTTTTAGTATCTTACATCATGTGCCATACTGATTATTTCTTTCGCTTTGTCTCAGGATGCCGCCTAAGACTAGATCGCAGCAGGGGAAAGCAGCTTCTAAGAGGTCTGCGATATCCTAAGGGCTTGTACCAGTCACTTCTTCGGTGATTGGAGTGTCACCTACTTTCGGAGGTCCACCTCCTACTCAGAGGACTGTGCCAGCTATATCTAAGGGACTTCCACCTCCACCTTTCATGCCGACAGATGCGACGCAGATGTTCACACTATTTTGTGAGATATTGGAGGTGCAGAGGGCTTAGCCTGAGGCACACCAGAGACAGATCGATATTTTATGACAGGGCATCGAGAGTTCTCATTAGCTTGCCAGTGCCATAGTAGAGAGAGAAGTTCCGATCCAGCAGCAGGTTGCTCCTCAGGTTGCTCAGCTTCGGCCAGGCAACATTCAGAACTTCAAGAAGCTAGAGCCTAGAGTTTCAAGGGGATGGAGGGCATCGTCTATGTTGATGATTGGCTCGAGGACATTAAGCATCTCATGAGGGTATCCCGTCTTTCTGAGGATCTGAAGTTAAAGTGGTAGGACTTTATCTGTTCGACGTCGCCCGCACTTGGTTCAGGAATGAGCTAATTCTTGTTGATGTAGGACAGTCTTGGGAGGTGTTCAAGGACCTCTTTAACAATAAATTCTTTGCTCGGGCAGACAGGTTAGACTTGGGAAGGCAGTTTGAGAGCCTCATTCAGGAGAGCATGTCTGTGGAGGAATATGCTGCAAAGTTTGGCAGGTTGAGCCAATTTATGGAGTATTTGGTGAGAGAGCCAGAGGTTTGAGCTATTCATTTTTGTGAGGATAGTTCGAGCTATTCATTTTTGCGAGAGTCTAAACTGGAAAGATCCTCATTTCGTCTTTTTATGAGACTTACTTGGAGATACTTGCGGAGGCACGCAAGGTTGAGAGAGAGTTGGGTTTAAAGCCTAAGAGAGATCGTAATTCTTTTCTGGGGGCAAACAGTAGCACAGTATCTGCCAAACATCCTTATTTCCAGTCCAGGCCTTTCCAGCAGCCGCAGCAGCACCAGACTCCAGCTAGGACACCGTTTCACCAGGCACCGTAGCAGCAGAGACAGTTACAGCAAGCTTTCTGCCACTATTGCAAGAAGCCCGGCCACATCTGGGAAGTTTGCAGGAGGAGGTTGGAAGTTTGTTTGTATTGTGGTACCGAAGGGCATCAGTTGAGGGAGTGTCCTTCCAATCCTCGTCGTACAGTTCAGGGAGCAGCTCCAACTCCAAGGACACAGGCGAGACCACCTACAATACAGCCGAGGGGACCGCCGCTTCTGACCTAGTAGCAGTATTATGTCCAACATCAACATCAGGGAGGTGCACGTCAGGGACGAGCGTTTGCTATGACCATCGAGGAGGACGAGCCCATCGGAGATGTCATCGTAGGTTCTATTTTTTTTTAATTCTATTCCAGCTTTAGCTTTGTTTGATAGTAGTGCTTCCCATAGTTTTGTATCTATTTTTTTTGCTCTGAAGCATGGTTTGGTAGCTTAGTCTTTGCTTAAGACTTGCAAGATCATGACCGGGGGAGGCATTATTCTGGTTAATGATATTTGTAAGAATCGGAGAGTTACTCTGGAAGGCCGGGAGCTGAGTGTGTATCTACTTGTAATGCCACTTTCGAGCTACAATATTGTACTTGGGATGGATTGGTTGAGTAGGCACCGTGCTAGTATAGATTATAGAAGAGGTAGAGTTTTGTTTGGCCGTCGGGAGAGCCAGAGTTCGAGTTTGCTAGAGAAACTATAGAGCAGAGAGAAGGTATTATTTGTGGAGCTATGGTGGAAGATAAGGAGTTACCGCATCCATTATTTGTGGAGCTATGGTGGAAGATAAGGAGTTACCGCATCCGTTGATAGCAGAGTTCTTGGATGTATTTCCTGAGAATTTGCCAGGATTGCTGCCAGATCGAGATATTAAATTTTTTATAGACTTGGTGCCAGGTGCAGAACCAATTTCATAACATGTCTATAGAGTAAACAATAGCAAGCTGGTCGAGCTGAAGAAGCAGGTGGACAAATTGCAGTATAAGGGGTTTATCAGATCGAGTTCTTCATCGTGGGGAGCCCTGGTATTGTTTGTACCGAAGAAGGATGGATCAGTGCGCATGTGCATTGATTATAGGGCATTGAATAATCTTACTATCAAGAATAAATACCCTTTGCCACGGATTGATGACTTGTTCGATCAGTTGAGTAGTGCCAAGATATTTTCTAAGATAGATTTGAGATCAGGCTACCACCAGGTGAAAGTAAAGCTGGAGGGCATATCGAAGACTGCTTTTCGAACTCGGTATGGTCAGTATAAGTTTATGGTGATATCGTTTGGGTTGACTAATGCCCCGGTGGTGTTTATGAATTTGATGAACAAGGTATTCCATCAGTACCTTGATAAGTTCGTGGTGGTGTTCATCAGCGACATACTTATATACTCGAAGGCAGCGGAGGAGCACAAGGAGCATTTGCGGATTGTGTTAGATGTACTATAGAAGAAGAAGTTGTATGGAAAGTTGTCCAAGTGTGAGTTCTTTCTGGACAAGGTGGAGTTTTTGGGACATGTTGTGACTGGTGATAAAATTTCAGTGGATCCGAAGAAGATCACAGTTGTGGAGTCTTGGAAGACCCCGAGTTCAGTAGCAGAGATCAGGAGTTTCTTAGGTTTGGCAGGCTACTACAGAAAATTTGTGCAAGATTTTTCGAGGATTGATGAGCCGATGACCAGACTCACCAGGAAGGATGTAGAGTTTGTTTGGACGGAGGAGTGCCATATTATTTTTAAGGAATTGAAGAAGAGGTTAACGTCTACTCCTATTTTGACGTTGCCATCAGGGTCTGGAGGTTTCACTATTTATAGTGATGCATCGGGGAAAGGTTTGGGTTGTGTTCTTCAGCAGAATGGAAAAGTAATAGCCTATGCATCAAGGCAATTGCTTTCTCATAAAAAGAACTATCATACCCATGATTTAGAGTTGATAGCAGTCATCTTTATCCTGAAGTTGTAAAAATACTATTTGTACAAAGAGCGTATGGAGATCTTCACAGACCACAAGAGCTTGAAGTATGTTTTCACGTAGAAGGAGTTGAACATGAGGTAGCGTCGATGGTTGGAACTGATGAAGGATTTTAATATCTCTTTATAGTATCATCCTGGAAAAGCTAATGTAGTTATTGATGCCTTGAGTAGGTATCCGGTAGCTATGTTCTTGACACAGGATCGATATTTGTTGGAGGACTTGGAGAGCTTGGGCATTGAGGTGATAGTTCCTAGTTTTGCTATAAAGATATGGGGATTACAGATACACTCAGATTTGATGGACAACATCAAGGCAGCCCAGTATAAGGATGTATCTTTGAGGAGCATCACAGCTCAAGTGAGAGAAGGATTGGAGGATGATTTTATCATTGCCGAGGATGGTTCTTTGCGGCATGGTATTAGATTATATGTGCCTAGTGGGGAGCTGCATGAGGAGGTATTGCAGGAAGCGCATCGCTCTCTGTATTCTATACATCCAGGTGCCAACAAGATGTATCGGGATATGCGAGAGAGTATGTGGTGGTATGGCATAAAGAGGGAAGTGGCACAGATTGTATCCAGATGCTTAGTATGTCAGCAGGTGAAAGCCGAGAGGCAAAGGCCACAAGGTTTACTTCTGCCATTACCCATTCCAGAGTGGAAGTAGGAGCACATTACTATGAATTTTGTGTCTGGACTTCCACGATCTCCAAGAGAAAAAGACGCAATTTGGGTCATCATTGACAGGTTGACCAAGTTGGCCCACTTTTTGCCTTTTAAGGTGGGTTTGTCTACGGAGAAGCTAATAAAGATGTATGTGAGGCAGATCATCAGGATATATGGAGTTTCCGTCAGCATAGTCTTGGATCGGAATAGTCATTTTACTTCTCATTTCTGAAGGAGTTTACAGGCGAGTTTGGGCACCCAGCTCAAGTTCAGTACTGCATATTATCTCCAAACAAATGGGCAGTCAGAGAGGACTATTTAGACTCTCAAGGATTTGTTACGTACTTGTGTACTAGATTTTGGGGGTTCTTGGGAGGACCATCTCTATTTGGTAGAGTTTGCTTACAACAACAACTACTAGGCTAGTATAGAAATATCACCATTTGAGGCTCTGTACGGTCGGAGATATCGTACTCTCTTGTCATGGGACGATATTGGAGAGAGAGTTTTGCTTGGGCCAGAGATGGTTGTGGATACAGTGAAGAAGGTTAAGCTAATCAAAGACAGACTTCGAGTGGCGCGGAACAAACATCGGCATTGGGCCGATAGCCACCGGAGACCTTTGGAGTTTGAGGTATAGTTTTAGATTTTTATTTTGTGCTTGTTATTGGTTGTTTGTTATAGATTAAGTTCTTAATATGGTGTTTTGTTCTAGGTGGGTGGTTTGGTATTTCTGAGAATTTCTCTGACACGAGGCACGATTCATTTCGGTAGAGGCGGGAAGCTTAGTCTATAATTTATCAGACCTTTCACTATTCTAGAGAGGGTCGGTACAATTGCTTACAGACTAGACTTGCCATATATACTGGAGAGAGTGTACAACGTGTTTCACGTGTCGTAGTTGAGACGGTACGTGGCGGATCCTAGTCACGTGTTGGATCACTCGGAGATAGAGGTGGGCCCTACTCTTAGCTATCCAGAGCAACCAGTTAAGATTCTGGATCGGAGAGAGAAGGTACTGAGGAACCAGACTATTCCTTTGGTATATGTCGCATGGAGGTATCACTCTCCGGGAGAGTCTACCTGGGAGAGAGAGGATGAAATACGAGAGCGTTATCCATATTTGTTTTGAGGTATGTTCTTTCCTAGTTATGTTTTGTTCTTTTCTATTATGTTCTGTTATTTTCTGCGGATAGTTTTCATCTTTGAATTTCGAGGACGAAATTATTTTAAGGAGGGTCGACTTGTCACTATCATATTTTCTAAGAAAGCGTATTTTAGGTTATTTCATAATTAATTAAATATTTTGCATGATGAATAATTATTTATTATATTATTTAATTATTATTAGATATTAGTTTATTATTTTAAATTTGTGTTAGTGGACCTAACTAGTTTAATTTAGACTCATGGACCAACATTTATAACTAGTTAGAATTAAGCCCAATTAGAAGCTCATTAATTAGGAGGATGATTAATTTAATTAAACCATTAGACTAGAACCTTCTCTCTTAATTATTTCTTTATGAGAGGTCACAAGGGGTATAATGGATATTATATAGTGACTTATGGAGGGGGTCAAGTGGCCGGCCTATATAAGGGGGGGATTTCTCTCTCCCCTTTTTATTTTAAAACTAGATCTAGAATTTCTCTCAACCAAATTCCTTCATTCCCACATCAATTTTCTACCAAATTTTATCTCATTTCCTTCCCAAATCACTATTTGAGACTAGTAGAGTAAGGATCTAGAAGGAGGAAGCAATGATCTACAAATAGGAGTAAGGATCTACAAGTTGGAGGCCAATTTTATTAAATTTAGAGGTTGCATTAGGAATTTATCTCCTAATAGGTATAATTTAGTTTTTTCCTTTAATTAGGTTCTAAATCTGAGATTTAATTATAAGAAATCATCCCATATGCATAGGCTACCCATAGAATTAGAATTGTGTTCATAGGAGGCCTATGGAGAAAGTTATGGTACTTTTTGTGTCAATTTTGGAGAAATTTCGAGATTGACACTTGTTGTGTTTGTCAATTGATCATATAAACCAAATTGGCATATGTTTGCTTGTTTATGTCTAATATCGTATCCATAATTGGATACATGTAGGTCGTATCCCAATAATTTGGTGATACGTATTGATTTGGGGGTTTTTCTTCGACACGGGACTTCGTGCATGTCATATTTTGACACGGACACGTAGATATAGATATTTGATTATAGCATACCATGGTTGGATCCACTATACTAGTCGGAATTGGAGAGTATGTAGTATAGATATATGATTATATCCTCCTTGTATCAAGTCTTGTTCATTGAATATTGTTAATCATACACCGCACGTATGATTAGCTAGGCCATATATCTTGTATCAAGTTCCCAAGCTGATCACATGTTAAAACCGGTACTCACTAACTTAGTCATTAGTATTCTTGTTTATTACCATATTATTCATTTTTGTATTTATTTTCAGTATTTCCTTTATTGTATATCTCTAGTATCTATTATTGTATCTCGTATATTCACATATATTTACTGTTACATAGTTTATATCATTGATTAGAACTGCTATTAGAGATGTACTCTGCTTCTTTCCTAACTGGATATATTTTTCCCAGATGACACTGAGGAGTGGTACCCTACTCATTACGGGTCTCAGGATATTGTGGGCTTAGATTCAGAGACACTGGCTCAGGAGGGACTCATCCCTACTGAGACAGAGGACCCGGGACTTATAGTATCTTAGTTATTCTCTTATACTGGATTTGTCTTCAGCTTATTGTTTAGTATTTCTTCAGACTTATTGATGTTATTCTTTTGACTCATGAGTTGTATGGTGACTATTCTATTCTTTTTATTATATTCGTGCTATTCTCCATCTTAGATCTGTGATTGAGTATATTGATATTGTTGGTGGCATATTATATTGTTAGATAGATTACCCAAATAACGTTCTACCATCAATTTTATGGCATAGGCTAGGCATTATTCTCGACTTACATCCGTACACCGGGTGCGGGTCGTGACAGTTTGCTTACAACAATAGTTTCCATGCCAATATTGAGATGTCACCATTCAAGGCTTTGTATGGACGAAAGTGTCGCACTCCTTTATCTTGGGTTGATGTTGGTAAGAGAGCCTTGTTGGGACCAAAGATTATTATGGATGCAACTGAGAAGGTGAAGCTCATTAGAGATAGACTTCGGGTAGCACAGGACAGACAACGTCATTGGGCCGATAGCCGTCGAAGACCCTTAAAGTTTGAGATATAGGTTTTGTTGTATTGCTTATGATTGCTTTGATTTAGATCGAGTGTAAGGTTGTGTTTTGTTCTAGATTGGCGATATGGTGTTCTTGCGAATTTCTCTGACATAGGACACGATTCGCTTTGGTGGAGGCAGAAAACTTAGTCCACGGTACATTGGACCCTTCAGTATTCTTGCGAGGGTCGGTGTAGTGGCTTACAGAATAGACTTGACACCTACACTAGAGGGAGTATATGAAGTATTCTATGTGTCATAGCTGAGACGATACGTGGCAGATTCTAGTCATATATTGGATCACTCGAAGATCTATGTGGGTCCAACTCTCAGTTATCCAGAGCAGCCAGTGGATATTTTGGATCGCAGGAAGAAGGTGCTGTGATACCAGACAATTCCCTTGGTATGCGTCGCGTGGAGGCATCACTCTCTGGGAGAGTCTACCTGGGAGAGCGAAGCCGAGATACGCGAGCGATACCCTTATCTCTTTGAGCCGTGAGGTATCGTTCTTTCTTGCTTGCTGTGATTGCTTATTGTAGTATTAGTTCTTTCCTTAAATTTTGAGGACAAAATTTTTCTAAGGAGGGTAGACTTGTCACTACCATATTTCTAGATGAGGGTATTTTTGTCATTTAGCATATTTTATATTTAGTGATTAATTATTTATATATTATGCTACTAATTATTTATATTATTTTGTGCTATTTATTTATTAGTTAGTGGGCTAGCCTAATTATTAGACTTGTCATTAGTGGACCCATTAGAAATTGTCATGACACATTGAGCCCAACATTGAGCTAGGCCCATTAGACCCATTATCTTTAGTTAATTAAAGATATTAGATTAATTTTTATTATATTAGAAACTTCCTAATATAGCCCTCTCTAATTAAACCTCATAACTAGCTAGTGGGGGGCATTGTTGACAATGTGAATTGCTTGGAGGAGGGGCAAGAGGGGGGCAACCATATGAGAGGGTCTCTCTCTCTCTCTCTCTCTCTCTCTCTCTCTCTCTCTCTCTCTCTCTCTCTCTCTCCTCTTATTAATTTATTTTAATTTAGATCCCTAATTGTGTTCTTTCCCAAATTACTTTATCCCTCCACCAAATTTATCCCAATTCACTCTCATTCCCTTCCATTCACATCACCTAAGGAGCATTTGAGCTTGGATTTCAAGGAGCACTTGGAGAATGAGCCATTGGATAGGAGCTTGTGTCCTAATTGTGTCTATTTAGATTTTGTATTGGGAATCCATCTCCCAATAGGTATAATTCTAAATTCTTTCCTTAATTAGACTATAATTCATGCATTTGACCATTAGAAATCTTCATTGGCTTAGGGCTATACATAGGAACAAGAATTAGGTTCATATGACCCCTATTATGATTTATACATGGAGATTTGTGCTCAATTTGGAAGAATTCTGAGATTGATGCATCAAGTGTGTGTCATGAGACCAATTAGATCTAATTAGACTTAGATTGATAGTGTGAGACTAGATACGTGTCCACAATTGGACACGAGTAGAGCGTATCATAGTATTTTATGATACGCTATGATACAGGGGTTTCATTTGGATGATTTGTGCATAGTAGTATGTTTTTCTATTCAAATTCCTTTGTAACTAATTACTTTAGTTGTATTATGATATATATATATATAATATATATATATATATATATATATAGTATTTGTAAGGTATTGTGGGTTTTGGCCTTCTATTTGGATATGTATCATAAGGTATTACACTTAAAATGTTTGGTTAATTGCCATGCTAAGGAGTTCATCTAGATGTAATTATATATACATAATGTGTTATTATATATATATATATATTGTGCTTATGGACTGAACACACATGTGGGAAAGTTGTTGTGTGTGCACTGTGAGAGGTGCATTGTGTGTATAGGTTCTGTGTTGAACTATGTGACATGTGTTAGTGTATATGTATGTATCTTTATGTGTTTAGCTAACTAGAGAGGGGGGACTCGGGTCTGTAGGTATCACAGCAAACAATATCAGCTGTATTCAATACTGCAACAGCAGTGTGAAGGAGGGGGGAGTGGTAGATGAACTGCAATAAGTTGGAGAGTCGAGTTTGATGCAACCTTGGGGTGTCGGGTGTTAGCAGTAAGTAACAGCAGTAGCAGTAGCTAGCAGTGTATCTGATGCACTGTTGTGTTAGTGATTAAGGAGGATTCAGTCGTTGCAAGGTGTGCAATAATGCACATTGGTGCACTATTCGAGTGCCAACATTGCTCTTGGAAAGATCAGTTTTAGCTGAACTTCGTGTGCAGTTGCACACATTGGATAGGAGGGGTATTAGTTGTGTTGTATCATCTAAGTATTTATATAAGATCATATACCAAGTAGAGTATCAGTCGTAAGCCAAGTTCAGAATAGGTATCAGTACCTGTGTGGTGGGGTAATAATTGTGGAGTATCCTAGGTTGCAAGGAAGAGAAGATAATTGGGATTGAGGGCACATGTTACTGTACAGATATGGGATATAGGGGGGAGTTGATCTCAAGTACTTGTGAGTATATGGGTGGAGGGTTGTGCTCATAGGTTGGTCAGTGCATAGGTTTTTGGTGAGCAATAACAGTTAGGTATCAAGGGAAGAGATAAGTCAAGTACTTGAATGTATGTTAGTATCCCATGATACTTTAAGTGGAGGTATTGGATTGGAGTAAATACCAAGGTAAGACCCTAGTTAAGATATTATTATATATTGGTGATTATAGGTTTATATTGTGTAATTATGATACTAAGTGATTTAGATAATAGTGTAAGGTAATAGGTAGGTATCACCTAGTATACTATTTAGTGTAGATGCACATAGATATATATATATATATATGGTAACCAATTATATCGTATTAATAGTTAATTAGGGTATGTTTGATATTGTAAGATAAGGTATCCTAATACCTATTTTTTAGCTAGTACAGATTGTATCATCAAAATACCAACCTAGAAACCTAGATATAAGCTAATACAACATAGGTTGACTAGTATGACCTAGAAATGGCCTAGAAAGCATATTTTGACTCATATTAGTTTATTTATATTCATTACACCCAAGTGATATGATATTTTATATATAGGCTTGTGTGATACCATCTTAGACATCAAGTTATATTATTTGCTCAGGACCAGAGGTGAGTACATTCTCTGACAGTTTTTTGCTTATGATATCTTCTATGTTTCTTATATTTAGTACAGATATCCTTGACTTCTTGACACATGGTTACATGGATTGGTATTTTTTGGATCCCATCATAAGATGTTATTCCTGATAGTTTTTGGCGTATCCTGTACATGCCATGTTGCTCTTGTACTTGTATGGACACTAATTCCTAGGGAGACTAGCTACCTTCTCAAAGAATCCCGTATCGTAACGTGCCATAGTTGGATCCACTATACAGTCGGGGTTGGGGAGTGTTAGTAGATATATGATCATATCCACCCTGTATGAGAATTTATGTACAAGTACCATGTTAGTCTTAATCATATACTTCAAGTATGATTAGCCAGGCCATAATTCCTGTACAAGTTCCCAAACTAATTACATGTCAAGGCTAATATTCACTCACTTAGTAGTTGTATTTTCTGACTCCTTATGTGATGCCCATCTCTCTTGTAATATTTACAGTATTTCTATATTCTGTATATTTCCTGCTCATACTCTATTTATCTTATATATTCTCTCTATTTACTATTACAGTCTTTATCATTTATTTGAAACTGTTGTTAGAGGTGTGTTTTGTTTCAATCCTGACTGGATATATTTTTCAGATGATTTAGATAACTGGTATCCTATACACTATGGACCTCAAGATGTAGTGGGTATAGAGTTAGAGACGATGGCTCAAGAGAAGCCAATACCGGGGGATGATCAACTAGTAGCAGATAGTTAGATTATTATTTTGGATATGTCTCAGTTTAGATATGTTGGCATGTATTATATTTGAGAGTATTGTGCTAGTCTATTAGACTTGGTTTGATTGTATTTGTGACTGTGATTCATTTCTTTCTTCTATTCCATATCGTGCTACATCTTTCTCTAGTTTTGTGATTGAGTATTGATTATTATTTGTCCTCCATTTGGAGTTGAGATATCTTGACAGGTACATATATATTATATAAAATATTTAGATAGTTTTATTGACCTAAACAACGTTCGTAGGCTGGACGTACCTACGTACTCGTATCCTTATACCGGGTGTGGGTCATGACAGCTGAAGTTGCTGATATTATTGCATTTTTCTCCTATAATTTCCAGCAATGATGGGGTATCAAGTGCTACTGGCACTACTGGTACGACCGGGGGTATTAGAGCTTCTGGTACATGTTGCTCCCCGTGCTCCTTTACTGGTTCTACCCTTATCTCTCCAGGATTAGGTGTTGCCTCTTGCTGGGGGCCAACAGATCCTTGCCTTGCTAAAACTACTAGTGCTCCGACTATCAAGGCTGGAGAAGCCCTAAGAAAAAGGACACAAAATAAATCAAGAACAGGACGAGAAAGGATCAAGGAACCAATGGTACAGAGGTCAAGCTGAGTTTCTAGAAGACAGATTCAGGATCTTAAGGAGGAACATATTTGATTGAGACATCATATGATCAAGCCACCCTAAAAGTCTGAAAAGAAAGACAGACTTGCATGGGCCACCACTAAAATCTTGTCATACCCCAGATCCAAAATACTGGAGAGAGGGGGAATGACTCAGCCAACCACACCTTATGGAATACTAAAGCAACCCATAATGTGTTAAGGTTGTCTAGAGACAAGGAGTGCATACTAAGTCTCCTAGGGTCAAGAACTTCTATATCTCAATATTTCAAACAAGTAGCAATTATATAGAATATTTCAGAATAAGCAGTAAGGCATCCCAAATGTCTCATCAGAATATTCTTTAGAGATCTGGTGGTACAAAATAATGTGCCAGATTAAAGTATACATGACAGTAAGTTAGCTGTAGTCTGAATATATATAGTCATGTAAGGAACCAGTATCCAAATTTGTCGGCTAACAAGTGTCGGTTGGCTAAACCCCCAAAAGAATATAGTTTACAAAAGACGAGCAGTAAATAAAGGAACCCACTCGTAACCCTCAGCATTCATCCTTCTAGTGCTTGCCATCAGTGAGGGTGAGATAAGCTAGATCCTTATGTGTTGGCTCTAACCCTGGCCATGCAAAACTAGTGGGGTCAGACCATAAATAGCAAGTACCACAAAGGAAGCATGAAATAACAGACCAAAACTAAATCTATAACATGAGATGCATGAGCCAACAATCAATGGCATATGTCCCATACATGACATGATACGATACCCTTTTACCAAACAAGGACAGAAAGTGCCCTATCACATCAAGATAAAATACATCCCTTGATTATGGTCAAGCTAAAATAACTCTGCGTCATTATTTCAGTCCATAGCCTCGCCACCCAAGAACCAAACAATGACATGAGTTGAACCATTATGCCATAATAGTCTATGTCCTAATTTTACTCAACAGAAAGCACAATACATAAACAAAGATATAATATATGAGAAATAATATAGCTTCAGTCCATGGAGTATCATAACACAATGACACAATCTAACAACCAAACAAGGATATGGGTTGAATCATCATGCCGTGATAGGGTTGAATCATCATGCCATGATAGCCCACTTTCCTGGTTAGAGACATATTATAAGAAAATTTAAACGACCAATCATGTGTTACGGCTTGATATGTGATCTATGGGTTATCTCAGTAATACTGTATATGAGTATCCTCAAATTGTACCATATTCGAGCAGGGCTGACTGAACCAATGATATATGAGTAAGAATATATATAAAAGTTACACAAGTCCCTTGCAAGGGCCATGAGCTAATTAATGATCAATGATAGTTCCAGGATTTCTATAGGAAAGATACTGGCTCGGTCTTATATTTAGATCAGATACTGCACTCTACTAGTGCAAATGATATACAGTATCCGTATTGGCTAGTCTTTACTCCCAGCTAATTTAGGGTGGCTCAACATGCACGATCTCGAGATACAGTTCCCTCCCAATGCTCTACCAATTAGGTTGCTTAGTTAACCCTAGGTTAATTATAATCTCTTGCCATGGTCACATGAATATTCCTTCTTAGATATCGTACCTTAAGTATGGGCACTCTTGACACGAATTCATATTATCACTCGAAAGTTAAATCTGGATTCATCCAAGTGTGATACAAAAATTAATAATGTCTAGCCACGGCTAAAGTTGTCACTACCACATCTTAAAATAGGGATAATTTTATCATTTTATTTATTATAAGTATTATGTGTATTTATTTTAAATAATTGTATGATATGTGTATATATATATTATATTGTATAGTGTTCATTAATGCATGAGTTAGTGGACTAGACCTAGAAGCCAACTAGTTGATCCTATGACCAAAATATAGGATTAATAATTTAATTAGTATTTTTAGGATTAATTATTTAGGGTTATAATTAATTATCTTAATTTTATTTAATTGTTGCGCCTTACCGTTGCTTCGATATTTGGAGCGCTATCCTAGCTTTTGTCTTCCAATAAATTTTACACCTTGTCCTAGACGTGCCCATCCTCCATTCGGACCTGTGTGTAACTCATAAATATGCTCTTTTGTACATCATTTTAGTCGCACAATATTCGTCGCGGACGTTTATATTTAATTCGATATAAATTTGACTTTGTATCCTTGTGCGTTTCAAACAAAATTGGAGACACAATCTTGACCCATTTTGTGCAACCCAAATTATAATAATATTCTACTCTGAGTCTTCTATGTCCATGATACTTGTATCCTACCTAATTTTAATTCCATGTACTTTCAATTAATTCAAGAACACCATTTACATTAATTTTAATTAAATTAATGTAAGGACCCAACTTGACCTAAAATTAGATCCAACACCAAACCAAATCCCCATTCACACCCTCAAGCTTCATACTAAACACCAAACATCCTTTCTAGCCACTACATTACACCAAACATGGTATTTTCCCTCATTAAATCCAAAAACCTACTTCTGTGCAATTTTTTAATTGTTGGGTACTTATTGAAAAAGTGCAATGATGTGTCACCATCCTATTAGTCAAGACCCATGAAGAAATTAACCCTCTCCCATTTGACCGTTCAACCCTCTCCCTCTCTCCTCCTATTTGTTTGAATTTTTCTCCATGTTGAATCATGGCCATCCATTCAAATGGAGCCATCCTTACCACACACACACACACACGCACACACACACACACACACACATATATATATATATATATATATATATATATATATATATATATATATATATATATATATATATATATATATATATATATATATATAATCCCTCAACTATTTTTCCAATGCAAACCCCATCCCACGACTTGGCCGGCCCTAATCCCTAGGAGGTCACCATCAACTCTCTCTCTCTCTCTCTCCTACATGCAAACACCTCTCCATTAAACATCATCACCTCCACCCACAACAAAAACCCTAACTCTAAACCTCCCCTTCCTGTTCATCTCCCTCGGCCCAACTTCGACTATCTTCCCGACCACGATGTCTTCCCGCCGGGCCACACGACTCCATCTCCACCGTTCCCATCATCTTCTCTGCTGAGCCTCAGCCAGGCAACGCCACCAGCGTCATCTCCCCTCGTCATACCCGACTGCACTGCACTCGCCATCCCGACTCGTATGGACCACCGTGAACCTCGCCAACCCGCTGACCGTCGACCAGAGCCCCTTGCCTGACGGCCATGAACCCGTCCACCATCACCTGTCCCGACTACACCCGCCGAAATCGTACAGCCCTGAGCCGACCGGACCACGACCCCGTCTTTACCACCATTCATCCTCCCCGACTCTTCTTCCTCCACCTCGTCATTCCCTGCATTGAACGCCCGACCACCTCGCCATCAACACCCACGCCACCACTGTCATCGGTCCCCTCCGCTGAGCCATCGTCCCTGACCTGCTACCCCCGCTGAAGTCGACCCCGACTGCATGGAACCCGATCGGAGATCGCCTGAACGTCGGACTGAACCGTCTGCAACCATCCTCCTCCACCATCGATGACAGCCGGACCTTCCTCTCCTTCAGCCGCCTGAAGCCTGCTATCCCCGACCATGCCTGAACGATCGCGGAGCACCTCCCCAGCCTGAGCAGCCCACCTCGACTACCTCAACCTCCCACTTTCCTGACTCGACAGGATCCTGTTCTCCCCTCAACGAACTCACTACCAGCATGACCTCGCTAAGCCCCTCCAACTCCGACAGCCACCATAATCATCATCATCACCTTCACCTTCATCATCGTCACCATTGTCATCGTCGTCGTTATCATCATTGCCATCATCGTCACCATCGTCATCGTCGATCCCGTGCATGTCCGCACAGGTTCGTTCCTGCCCTCCTTCATGATTTTGTAGTATGTGTATAGTATTTATTGGTATATGTTTAGTATGTATACATTTAATATATGTATATTTAGTTATTCATTAGTATATGTTAGTATGTATATAATTGGTATATATATATATATATATATATATATATATATATATATATATATATATATATATATATATATATATATATATATATATATAGTATATGAATTCAATTAGTATATATACACATATATATATGGTATATGTATTTATTTGGTGTATATATATATTATAAGTATTAATGTTATATGCTAGTTAATAATATGTATATTTATATATGTACTAGGTGACCCGAGTGTAATTACGGATACCCCATAGTTACATTGACATGTGACTATGTAATATGTTAGTAGACTGCCATATGTACACCCACGTACTGGCAAGACCAGTATTATTGACCGTCTGTTATGCACAACAATAACAGACGTGACATCCGCGCAATTAGACGCACACTTGACCCTAGTTGACCAGTATCATACCTAGCGTAGCCCCTGAGTTCAATGTATTTATGATTGTGTGTTAGTGTAGCGACTGATACAATATTATTATTAAATGATGTCTATAGGATTGTTGGATTATTCAGACAAGACCTCGAAAATTGGACATTGGTATTACCAACAGCAGAACCCCAGGCGAGTACATTCTCTGACAGTTTTTATTATATTGATAATCTCTATGAATCCAGTTGTAGAGCGTACATAATTCAGACACTGTTGTATACACAAGTTAGCATCATCGAGATCGGTCACGAGGAGTCATGATTGGAACCCATCGTGCTAGCTGGGGGAAATGGAAAAATATTAGTAGATTATGTGATCATACCCAACTCTACATGAATCATAGCTCACCCATACCTCACGTTAGTGCATCCTGACCATTACATGCCTCATAGCCTATTATGTATGATTAGCCTAACTATTGTTTGCATCATAGCTATCCGGATGGTTAGCCTGACGTTATATAAATCATAGCTAGTCATACATAGCAAGCCTGATCATTCCCAAGCTAATCACATAATATGCTAATGTTTTACACACTTAGCTAGATGTTCTTGACATGTATCTCTAGTATATTAATCTAGTATTCCTTATGTTCAAGTTATTATTCTAGTACTTACTTATATTCTAGTTCATTGTTCTAGTATACACTTGTATTTTTATTCATTACTAGATGTACATTGATGATGATATGCTCCAGTATTCCTTTATTCCAGTATTCCTTTATTCCAGTATTTTTTATTGCCAGTATTCATATCTATCTTGTATTTCTTTACGCTGTATTATAGTTTTTGTCAATATACATGGAACTGCTATTATTGCTTGTACTTCGCTCCAATCCTGACTGGATATTTTTTCCTGACTGCGACTTAGAGGACTTATTTCCAGCATACTTGGAGATTTGGATATTATTGATTACAGGTTGGACTATTTATTGTTGTTTAGACTTGTCTTATATTTTATTTGTTTTCTTTGATATCTCATCGTGCTTTAGTTTATGTGATTGAGTATTCCATATTATATTATGATATATGTGTCTCCTTATGGAGTTAGATATTCATGTAAGAGTGATTAGCTAGTATTGTGACCTAGACAGCGTTCTACCGCCGATGCTGTGGCATAGGCTGGACATACCCACGTGCTCGTACCCCAAATTTTGGGTGCGGATCGTGACACATTTTTAGTGGTGGCCCATGCAGGTCAGAGCTTCACAAGTAGTGCGATGTCGTGGTAGTATGACGTCTTAGTTGTACTACTGCATGCCTGCGATAGGATATAGGACATAGGATACTAGGATGAGAAGGGATACTCAATCACAAAATTTCTTGAGAGATTCCTGGGACGACCCTTGAGAATCTTATTATAATCTTTAATTCAAATCTTTTCCCCTTATTCCGTCTGCTCTCACTTGTTGTTATTGAATTTGATTCTGTTGATCAGTTGTAAAATTAATTCTTGGTGTCGTCGTTAAGTTTGATTTCATATCGAGATGAATTTTACGGACTAGAATTTATGGTATCATCTGATGACATATGTTGATGAGGACAGTGAGAAAGGTAAAACGTCTACTTTGGTTATATAGCCTAGAGTTTATCATAGCCACATTAGCAGTCATGGCAGAAACGTAGGAACCTGACCTTGGATGTACATATCTTAGTTATAAAATTTAGTGTTTCTTATAGCCATACCGGTTGGCGTGGCAAGAATTCTAGATGACGTGATTATAGAGTTGTATACCTTAGTTATGAAACTTATCATTTATCGCAGCTATACTTACTGGCGTAGCGAGGATTCTGAGTGTCATAATTTTGGACGAACGTGTATGATTATCAGGTTGTATCTTAAATTGGTTCTTAAAGTATCATCTCAAAACTTATCTACTTCTGTTATTCCAGGACTTTGTTCCATCGCTTCTTTTTTTTACTAGCAATAAAGATACCTTCAGTCCTTAATCCAGTTCCTTTTTGAGCTTCTTTTCCTTAAGAATTCCTTGTCAGTATGATAATTGGTGACTTATAATTAGGTCTGTGTCTTGTATCAGTGTTGACTATTGAGAGTATGGCTTATGAGTCTGTAAGGGTTTCTTGGTTGGATATGTGAACAGTAGGAATCAATCTAGAGTTAACCCATAGCGTAGTGCCTTGTAACAATAGTTTTATAATAGGTGCCATTACAGTTAATATTGGTACTATAGGTAGAAGGAGGAGTAAGGAGTATCAGTGATGGTTCCAAAAGTTAGTATCAGAGTCAGCATACCAGTCCTGGATACTCATAAATTCATGTAGTTGGGTGATCTACGTAAAGAAGTAAGTATCGAGGAAATTGTATTAAAAATTAATGGAGCATGATGTTCAATTTGATGATTGATACTTGGATGTGTCAAGAGTAAAGAAATGTATATGTATAAAGGGTATTAATGAGTATGCCATGGGTAGAAAAGAATATCAGGATTGATCATGAAATATATGAAGTGTATCACAGATTAGTGTAACAGTCTGTAAAAGATTAAAAAGGGAGATACTTATACATTAATTGAGATATGGAACCATAGGCCTGCCTTTGAGAGTAAAGTGGAGCATGTGTATTATATAAGTTAATGACTAGTGCGAATGATCGTGATTTTTACTAAGTTTGATGAGGTAATCTAATGATGAAGCTGGTGTTACCATACCAAGAGTACTAATGTTTCTATATTGAGGATTAGTTGAGCAAGGTGCTAATAACAGTGAGTACTTCGTGTGATGATAATTAGATTGGTGTATCAGTTAATATAGATAGAAAATTATTGGAAAAAATACGTGTGATGATAACTTTAATCATTGAAAGTAAATAATGCGAATAATTCGTGCAGTGCAAAATTTTAGTACACAGTTGAGGGTTGTAGATAATTGGTGTATTTGTGTGTATCTTGTGTGTTAGAGACTGTGAGTATACATATACTTAGATAGATGTGGATTTAAATTTGTAATTTGAAGATTGGAAATAAATTTTAATTTTTAAGAATTTTGAGGAGTTGAGATTTTATGTTATTAAAAAATTTGAGAATTCAAATTCAATTCAATAAACATAGTCAAAGCTATAAAGATTTTTGGAAGTGATAAAAAAATTTATTTCGATATTTGAGTATTTGACTTTTGAGGAAAGTATATGCATTTTATCTTAAATTGTTCGCGAAGTTAAATTTTGAGGATTTTATTTTAAGGATAAAATTTTATGGTGGATAAAAAATGTATAACAGTATATGAGTGGATGAAGTGCATGTGTAAGGATCTGTGCATGAGCATGATTGAGATGGCACTGCAAACTGACTTGAGTGTCCATCTAGAGTTGTATTAGATGGAGCAGTACTTAGTGTGTTGTGTTACACTTGGCGTGCACTTGAGTGATAAGAACAACTAGTATAAACAATTATAGTAGGTAAGAGAACTAGCAGTGGATGTGCTTGTAGTAGAAACTGTGGTACCTAAAGGGATAGAGGTACCAACTTTGGATGCATCATTAAACCTATGGTTGTGTTAGAAGGCTATGTTTTGTTCTTTCCTTCTGTTCTTTTTATCTATTTGATTGATTAATTAATTTATTAGTACCATAGCTTGTATCAATGATCTTCTTGCTAGAATGTAGTTAGTAGTACACCCTGACAGAGACTATAATACCATGACAAAAGAGACCATAACCATGCATATTTTCTCTAGATTGTATGTTGTATGACAATAGGTATGATTTCATAGACTTTGATTGTTGAGGGTTTGACCGTAGTGAAGATTAATGAAGAGGTTATAATTTGACAAAGAGAGACAATATGCCTTAAATTTTGAGGATAAGCATTAATTTAAATAAAGAGTTAATAATTCAATATGGCAGAATTGACGATTTTGTTAGATCATTAATTTTTATGAAGATTGTGATATGATTAAATTTGTCATTAAAATTTGAGAACTTTAAGAAGATTATCATTATATTTATTTGACTGCAAGGTATAAGTTTAAAAAATTATTTTGAATATTGTATTTGAAGACTTCGTAAGTATTACATTGTTTGAGTATTGTATGAAAAAAGAATCGAGGAATAAGATCACTAATGGATTAGTGTTGAATTCAAATTTTTGGGATGAGGATTTAAATTTTATAAATACGCATCGATTGGACTTAAATTAGAGGAGTAAGATGATTAATGGATTAGTGTTTGAAATTCAAACTTTTCGGATGAGATTTTTTAATATGCATTGATTGGATTTTAATTAGAGGATTGAATATTAAATTTTTGTATTCAGTTTTGGAGAAGATTGTGATAAGAATGGGATTTAATTTCAAATTTTAAGATTTTCAGGAATATGATATTTACAGAATTTTGAAGATTGTGAAATAACAATATAGATTTACTTCATGATTATATGGTTTGATGAATTTAAATTTTGATAAAAAATAAATAAATAAATACAACTATTAAGGATCTTAAATTTCGAGGACGGAATTTTTTTCAGGAGGGTAGACTTGTCACTACCACATCCTAAAATAGAGATAATTTTGTCATTTTATTTATTATAAGTATTGTGTGTATTTATTTTAAATAATTGCATAATATGTGTATATATATATATATTATATTATATTATATAGTGTTCATTAATGCATGAGTTAGTGGACTAGACCTAGAAGCCCACTAGTTGATCCTCTGACCAAAATATAGGGTTAATAGTTTAATTAGTATTTTTAGGATTAATTATTTAGGGTTATAATTAATTACCGTAATTTTATTTAATTATTGCGTCTTATCGTTGCTTCGATATTTGGAGCGCTACCCTAGCTTTTGTCTTCCAACAAATTTCATATCTTGTCCTAGACGTGTCCGTCCTCCATTCGAACCTTTGTGTAACTCATAAATATGCTCTCTTATACTTCATTTTAGTCGCACAATATTCGTCGTGGACGTTTATATTTAATTTGATATAAATTTGATTTTGTATCCTTGTGCGTTCCAATCGAAATTGGAGACACAATCTTGACCTATTTTGTGCAACCCAAATTATGATAATATTTTACTCTGAGTCTTCTATGTCCATGATACTTGTGTTCCACCTAATTTTAATCCCATGTACTTCCAATTTATTCAAGAACACCATTTACATTAATTTTAATTAAATTAATGTAAGGACCCAACTTGACCCAAAATTAGATCCAACACCAAACCAAACCCCCATTCACACCCTCAAGCTTCATACTAAATGCCAAACATCCTTTCTATAGGTAACAATAGTTTTATAATAGGTGCCATTACAGTTAATATTGGTACTATAGGTAGAAGGAGGAGTAAGGAGTATCAGTGATGGTTCCAGAAGTTAGTATCAGAGTTAGCATGCCAGTCCTGGATAGTCATAAATTTATGTAGTTGGGTGATCTACGTAAAGAAGTAAGTATCGAGGAAATTGTATTAAAAATTAATGGAGCATGATGTTCAATTTGATGATTGATACTTGGATGTGTCAAGAGTAAAGAAATGTATATGCATAAAGGGTATTAATGAGTATGCCATGGGTAGAAAAGAATATCAGGATTGATCATGAAAGGTATGAAGTGTATCATAGATTAGTGTAACAGTCTGTAAAAGATTAAAAAGGGAGATACTTATACATCAATTGAGATATGGAACCATAGGCCTGCCTTTGAGAGTAAAGTGGAGCATGTGTATTATATAAGTTAATGACTAGTATGAATGATCGCGAGTTCTAATAAGTTTGATGAGGTGATCTAATGATGAAGCTGGTGTTACCATACCAAGAGTACTAATATTTCTATATTGAGGATTAGTTGAGCAAGGTGCTAATAATAGTGAGTACTTCGTGTGATGATAATTAGATTGGTGTATCAGTTAATATAGATAGAAAATTATTGGAGAAAATACTTGTGACGATAACTTTAATCATTGAAAGTAAATAAGGCGAATAATTTGGGCAGTGCAAAATTTTAGGCCTGTTGTGCACTCTTGCTCAGATCACCAAAATTGAGCCTCAACCAAAATACAACAGTGCACATCAGTGCACTGCCTTCACCCAAGTGTCTAAGCCCCCCCCCCCTAATATACTGATATTATACCCTCATGACATCCACTGCTAACTGATATCAGTTTACACTTACTGACTGATACTGATGCTCTCATTAATTAACCTCAAGCATCACTCTTGTTGCTACTACCGGTAACTCCTCTTGTTAATACATACTCCCCCCCCCCCACATATTAATCCCACAGACTTTGGCATACTCTAAGAGATATGATGCACACACATTAATACAGATACAGGAGGCTGATACCTTATTTTATATCTTAATGAATACTCCTTACTCCTCCTTCTACCTATACATATACTTAGATAGATGTGGATTTAAATTTGTAATTTGAAGATTGGAAATAAATTTTAATTTTTAAGAATTTTGAGGAGTTGATTTTATGTTATTAAAAAATTTGAGAATTCAAATTCAATTCAATAAACATAGTCAAAGCTATAAAGATTTTTGGAAGTGATAAAAAATTTTATTTCGATATTTGAGTATTTGACTTTTGAGGAAAATATATGCATTTTATCATAAATTGTTCGTGAAGTTAAATTTTGAGGATTTTATTTTGAGGATAAAATTTTATGGTGGATAAAAAATGTATAACAGTATATGAGTGGATGAAGTGCATGTGTAAGGATCTGTGGCATGAGCATGATTGAGATAGCACTGCAAACTGACTTGAGTGTCCATCTAGAGTTGTATTAGAGGGAGCAGTACTTAGTGTGTTGTGTTACACTTGGCGTGCACTTGAGTGATAAGAACAACTAGTATAAATAATTGTAGTAGGTAAGAGAACTAGCAGTGGGTGTGCTTGTAGTAGAAACTGTGGTACCTAAAGGGATAGAGGTACCAACTTTGGATGCATCATTAAACCTATGGTTGTGTTAGAAGGCTATGTTTTGTTCTTTCCTTCTGTTCTTTTTGTCTATTTGATTGATTAATTAATTTGTTAGTACCATAGCTTGTATCAATGATCTTCTTGCTAGAATGTAGTTAGTAGTACACCCTGACAGAGACTATAATACCATGACAAAAGAGACCATAACCATGCATGTTTTCTGTAAATTGTATGTTGTATGATGATAGGTATGATTTTTTATAGACTTTGATTGTTGAGGGTTTGACCGTAGTGAAGATTAATGAAGAGGTTATAATTTGACAAAGAGAGACAATATGCCTTAAATTTCGAGGATAAGCATTAATTTAAATAAAGAGTTGATAATTCAATATGGCAGAATTAACGATTTTGTTAGATCATTAATTTTTATGAAGATTGTGATATGATTGAATTTGTCATTAAAATTTGAGGAATTTAAGAAGATTATCATTATATTTATTTGACTGCAAGGTATAAGTTTAAAAAATTATTTTGAATATTGTATTTGAAGACTTCGTAAGTATTACATTGTTTGAGTATTGTATGGAAAAAGAATCGAGGAATAAGATCACTAATGGATTAGTGTTAAATTCAAATTTTTGGGATGAGGATTTAAATTTTATAAATACGCATCGATTGGACTTAAATTAGAGGAGTAAGATGATTAATGGATTAGTGTTTGAAATTCAAACTTTTCGGATGAGATTTTTTAATATGCATTGATTGAATTTTAATTAGAGGATTGAATATTAAATTTTTGTATTCAGTTTTGGAGAAGATTGTGATAAGAATGGGATTTAATTTCAAATTTTAAGATTTTTAGGAATATGATATTTACAGAATTTTGAAGATTGTGAAATAACAATATAGATTTACTTCATGATTATATAGTTTGATAAATTTAAATTTTGATAAAAAATAAATAAATAAATACAAATATTAAGGATCTTAAATTTTGAGGACGAAATTCTTTTAAGGAGGGTAGACTTGTCACTACCACATCCTAAAATAGGGATAATTTTGTCATTTTATTTATTATAAGTATTGTGTGTATTTATTTTAAATAATTGCATAATATTTGTATATATATATTATATTGTATAGTGTTCATTAATGCATGAGTTAGTGGACTAGACCTAGAAGCCCACTAGTTGATCCTCTGACCAAAATATAGGGTTAATAGTTTAATTAGTATTTTTAGGATTAATTATTTAGGTTATAATTAATTACCGTAATTTTATTTAATTATTGTGTCTTACCGTTGCTTCGATATTTGGAGCGCTACCCTAGCTTTTATCTTCCAACAAATTTTATACCTTGTCCTAGACGTGTCCGTCCTCCATTCGAACCTTTGTGTAACTCATAAATATGCTCTATTGTGCTTCATTTTAGTCGCACAATATTCGTCGCGGACGTTTATATTTAATTCGATATAAATTTGATTTTGTATCCTTGTGCGTTTCAATCGAAATTGGAGATACAATCTTGACCCATTTTGTGCAACCCAAATTATGATAATATTTTACTCTGAGTCTTCTATGTCCATGACACTTGTGTCCCACCTAATTTTAATCTCATATACTTCCAATTTATTCAAGAACACAATTTACATTAATTTTAATTAAATTAATGTAAGGACCCAACTTGACCCAAAATTAGATCCAACACCAAACCAAACCCCCATTCACACCCTCAAGCTTCATACTAAACGCCAAACATCCTTTCTAGCTACTACATTACACCAAATATGGTATTTTCTCTCATTAAATCCAAAAACCCACTTCTGTGCAATTTTCTAATTGTTGGGCACTTATTTGCAAAAGTGCAATAATGTGTCACCATCTTATTGGTCAAGACCCATGAAGAAATTAACCCTCTCCCCTTTGACCATTCAACCCTCTCCCTCTCTCCTCCTATTTGTTTGAATTTTTCTCCATATTGAATCATGGCCATCCATTAAAATGGAGCCATCCTCACCACACATACCAATATACATATATATATATATATATATAATCCCTCAACCCTTTTTCTAATGCAAACCCTATCCCAAGGCTTGGTCGACCCTAATCCCTAGGAGGTCACCATCAACCCTCTCTCTCCTACATGCAAACACCTCTCCATTAAACATCATCACCTCCACCCATAACAAAAAACCAACTGGATTTTCTTTCGAAAATGCACCACTGTAAACTCCCACTTTTGTTTTTATAGATAGACGGATTATGGGTTAGAAAATTTTGATTTAACATCAGGTATTGGAGGTTTAGATTTAAGGTTGCAGATATCTTTTTTTTTTATTAAACCCTTGGTGCGCCCTACCGTTGTTGCAATATTCGGAGCCCAACATCAGCCCATAATTTCTAACAAGTTATTGCATTCTAGACTTGACATGCCAATTTAGGCGTTGGACTTTTTCGTCACTCAAAATTATAATCCCTTGTGCTCTAATTTAATTGCACAACTTTTCGTAACTGAAATCCATATTTAATCCCGTGTCGCACACCTGTGTCGTTGTCATCAATTTTGAGACACCAACTTAACCCGTTGAGCCGGACCAATTAAAGGTTCCAAGACTGACACCAAGCCTACACCATTCATGACCTTTGTGTCACTCCCAATTGAGACCCCATGTGCCCCCATTTAATTTAAGAGCATAGGACATTTTATTTTAATTTAATTAGGGATACCAACTTTGACTAATCCTATTTTGAACCCCAACTTAACCCAATGTCCCATGAATTAAGCCCATATAAAACACACAACACCCCCTTACCCTACAAAATACCAAACACCAATTCCCAAAAAAAATATCATTTCATGTGTCTGTGCAAATACCCAAACTTAGGGGACTAATTTGCAAAAATTGCATTCGGTGTCATCCCCTCATTGGTTCAAACTAATGAAGAAGCCACCCCTCCCCCCTTGACCGGTACAACCTCACCCCTCCCTCTCCATTGTGTGAACACAATTCCCTCATGATGAATCCTAGCCATCCATTTGAATTTGGAGCATCCTCACCCTACACACCCTATCACCACTCCCTATAAAATGTCTTTTCACTACACACTTCCCAACCAACCCTAATCCCCAAACTTGGGAAACCCCCCTACCTTCTCTCTCCTCCCTCCTCACAACCCATAGCCGACCTCCTCCTATTTCTTCTTCTTTTCTTCTTCTTCTCCTTCTTTTTTACTTCTCTTTCTATATTTTTAACCCACGATTCGGCCACCGCCTCCAGCCAAGGACACCCACCACGGCTGCTCTCTCCATGACTCTACCACTTCCAGCTGCCACCGTCCTCCACGCCGAGCCTCCTTCTCCGTCGACAGCAGTGACTCCCACCGGAGCTCCTTCGCGTGGTCGACGAGGTCGACAGCAGCGGCTCCCACCGGAGCTCCTCCGTATGGTCGATGAGCTCGACCACAGCAGCTCTTGACCGAAGCTCCTCCAGATCTGCCTCGTCTAATATTCTACCACCAGCCTCCTCTGTGCAGCTTCTTCTTGTGACCACGTCGACCACCACCTTCAGCAGCATCCCCTGCCCGCGGCCACGAAGAACCGTGGCTCGAACCCTTGTGCAGGAACTGAGTTCAACCTCCCCGATTCATGCAGCGTTAACTTCCTCCTCGCGCAACCGATCCTTGAACCGACTCTTCGGGTATGAACCCTACTTAACCTAGTTGCTTTGTGTTCAATTAGAATATTTTAGTTTGCTTTGTATTGCTAGTTATTAGAATTCAAATCTTGGGAAAAACTAATTTATAAACCCATAACACTTCCCAATACGGAGTTGGACACGTCAATTCGGGCAACCTCGTCGTATACTGATTGTACTAAATGGTGCGTATCATCAACGTGGGCGCGTGGGCTTTCGAGGAACTTGATTTGGATGTGCATGCACACCGAAATCAACACGTATCCATCGGAAAGCACCATATCGATATTTTTTGACACTCGTCCTAATTTTGTTTGTGCTTGTTATTTCGCAACGAAACTTATGCCATCGGATTCGCAGTATTACACTGGTCCTGTGACCCAAGTTTGGTTCGCTTCTGAGAACGTTGACGAAATACCATTTTGTGGGCTCTACGGTTCCACATGACTGACATTTTCATGATCGGCTCATCAAAATCCAGTTCTGGATGTTCTATTGGGTTCGTATCATTATTTTGGACTTGTAGACACTAAATTTGATGAAATTGGAGAACTTAGTCTCTGGCACATTTTTCGGTGCAAGATGGGCCCACTTGTGGATCCTGTGTTGATCAAAAACTGCATTTTTGCCACTGTATCCAAATTGGACGTATGTACAGGCTTTTCTGAGTATTTCACTCATTTTGAAACTATTGGTGATATTTATGACAGTATCTGAAGACATCTGCTCTAGTTTTCATCTTGAGCTGCTACTTCCTTGGCAAGTTCAGATTCGAGTCTTCGCCTGGCTTCCAAGCAAGTGTACCTTGCCACCCTGTATTTCAGTTATCAGATATTTATTGATTTATTATATGCTTTGTGTGCATATTTGTTTAGAATCTTTACTTCACGTTCGGATCACAACCGGGTGCAGACGTTTGTCGGTAATGTCTGGTAACGAGTGATAGATGTTTGCAACACCTTGATGTACGTACCTGTGTATATCATAATCTTAGGACACGTCCATACACTATTATCGTGCCAGATTTCCTGTATCCTGATACTGACATCATGACCAGAGACTGGGATGACCTTAGGGTCGCGTCTGTTGATAGTTATTTCTGTGTGATGAGACTCTTAGATAAAGGTTCAGGTTCAACGCACAATCGTTGACCGCTTGGGATGGTAAAGACAGTTACTAGACGTTTGGGCTCCTCTGCATGCACTTATATATGTATATGTACTATTTCTGTAGTGATCTTGTATCTAGAGTAGTTGTATTACCCATGTGACTCTTTGTCCGAAGCTGCGGTACGTCTCGTGTGTTTTCATGTCCGGAGCTACAGTTTTATTTTGGACAACCCACGCGTCGAACATTGTCTTCAAAATTGTGTCTCACTTAGTTGGTTATGCTAGATTACACCATCGTTGCACTTGTTTTTTCTGTTATACTATGGCTTGCTGTATTTTTGTACCTTGTTACGTCCCTCTGAGGACCTAGTCCCCTGCCAGTTTTGTAGCATAGACGATTACGGAGCCCTTGGAGTTGCTTGTCTTGCAGGCATTGGTACCAGTACTCACATCATTTCTACCGATATTATGGTTATTTTATATTGATTATTCATCTGCTGTTGTAGCCTAGTTTTTATAGACTCATATTTCTTCTCGAGTCTATTCGAGTTGGTTTGTTATAGGGCGACTGACTTTAGCACATGCAGCTCTTTCTTGTATATTTCTGTTCGTTGTGGATTGAGACATAGATGTTTACATTTATAGGATTTTTAGATAGTGTCCTTTATTACAACTTATACATATTCGAGTCAGACCAGAGTCTGGTCGAATGCGTAGCTGGCATATCGCGTATTCCTGGTCCAACATATTTTGGGACTGGGGTGTGACAACCACTGACTCAAGGAGTGTGACTGACACACTTTTGCTAGGAGACTAAGTGAAGTATGTGTCACACCCCAGTCCCAAAATATCGAGGGACTGGACACGTGATAATGGCCAGCAGCACGCACCGATGGACAACCCAATTTAATGAATCCATCGGGGCATACTTAAGCTGTTTTACAATAGTTGGGGTTTACTATTCTTATTCACAGAATAAAGATAGCAATAACAGCAAAAGAAATAAACAACATCCAGTTACAAGTAATTAAAAATCGGGGAATAACCCGATATTAAGTCTGTTTACAAAAGTTCATTTAAACAGGAAAATAAAGAGTTTATTGGCAAAATAAAACTGAGCATGGCGAAGCAGTTGTTCAGGAGAAGTCCTCAGCGATCACCTCGTCCTCAGGTTCTGGTACTGCTCCGAGAAGTGCACCTATTCCGTAAACCTCAGGGTAGATCTCGTCTGCTAAACCTGGGGACATAATCTGAATCCAGGTCCTCAGGGGACATAGCAAGATACAAGAAAGCTCAAGCCAAAATAATGCAGTAAATAAAACAATTAGGGTAAATAAATAAACCAGCTAAGTGATAATGCAAGTGAGAGTTATTAGTCATACTCAGGCTAAGACTACTACAGGATCAGTGTCAAGAAACCATAGCAGTATTTTCTAGAAGGGCCAGAACAGGTGCCAAAGCTCTGTGTCAGAGACTAGAACACATCCAGATGATAATATATATATATAATATAATCAGCCTTGACATGGTAATACTCTCCCCACCCAATGAAATCTCACGTCACAGTTCTCAATGTTCATGTTACGCAAGATTAAGCTAATGCAATAAGTCAGGATAAAATCTAAGCATGTAAAATGTATAAGTCATAAACCTGTATCCTATACAGAATCATCTTGAATATTCAGGAAGATTCTCATGATTCGTGTCAGGTGTCCTAGGTATAACGTACTTGATTGGCTAGTACGAGAATGTAAATGTCACGATATCCATCTCTAGTTGACATTGCACAACCCCGTGTACGGTGTTGGCACCCGACTATAATCAGATGCTAAGCAAGTCACACGGCCCTAGGGTTGAGCATGTACAACAATCACAGAAAATAAATCAAGAGAACAAATTGAATCAATATACTGCAATTTATGGCAAGGTACGCTTGCCTGGGTTTCCGGCTCCAATTGTAGCTCTGACTTCAGCGGAGATTGCAGGCAGTACTCCGGTTGCTGAAACAACATCACCATCAGATCCAGAAAATATTAATCAGCTAGAAATGCCTGTCCTTGAGTCCAATTTGGAGATAAGGGCAAAAATAACATTTCGGGTTAAAGCGGGGTCCACATATGGGCCGCTTTGCACCGAAAAATGCGTCAGGGTCAAAGGTCTCCAAATCTGTCCAACTTAGTGTCAATAGGTCAGGAACGATGATACGAACCCAACGAAACTTCCAGAATTGGATTCCGATGAGCCGTTCTCAAAATCGCCCGTCGAGTGGAGCCTGTGGGGCCCACGACACGCGATTTTGTCAACGTTCTCAGAATCGAACCAAACTTGGCTCACAGGACCAACGTATTGCTACGAGTCCGATGGCTCAAGTTTTGTCTCGATCCGACGTGTGTACACTAAGTTATAGCGAGAACCAGAAAGGTCGAATACGGGACGGTGTCCGCGGATACGCATTGATTCCGGTGTGCATGCACATCCGAATCAGCTTTTGCGAAATCTCGCACGTCCGTATCAACGACGCGCACGTATCTGTGAAGACCGCACGCGACCAAGTCATCCCGTTTGGCGGAGCGTACTCAGTTCCGAGGTAAAATAGGGCGTTGGTTTTCCTGTTTTTGGATCGCGGTTCACGATCACCACAGGACTCGATGCGCCGAGCGAGTTGCACGGGCACCGAGGGGGTCATACAGGCTACGCGATGCAACTGACGGAATCGAAAATAGAGCTACGAAGAGAGAGATATGAGTACATGAACAGGGCTCCGGAAAACTGTGAATTTCGTATCCGACACGTGTCCGACACGACGCAAGAACTAGGGTTAGGGTTTCTAGGGTGCTGTCGGAGCTGGGCGGCGCTGCGGTGGGGGAGGCCGGCCGGAGGAGGCTGGGGCGGCGCCGGCGACGCTGGGCGGAGGCGGCGGCACGCGGCAGGCGGCCGGAGGCGGCAGAGGGAGCAGCTGTCGGGGTGGGGGCCGCTGGGAAGGAGGCCGGCTCGGGGTCGGGTTCTGGCCTCTGCGGGCGGGGAGGAAGGTGGAGGAAGGAGAGGGGGCTACGGCTGACCGGCGGAGCTGGGCGGGGCACAGCGGGTGAGCGGTGGCTGCGTCTCGGCGAGGGGCAGTCGAGGGCGGCTGGAGGGGAGAATGGGGCTCCGGTGATGGGTTTTATAGAGGGGTGGAGGGAGGCGGATGGTCGTCCGGTGAGGGGGAGCCGGAGCGGAGGGGTCGGCCGGTTGCGGGGAGAGGAAGCGGGAGGGACGGCCGGCGGCGGACGTTTCCGGCGGCGGGGAGGTCAGGGGTCGGGTCTGAGCGGTTTGGGAGAGAAAGGGATTCGGGTCGGGTTTCAATGGGTCGGGTCGGGTCTGCGGATCCGGCCCGATCCAAATTAAAATGCGGGTCGGGCGGGTCCAAGCGGGTCGGGTCTGACCCGGATCTGACCCGCTAGCTGAGCGGTCCGGTTCGGTTTATTTTGGTTTGGTTTAATTAAATAAACCCGATTTATTTTGGTTTAATAAATTAATTAGTTTTTAGGGCTTTTAAAATCCATCCGGGGTCCAATAAATTCCCGGAAAATTATCCTATGTTTAGATTTTCATTTTACACCATAAAATATTATTTTTATAATATTTTAATATTATTTAATAATAATTAAAAATTATTTAATAATTAAAACACCTGAATTTAATTACAGAAAATTCCCAGAAAATTCTAGAAAATCGTGAAAAATCTAAATTTAAAAATTCTTGAAAAATCAGGGGGTTTACAATCTACCCCCCCTTAAGAGGATTGTGTCCTCGCAATCAAAGAATAATCGGTCAACAGAGATGACACGGTTGCAAAATTTATTCGAATCAGAAAATAAAGGTTGAGGGTTTAAACTCATAGGGAAAGTCATTTCCCTAAGCAATGGAATTTTCCAATTATAGGAAATCTAGAAAATTATAGTTTAGAAAACCAGGTTATCTTTTAAAACATATCAGGTTAACAATTAGAAAACATTCTAAGTTATTCTTTAAAAACATAATAGATTAACAATTCTAGGTTATCACTAGGTTAGCAAATTAAAATTATCTGGTTAAGTCTAGGGTCACGAACCAGCAGGCACGAACTAAAGCAATGCTAGAAACGGAACTACAAAAACTTACTCGCATTAGCTACGCCATGGTTCTGCGCGTCTCCCACAGTCATCGCGAAAACTTGGCCGCGTCCTTGAGGTGGTGCTCTCTGCTGTTGCTGGGCTTGCTGGTAGGGTGCTACTTGAAGTGCCAAGGGTGACCTTGGTTGATGTCCTCCTGGTGCTGGTAGAGCTTGTTGGTTTGCCCTTGGTGCTCCTTCTCTACGCTCAGGGCAATCCCGCACTGCATGTTGACTGGATCCGCAACCCAAGCATAGTCCTAACCTGAGTCGGCATTCCCTGGCGAGATGGCCTGCTTTGCCACAGTAATGACAAGTAGTAAGGACTATCACTTGTGGTGTAGATGCTTTCTGCTGTTGGTGAGGTCTCTTTACAGCTTCTTCTTGTGGTGCTTTGGATGTTGCTGATGGGGAAGGCCGCTTCAGACTGGTCTCTCTCCTGGTGACACGCTCCATGCATCGGGCTGCAGCAAGGACGTCCGAGTACGAAGTTGGTACGACAGATCCAATAAGTTTCTGTAACTCGATGTTGAGTCCGTCAAAAAACTTCTCGGCCTTCTCTTCTTCTGTCGGGATCAATGTTGGGGCGAAGCGACTTAGACGAGTGAACTAGACGTTGTACTCTTCCACCGTCATAGCATCCTGAGTGAGGCGATTGAACTTGTCCCGAAGTTCTGATCGAGCGATAGCCGGAATGTACATCTCTTGGAAGAGTCTAGAGAACTCTTCCCAAGTAACTCGGTCTGGTCAGAGCCTGGTCTTCTCGGATAGCCACCAGTGATGAGCATTGTCCGTCAATTGCAATCTGACGGCAGTCATCCAACGTTCACGGGGAAGCTCAGCTGCTTCTAATTGATGCCGAATGTTGGTGAGCCATTCATGAACTTCTGTGGGCTCCTCCTTGCCTGAGAAGGTACGGGGCTTCAGTTGGCAGAAATCAGTGATAGAGCCCGTCGGTTGCCGTCTAGCTGGTAGGTTGGCCTGCTCCAGTGCATTTACGAGACTGTTCCTCAAGTAATCAGCCTCGCGACGCTGAGCCTCGTGTTGGACTTGTTGCTGGGCTTGCATCATTGCGTAGATCAGTTAGAATATCTGTTGCTCGTCAATCGGCTGCCCTTGAGGGAATACAGGCATCGGTGGAATGAACTGCGGAGGCGGCGGAATGTCATCACGTCGAAATCTAGAAGCTTGCGGATCTGCTTGGCTGCTTCGGTGAGTAGAGGGATCTCCACTTAATAGCGTCACTTCATCTTCACCGTAGGTGACTTCAGCACCTATTGGTGTTCTTGCTGGAGTTCCGTCGTTTACTTGTGAATCCATTACTCTGCATCAAAAATAAACTATAAAAGGCGCACAGGAATCAAGGCAAGATGCAAGTCAAAAAATAGTTCGAATACGATACAGATATAAAAAATGATTCAAGCAAGTGGATGAGATCCTAAAAACTTATCCTATTCTTATTGCAGGCATGTTCGGTCCCTAAGTTAAAACCAAACAATTTTATCGTTGACCTGCATGGGCCACCACAAAAACCATGTCATGCCCCAGTCCCAAAATATCGAGGGACTGGACGCGTGATAATGGCCAGCAGCATGCACCGATGGACAACCCAATTTAATGGATCCATCGGGGCATACTTAAGCTGTTTTACAATAGTCAGGGTTTACTATTCTCATCCACAGAATAAAGATAGCAATAACAGCAAAAGAAATAAACAACATCCAGTTACAAGTAATTAAAAATTGGGGAACAACTCGATATTAAGTCTGTTTACAAAAGTTCATTTAAACAGAAAAATAAAGAGTTTATTGGCAAAATAAAACTGAGCATGGCGAAGCAGTTGTTCAGGAGAAGTCCTCAGCGATCACCTCGTCCTCAGGTTCTGGTACTGCTCTGAGAAGTGCACCTGTTCCGTAAACCTCAGGATAGATCTCGTCTGCTAAACCTGGGGACATAATCCGGATCCAGGTCCTTAGGGGACATAGCAAGATACAAGAAAGCTCAAGCCAAAATAATGCAGTAAATGAAACAATTAGGGTAAATAAATAAACCAGCTAAGTGATAATGCAAGTGAGAGTTATTAGTCATACTCAGGCTAAGACTACTACAGGATCAGTGTCAAGAAACCATAGCAGTATTTTCTCGAAGGGCCAGAACTGGTGCCAAAGCTCTGTGTCAGAGACTAGGACACATCCAGATGACAATATATATATATAATATAATTAGCCTTGATATGGTAATACTCTCCCCACCCAATGAAATCTCACGTCACAGTTCTCAATGTTCATGTTACGCAAGATTAAGCTAATGCAATAAGTCAGGATAAAATCTAAGCATGTAAAATATATAAGTCATAAACCTGTATCCTATACAGAATTACCTTGAATATTCAGGAAGATTCTCATAATTTGTGTCAGGTGTCCTAGGTATAACGTACTTGATTGGCTAGTACGAGAATGTAAATGTCACGATATCCATCTCTAGTTGACATTGCACAACCCCGCGTACGGTGTTGGCACCCGACTATAATCGGACGCTAAGCAAGTCACACGGCCCTAGGGTTGAGCATGTACAACAGTCACAGAAAATAAATTAAGAGAACAAATTGAATCAATATACTGTAATTTATGGCAAGGTACACTTGCCTGGGTTTTTGGCTCCAATTGTAGCTCTGACTTCAGCGGGAATTGCAGGCAGTACTCCGGTTGCTGAAACAAATATCACCATCAGATCCAGAAAATATTAATCAGCTATAAATGCCTGTTCTTGAGTCCAATTTGGAGAAAAGGGCAAAAATGACATTTTGGGTTAAAGCGGGGTCCACATGTGGGCCGCTTTGCACCGAAAATGCGTTAGGATCAAAGGTCTCTAAATCTGTCCAACTTAGTGTCAATAGGTCAGGAACGATGATACGAACCCAACGGAACTTCCAGAATTGGATTCCGATGAGCCGTTCTCAAAATCGCCCGTCGAGTGGAGCCTGTGGGGCCCACAACATGCGATTTTGTCAACGTTCTCAGAATTGAACCAAACTTAGCTCATAGGACCAGCGTATTGCTATGAGTCCGATGGCACAAGTTTTGTCTCGATCCGACGTGTGTACACTAAGTTACAACGAGAACCAGAAAGGTCGAATACGGGACGGTGTCTGCTGATACGCATTAATTCCGGTATGCACACACATCCGAATCAGCTTCTGCGAAATCCCACACGTCCGTATCAACGACGCGCACGTATCTGTGAAGACCGCACGCGACCAAGTCATCCCGTTTGGCGGAGCGTACTCAGTTCTGGGGTGAAACAGGGCGTTGGTTTTCCTGTTTTTGGATCGCGGTTCATGATCACCACAGGACGCGATGCGCCGAGCGGGTTGCACGGACACCGAGGGGGTCATACAGGCTACGTGATGCAACTGACGGAATCGAAAACAGAGCTGCGAAGAGAGAGATATAAGTACCTGAACAGGGCTTCGAAAAACTGTGAATTTCGTGTCTGACACGTGTCCGACACGACGCAAGAACTAGGGTTAGGGTTTCTAGGGTGCTGCCGGAGCTGGGCGGCGCTGCGGTGGGGGAGGCCGGCCAGAGGAGGCTGGGGCGACGCCGGCGACGCTGGGCGGAGGCGGCGGCACGCGGCAGGCGGCCGGAGGCGACGGAGGGAGCAGCTGTCGGGGTGGGGGCCGCTGGGAAAGAGGCCGGCTCGGGGTCGGGTTCTGGCCTCTGCGGGCGGGGAGGAAGGTGGAGGAAGGAGAGAAGGATGCAGCTGACCGACGGAGCTGGGCGGGGCACGGAGGGTGAGCGGTGGCGACGTCTCGACGAGGGGCGGTCGAGGGCGGCTGGAGGGGAGAATGGGGCTCCGGTGATGGGTTTTATAGAGGGGTGGAGGGAGGCGGATGGTCGTCCGGTGAGGGGGAGCCGGAGCGGAGGGGTCGGCCGGTTGCGGGGAGAGGAAGCGGGAGGGACGGCCGGCGGCGGGGAGGTCAGGGGTCGGGTCTGAGCGGTTTGGGAGAGAAAGGGATTCAGGTCGGGTTTCAACGGGTCGGGTCGGGTCTGCGGATCCGGCCCGATCCAAATCAAAATGCGGGTCGGGCAGGTCCAAGTGGGTCGGGTCTGACCCGGATCCGACCCGCTAGCTGAGCGGTCCGGTTCGGTTTATTTTGGTTTGGTTTAATTAAATAAACCTGGTTTATTTTGGTTTAATAAATTAATTAGTTTTTAGGGCTTTTAAAATCCATCCGGGGTCCAATAAATTCACGAAAAATTACCCTATATCTAGATTTTCATTTTACACCATAAAATATTATTTTCATAATATTTTAATATTATTTAATAACAATTAAAAATTATTTAATAATTAAAATACCTGAATTTAATTACAAAAAATTCCCAAAAAATTCCAGAAAATTATGAAAAATCCAAATTTAAAAATTCTTGAAAAATCAGGGGGTTTACAGTATGATTAGTACGCACGAAGAGTTGTGACAGTATACCAATTAGCCCAAAGTAATTATATACTCTTCATAGAGACTGTTCTTCTACTACAGTCAGCCATTTTGGTATACGTATTGTATCAAGTTTCACCACTGAATTTAGCTGGACTCAAAATCAAGCACGGCCAAAAACAAAGTTACATAAAATATGGTGCTCTATACTATGAGCTGATTAGTTTTGTAAAAAATAAAGTTTTGGGAGATCAAATCCTAGGAAAACTAAAGTGAAACCCATAGAACCAAACTCTGGTCCATACAATTCCAACCAAGAAAATCAAGAACAATAAGTATTAAAGATGAAGGGGTGCTTGGTCCCAACAATATGAGCTAGAAATAAACTAAAAGTATTAAAAACTAAAAGTATGCATAAATCCATGGTTCTTCTCTTATGCAAGATGTACTTGCCTACGGAGGGAGAGAGAAAACCTAAGAGAGAAAAATGAAAAAAAATAATGAGCAGAGAGAGAGACAGAAATAAAAATATATAGGCTTAGGTTTGAGATTTGGAACGTTGGATCACCCAAGCCCATCCAAGCTACACATGCCACCAACCCAACCAAACCCACTCTCTCCACAACTCATGGGTCCGGTCTAAACAATGGCCGAGCTAGCAAACAATATGCGCCAAAGTGCGCCAAGGATAATATGCACCAAAGTGTGCCGGAAAATGGGGCTGACATAACATCTTCTTTGAAAGAATAAAATTTTAGAAAACCTATCCAAACAGACCCTTAGTATTTGGTTTATAAGAAATTAAAATCTAATTTTGGATTTGGTTTATAATACTGCTAGTAGCGAGTGTGGATAGGGATAAGAGCAATTAGTAAAGTTAATTAAATATATAAACTCAATGAAATCTATATTTAGATTAAAAAAATATCTTCAAGAAATTTTAAGGGCTTTACAGTTTTGGATAAAATGTTAGCAAAAATGACAAATGATGACAAATGGTACATTCCAAACCTCTTTCTCTCTCTCTCTCTCTCTCTCTCTCTATATATATATATATATATATATATATATATATATATATATATATATATATATATATATATATATATATATATATGGATAAACGGGATATGAGATATAGTGCTTATTTTTCTACATGAGCCATGCACATGTGGGCCAATAGGAATAGACTTTCATATTCCATGTGCACCCATGTACACTATTCCTATTGGTCAATATGTGCATGGCTCATGTAGAAAAATAAGCATTATTATATATATATATATATATATATATATATATATTATATATATATATAACATGAGTAAGTGTATCAGCAGGGATACCAATAGTCGAGTCAAGTTACCAATCATTGGTAAATCATATGAGGTCTAACACATGGTCACGTAGCTCACATACATTAGCAATCATTAAAATCACACATGGCGTCACAAGGATTCCATAAAGCATTAATACCAAGCAAATCAATAAAACATGCACATAGGCCACATGAGGGTCAGGGACGCATAGGAAGTAGGTCGCATATGGGTTGGGCCGCATGGCCGCATGGGTCGCATGACTGCGTGGGTCGTATGGGTCGGGTTGTATGGGCTCAGGCACGATAGGCCATGAACCAAAACTACGAGACATAACTATATATATATATATATATATATATATATATATATATATATATATATATATATATATATATATATATATATATATAACATGGTTTTATTTCTATATTCGTGCTTCCTTTCTGGTACTTGATATTTGGGGTCTAACCCCACTGGTTTTGCATGGCCAGGTTTAGAGCCAATACCCGATGATCAAACGTACTTCCTCCTGATCAATGGGACACACCAGATGGATGGCCACTGAGGGAAACAAGTGGGTTTCTTCTTCCCTGCTCGTTATTGTATATTTTACTCATTTTGGGCGTTTAGCCACCGGTACTTGTTAACCATGAATTTGGACATTTAGTTTCTTACATGATTGTAATTAATCATACTGCAGCTAATCATGCTTATGTACTTTTGATACTCTGCTAGCTTTCTTATTTTTGTACAACTGATTTCTAGAATATTGTGGTAGGTCATTTGGGACGCTTTACTTTCTTGTCATATATGTTCTATGTTTACTGTTCTTACTTGACTTATTGAGATAATAAATGTGCCATGTGACCCTAAGTGACTTGCTTGTAGCATGTACCCCCTTGTCTAGTTACAGCCGTGACCGCCGTACGGCGTTCTATACCTTGTACTGGAGAGCTGGCCATGTCCATCTCCGTATTCCGGTACCGGGGTGTGACACCCAATCCAATATCGCACCTCATGGGCCAACTCCAGTTTGGATCACACCATGTTCCCAATAAGTTGTATCAGAGCCCAAGGTTACAAGGGCTGATTTGGATGGCTCCAATTGGTTCGATATAGATTATGACTCTCTTCTCAAGGTGGAGTAGAAGCATCCTCTATAAGGTAGTTTGAAGGCGGATCAGACCTAAGGTTAAAGGCAACTACACAAATTTTCTTCAAAGTTGGGTCCGGTGTGCCCAAGGTGGAATATAATGTTGTGGTTGAAGCACAATGATGGTGTGGATTAATAACTACACAAATTTGCTTCAAAGGTAGGTCCGGCGTCCCAAGGTGAAGCAAGACGAGGTTGGTACACAATGATTATGTGGATGAACGGTTTGGTTCTGTAGTCGAATGGATCGAGATGACAATATATTGAATCTCCTGGGTGCTCGGTTGGTGGGAACGAGTAAAGATAGCCGAGACGTACTTGGTTGCTTGGTCAACATAAATGAGCTAAGGTGGAGATTGTTAGATTGTATCTCGTTTTTCGGTTGAACCCTCAAAAGGGAGGGGGGGTGTGACAATTGAGTTGATAATTTAGTCCCACATCTGATAGGATCAAGTGAGATTAGGGATGACAATTTCCTCCGAACCCGACGAGATCCTTTTTTTCGACGGGGATTACAGTTTGGGAACTTAAAAACGTGGGTGGGACGGGGATGGGGATGGGGATTAAAAAAAATTCGGTTGGATTCGGAGCCGGGTATGAGTATAGTACTCTCCGTACTAGTAAATCTCCAACCTGATTACTTATACCTTTTTGTTGTATGGAATTATAGACCTTTATTTGGGATATGTTTTTATGGAGTTAACATTCTTTCTTTGTTGCTTTGTATTATAGACGTCTATTTAGTACTTGTATGTTTTTATTGGACTAATATTTTCTTTTTGTTGTATTGTATCATTTTCTCAATCTATTACTATATTTTTTTTGATGGAAAACAAGTTTTATTAGCATGTCTTGTACAATTTTCTTTGGAATAAAAGTAATTTTTTTATGCTTATAATATACAGAAACAATTATTAACGCGACATGGGACAAGAATGGAAAAACTTGGCCTCGAAAGTATTAACGAGACACAGATGAAGAGTGCATTGTCTAACAGAGACGAAGTTGGGGACAAGGAGTGCATTGTTTAACAGGGACTGAGATGAGGGTAAAAAAATTGAACACGAATGGGAATGGAGACGGAGATTCAAATACTACTCGAGGATGGGGATGGGGATGGAGGGTATGGTCTCCGGCCCCTACCCGTTTCTTTGCCATCCCTAAGTGAGATCATGACGTGTAGATAATTGAAATTGGTTCATGTCTTACATGGAAATTTTCTTTTAAGACGTTTGTGCCCAATCTAATATCGTATCTAATTGCCCAACTCCAGTTCAGTTACACCACATTCCCAATAGTTGCTATCTCCTTTATTCCTATGTTGAAATCTTTTTTTAGGAAAAAAAACTTATTCTTTTTTTCTTGACTTTTCGACATAACGCACGGGGCCCGACGTAACACTCAGAAGTTTTGTGCACACTACATTGCATGTCTTTTGGGCCCACTGTCCCCCAACTCCCACCATTTATAAATGGAAAGAATAATACGCCCCCATAGCTCGATCCACTGACCTTCTGCCACCCAGCCGGGGTCTTATATCTCTCCTTAGTAACCACAAGAGTCACTCGAGTTCGATAAAAAAAAACCTTATTCAAATAATGGATTTTATCTCAAATTTTATCCTGTGACGTTGACGTAGAATTGATGAATTTTCTACAAGAATTTCCATGTGTAAAACATTAAAACTTGTTTCCATAATAAATTTTATTCCAATTTTTATTCTCTATGGACGTAGAATTGATGAATTTCTATGAAAAATAAAAATTAGAATTTTTTTGACTTGCCCCCCACTTTATTTGTTATATTTAAGGGTGCACCCCACTGTTTTACCATAATGTAAGAAAATTTTCACTTTTGACGAAAATCGGCTATGATGACGGTCAACTGCTTTGACCCAAATTTTTTGACCAAAATACTCCTCCTCCATTATCTTCTTCCTCTTTTCTCTCACCCCCTCCCCGCCACTGCTTCCTACTTCCCTGCTCCCGTGGGTAGCAGCAACAACAACAACAGTAACAGTAGCAGCCGTGGCAAGCAGCAACAATGATGTCTGCCTATGGAGAAGCGGAGACGGGGGGGGGGGGAGCGGTGGCGGGGAGGGAGGGGGGGAGCGGGATCGACGGCGGCGGCGACGACGGTTGGCTCTCCACGATGGGGAGGGGAGGGAGGAGGGGGGAGAGGGAAGAGGAAGAAGACAATGTGAGAGATATTTTGGTCAAAATTTTTGGGTCAAAGCAGTTGACAGTCAGTCCTAAATGATTTTCATGATTTTTTTTTTTACATTATGTTAAAACAGTAGGGTGAACCCTTAAATATGACAAATATAGTGAGAGAGAAGTAAAAATTTCTCTAAAAATTAATATTGGGCCCTAACGCTAATTCTGATTCTGATTTTTTAAAAGACCGGTCAGAACCGGCTGGGTCACTTTTCGGTTAATCTTGAAAAACAAAACAAAAGATTTGTCATAAAAAAAAAATACTCTTTTCATTTCGGTTTATAATTTCTGGAAGCAGCAGCAGCAGGAGAAGAAGAAGAAAGGAGGCAGCATGATATGGAGATGGAGATGGAGATGGAGATGCTACTCTTCTTCTTCTTGTAGGTCAACAGCGGTATGGAGCTTCGGTGACAACAGCAGCGGAGCCCTAGGCCTGACTGATGCTGCTCCGGTGGCTCTGGTGGACTCCTACGAGGCCACCAAGATCACATCCCTCCCAGTCCCCTACATCTCCTCCGTCTCCGCCGGACACTACCACTCCCTCGCGGTCGCCCACGACGGCCGTCTCTGGGCGTGGGGGCGTAACAACGAGGCCCAGCTCGGAAGAGGAGGAGGATCATCATCGCACTCGATCCGGTCATTCATTTACTCCCACCATTTCATTTCTTTATAATTACTATTATTTTCTTACTTAATCTTGAATTTCTAAAAGAACCCCAATTCAAGTGAGGCATGAACATAATAGAGTCATTTTTTTATTAGGTGTGAGCATTTGGTTCCAACCGAACAGAATAACCGAAAACCGAACCAGATAAGCAAAACCGAAACTGAACCGAAATGGCCCATAACCGAACCAAATAAAATCAGTTTTCGGTTTATTCAGGTTATTTGTGTTTTTTTGTTAATATATATATATATATATATATATATATATATATATATATATATATAGTAAATAAATTTTCTTATTAACCGAAACCCAAAAATGACACCGAAACCGAATAAGAAAATTTAGTATTTTTAAAACCGAAACCGAACCGATTTTTTCTTTTAAATCGAACCGAATCTCTTATTCGGCTCAGTTCAGTTCGATTTTCGATCCAAAACCGAATAATGCTCACCCCAAATTCTTCTTGTGTGTGACGTTATTGAGAACATGATGAGAAAAAAAATATCTTAAGAGTGCAAGGGAGAGGCGATAAGATATTGGTTAAAAGGAGCAGCTCGGACGAAGAGATAGGTAGGCTTAAAACAAACATGGATTGAAGTTATAAAGAATGATATGGTCTTTGTTAGTTTTGCTGAGGATATTGCATAGGAGACGTGCACCTTACAGGCCTCCTTGAAGTCTAGTTTTGCTTCCTTCGTAGAGACCTTCAATGATAGAATACCTTTCCCTTGTAAAGATTCAGTTTCACTTCTTTTGCAACGACCTAAGAGTGTACTTTGTCCCGTCCTTCACCAGCTGATACGTGTCATCGCGTCCGTTGTGCTTTTCTCTAACATCGTAATGACACGGCCTTATTAGCAACATATGGCACGGCGTTATTGACAAATGACAGACATCGAGTCTATCCATCACGTTTAGTTTTATGCATGTTGGACTTGGTTGGTTTCGTTTGGGGTTAGCTTTGGTTTGGTTTGGTTTGACCAATAATTATCATACTGGATTTTATTATGATGAATAAAGACTTTGAGTTGGCTAGACCTATGGTTTGGCTCTTGAATTAAATTGGTTTATTGCTAAGAGTAAAAGATTGATTCATTATTTTGTATGTTCTTCATATGTTACTTGTTTCTATTAGAAAGATGTGTTCTTTGCTCCACCTTTGAATAACAATGGAAATACAGAAATCGAGAATGATAGACCTTTACTTTGCTTTAGAATAATGGACGTACGTGTTTCTAAGAACATTATGTTGCTAAGAACCTAAGAATGCGATTGGTAAACGATTAATGAAATTGATACAAAAACTAGTATACTACTAAAGAACATATGAGGACCCTAATGCGATGATGACTATTAACTCATTTATAAGAGGATTATAGAGAGCACAATAATGATAAGGATTGAATGCTTCACATTGCACTGTAGGAAGAACTCTTTAGTACCGATGAATTGAATATTATTCCATATGTTTTTAAGACCGAACCTTAAAATAATGTGAAATGGAATCATTGTGGCAATGTTTGACATTGTTATGGCACAGTTATTGACACTATTGTGATGTTATGATGGCTACGTTGGTACGATTGGACTGGACACTATTACTAGATGAGAAATTAGAAAGAAAGATGCATTGATTGAGGCACTATGCGAAATGTGATCGAGATGTGCATTAGGGCACAATGCGAGTTGCGGCTTTTGAGAGTGATAATTGAACAACGAAATGACCGTATGGTTATGAAAACGTACAAGAGGATTTTCATAATGCATTCTAATTTATGTTATTATTTTTTTATAGGAATTGCATAAGCATTGGTCATGGACAACTTGTGTTTACAAGTATTGAGTTCCTCAAATGATGTCCGTGCTATGTTATATTAAGCATGAGGCGAGGCGAGGCGATGAAGCTGGCACCTCGCTTAAGCGGCGTTTAAGCGTCACCTAAGCGCTTAGTTAGTGCTTCACCCATTTTTACCTACCTACATGTAAAATACTCTATATTCACATAAATTTTAATATATTTTTCATATAATCCTATTAGTATATACATGAATAACAATACCAATTATCAATCAAGTAAAGACACAATCTAAATACTATAATTAAAATACAAAGTCATCAAAATACCATAGTCAAGCGATTTTTTCGTTTTTTTAAAGCTTGACGCTTTTTCCAACGCCAAGCGGTAGGCGATGCGCTGTTAAGCGCCGCCTAAGCGCGGTCCATTTTTTGGGACGAGGTTTCCCTAAGCGAGGCACCCAGGTCTCCAAAATCGTAAGCGCGCTTTTTAAAACGTAGTGTCCATGGCACTGAAATTGATTCATTCTAGAAGGGATATAAAAGGCAATGCTAGTTACCGCCCCTATGACTCGAGGGTATAGGGCATTTTAGAAGAGGCATTGAATCCACTTATGGAAATATCCATTGACTGTCATGTAGATAAGGTGCAAAGTAACGTGTTTGTGTTGTAGGACCCTATGCTAACTCTTCTTTTCCATTGTTTTCTTGTTCTGCATAGGTGAGCTCAAACGCTTAAACATAAATTGCTTACTTAATTGCCTCATAGTATGTTGCTTACATGCTTTAGTTATTGTCTAAAGAGATTCAATAAATTGCCTTAAGAGGAATTGCATAAGAATGGGAAAGGAAATACAAATTGGTATGCGTGATAAAGAAATGGTTTCCGAAAAGGAAAAAGTGAAATCTTGCTAGAAAGTTACAAGGGAATATATGAAATGTTGCCTCTTATTATGTTACATGCTTTAGTTATTGTCTAAAGAGATTCAATAATCTGCCTTAAGAGGAATTGTATAAAAATGGGAAAGGAAATACATATTGGTATGCTGGATAAAGAAATGGTTTCTAAAAGGGAATAAATGAAATGTTGCTAGAAAGTTACATGGAATCCGTACCAAAATGGATATAGGAAAAATTAGCAAATTCACTAATTGACACTTAGATGAATTGATTAATTTCACACGATTGATGTGTTAGATTTTAAGTAGGTGTGGTTTTGCCACTCACCAGTACATTCCATGTATTGATTCTCACCATTTCATTACTTGAAACAAAGCAGGAGACTCGAGGCACTAAAGTCCAGTTCAATGCATTTAATTATATTTGAAGGTCTTTTAATTATCTTAGTTATTTGGATATGATTAATGGAATAGTTGGAATAATTATTTGGTTGTAATCAATTTGAGAGACTTAGATATTTGATTTTGACTCTTAGATATTTGTTTTTCGCTGCAAAATATTGTGTCATTTCAACTTTTGATTCTATTCTTTGGAAATTCCTCTGAATTATAAACTCTTAATTCCGCTTAATTGAAATTAAGAATCGAGAATCCGAAGCCTTGTAAAAGTGAACTCAAGTCTTATAGGACATTACATCCCAAGGATTAAATATTATGATCGAGGTATAACATCGTCTCTATAGGTTCCGATAGAGATCTATAGGCTTCGATAGAGAAAGGACTGCACCGTCCGATCACCTTGATGCTCGATATTTCTGAACCTACCTGATAGAGTACGGTTCATGTGCTTCTTCAACACCAACCCTGCATCTTTGACCAACTATCGGCTGATAATGTTTTCTTGGATGTCGTTGTCGACCACGACCCCAAACCTTCTGTCATTAATGGTATACCTAGTTTGGAATAGCTTGTTCCTTTGGTAGGTATCATCGTGGCTTGGTGTTAGCATGCTTCAACACTAGACCAAGGGGCATCTCTTCCTCTTCAGATTCCTCTAGTGACATTTGATGTTATACGCTTCTCGTCTTGCATAAGCCAACTGCTTCCTTCGTGGACAATCACTCGAATGGTGACCCAACTACCCGCACTTATAGGATTTGCCAATGATGGATTTGGCATACAAATTGTAGGGTCGAGTGTTCGTCTCAATAGGTTTCTTCGTTGCCGTCCTCTCGGTCACTTTCTCCTCTTTGGATGATTTCTCCATTAACTTGGTTTTGGGCTGATCTACTGTCTTCAATTGCCAGTACGGTTTGCTGCTTTATTGCTATTTTTCTTGCACAAGTTGCTTAGGCTATAACGCTTGATTACTGGCCTATAGCTCTGATTCACTTCTGAATCGTTGGCTTGAGCCCATCCATGTGACAATATACCTTCTACCCTTTGGTCTCGTCGACGTTTCGTTGCCCCTGTGCATACCTTTAATACTGATATAAAAGGTGTTGCTCATAGTCGTTAGTAAATGCACCTTCATCATCTTCTTTATCTTACCCATGAGGTTACGTGTCATTTTCTTTTTGTCTATGCTCATCTTGCTCTATCCCACTAAGTCGATGCCCTTGACTTCAGTTAGCAGACCACCAACTTTATTTGTTCGCTAGGATCTTCATGTAGTCGAAGAAACAGTTCACCTTCGACAACGAGTCCATGAACTTCTTTATGCCAAGATCTCGACAACCAGTCCATGCACTCCTCGATGCCAATATCTCCAAGGAAGATTCGAATGTCGACCTTAAACTTGAAATCATCCCTTCTCCATATTGGCTTTCCCTACGATTACCATGTTCGTAAGCATAGTCGTCGACGAACTGACCTCTAACTCGCCAGTTACTGTGAAATTTGTTCCTCCCATAGTAGTCATAGTGATTGTATCCACAGACTTTGTTCCGACCGTCATAGTCTTGTCCGTAAGTTTGTCGTCGCCACGATCGTCATTTCTACTCCGTCTGACGAGATTATCGTACTCCTTACTCAAGCTAGACGAATCTACACGTGCCTTTTATGGGAGATCCTTTCGTGCCAATGCGTGACACCTTCCGGTATATTGCGTGCGTTGCTTACTCGTGACGTCGTCTCCGAATTCCGAACTGGTGTCCTTGGCCGTTCTTGGAAGCCTACTACCCGCTCAACTCGCTGGACGGGTAGGTTCATTTCTGCATAAAGGCTTGGATGCAATGGACTATCGCAAAGAGGCCTTTATTCTCCTCCCCTTCGGTAGAAAGATGTTGGTCGCCGTTGTCGTTATTAGTGCTAGACTTGTCTCTTGATAAGATGAAGCTTTGGCATCACTTGACATAGACATGAAAGAGCCGATCGTCACACCAATGATCCAATATTCAAGGGTTGACACCTTAATCCTCACACATTAGAATGTCTATTAGAACAAGATTCAAAATTAATAGTCAAGAACATATCCTTCTTCCCTACATAATCCCTACTTATAAGAGTTAATTTAGCTGAAGCTCCAAGAAATAAATCCTAATAAATTAGGAAAGATATTGCAAAAAATAGAAAGGATAAATGTAAAATAAATCCTAAGAAACTAGGAAATAAATCGACTAAAATAAAAATAATAATAAATCTTAACTAACTAGATAACAAATAAACGTGGTCCACTTGCACCAGCATCTATTTCAAGCATGATAGCGTCCACGTCAAATTGTAATAGAATCCTGAAAAAAATATCCACCGACCTTTAACCTATCCCTTTAGCTATTGGTAATAAAATATGTTATACTATTAGGAGTTGGAAAAGGAAAGCTGATTAGCTCAATAGGGAAAGGGACATCCGGCCAAACTCTCTCTCTCTCTCTCTCTCTCTCTATATATATATATATATATATATATATATATATATATATATATATATATATATATGGTTTCTACAGGTCAGAAGAAATAATACAAAAGTAAAGAATAATTGCAATATATAGAATTTGGTCAGATGCTAAAGTTGTGAAGAGAAAAGCGGCCAACTTATATATTTTAGCTAACCTCGAGTGGAGAACTTCGCCTTTAACGACAAGGGCGACAACTTTGTGGAGTCTTCGGTGAATTTGGTGAGCTCTCTTGTTTTCTTTTGGGTTAAGAGTTGGTGGATTTGGTGAGCACATTGGATGTGGATCTAATTCTTCCCTCTGTATAATCTCTTCTTTTTTTTTTATAGTAGAAATCTATCGAATACCTTTGCCGATAAACGTAGGCTCAGTTTGGGGGTGAAACACGTTACATTTCTCGTGTTCTTTTTTTTTTTTTTGTGTGTGTCTTTCTAGTTTGATGTTTCAGTTGGTAATTTACTAGCTTCCACACAATAACCTAATGGCTAAAACACCCAAAACAAATGCCCCTTACTGCTCAAAATGGACCTGTCCTAGGAAAAACTCTGTTCAATCTTTAACTGAAATGAACCTGGACCTGTCCAGTTGGTGAAGACATTTGCTTGCAACCTAAGAACACTAGCAGTACATCTTTCAAAAGTTATGCGATAATTCTTGTAGAATAAATAGAAAAATAAAGTAAGATGGATATCAACTAAAGTTAATTGAACTCTACAACAACAACAACAACAAAAACAACAAAGCATTCATCCCAAAGTTTTGGGGTCGGTTGTTTGAATATCTTTCTCCATTTGGCTCTGTTAAGGGCCATGCCCTTTATAACAATAACACAAATCATATCCTACTTTAAAATTTTCAAACTATGTTCGTCTAGGCATCCCTCTAGTAATAGCGGCTTCATATCGTCTATGAAAGCATCTATTGGTCTGTGTTGTACATGTCCAAATCACCTAAGACGATTCTCTCTTATATTGTCCTCAATTGGTCCCACATCTAACTTTCCACAGGTACACTCATTTTTATTCTATTATTTAACATATTTTTCATTCATCAATTTTAGTATACTCATTTTAGCTCTACTAACTTTCTAGACATGTTTTTTTAATTACATAATACTCTGATCTATAAAACATGGTTGGTCTAATAACAGCCTTGTAGAATTTTCATTTCAACTTTAGAAGTATCTTGTCATCACAAAGTACTCCATAAACACTTCTCCATTTCAACTATCTTGTTGTAATTCTATATATGACATCATTCTCAAACTCTCTATCACTACAACTCATTGATCCTAAATACCGATAACTGTCACTCTTAGTTATCTCTTGTTCGTCTATATGAACTCCTCTATCGTTGCTCTTGACTTATGGTTGAAGTTACATTTCATATACTCCGTTTCACTATACTAACCCTCAGGCTCCAAAGTTTCTCTTCTCACTTATATTTTAATTTGGCATCTAACCCTCTCTATTCTCATCTATGGACACAATATTGTCAGCAAACATTATACAACATGGAACTGACTGGATATGCCTAGTAATTTCAAATTTCAGAAAATAATAGCATTATAGGTCTTATATAATGACCTCATGAAAAGAATTTTAAACCAACCCTTGTATTAAGTTATTAAAATAAATGATGAAATATATAAAGAACAAATGATCCCAAGAACTGAAGTAAATATAAGATTAACCCTTAATTACTTAAAAAGACCCCAAAAATAAATTTGACCATGAAGACTAATGTATTTTTACATTAGTCGCTCATGTTTTGAAGGGAGTGTGGCGCTTTTCCTCTATTGGAATGATAATTGTTTGTCATTCATGTGTCTGGGACTCAAATTTGAACTATACATCATGAATAGTGTCCCCCATGTTCATTAACAAACTGAATAGAAGACATGTTGTGGAGATCTAGATGACTTCTTGAGGGTAGCCATAATGACATGGATGACTCCTTTTAGAGAGACTCATCATAATCATGATGCACAACACAAAGTCAATGTAGATATCAATGGTGGAGACAGTAACTTGGACAGGATTAAGCGGCAGATCAGCAAGAACCATGGAACCCGTACAGTAAGATTTTTTGTGGATCTAACAGTGAGGATGAACTGTCAGGGATAATCCTGTAGGGCCTTTCTAGGCTTGCAGATGCTACCAGGGAAGTTGGCTGATGCAGACGAGCCTTCCAGGTCGAAGTGACTATCCATTTCATGACTTGTATGGCTTAACTGGTGTTTCTTCTAGATCTCATTGGAAGGTTTCTTGGTTGGTACTGGCACTTATTGACAACAAGCGCATGATGGAAAATGTGGAGCCGTCTATAGGCCCTGGTTGGAAGAATGTGGAGATGGTAGATGTGCATGTGGTAAGTTGGATGATGTAATCTGGTCGTCTAGCTTGATGTGGCTATACTTCAAGGAAGCCTATGGTATTACTGGTAGTCACCACAGATATCATGTGAGGATTCCTCAGTCATCTCTTTAGCTAATGGTGGTACCAACCGAATTGGCTAGAGGGCTTCAGAAAATGTGGAGAGTAACACTGTTTTTGAAACTTGTAAAAATGATTGGTGTGACTTGGAAGAAGCAGGAAGAGCATCGGGAGGAAATCGTTGCATTGACATGTATTAGATCTTGGCAACTATCAAGGTACAATAGGCCTCTCCCCTGATATTGATGCAATGTAGGAGAAGAAATAGTCAACTGTTCTCTTGGAAACAATGACGGTGTTGGCAGCAGCATGAGGATATCATTGCATGATGAACCAAATTTCTGGTACCAAAAGTTGGTGCAGGACAACGTTTCCCGCCATTAAACGACACAAGAACATGGTCTCACGAAAGCTGTGGAAGTAACTATCTAAAAGAAGACAAGGAGTAAATTTAGGAAAATCATTAAAATTTTAATTTCTTTTGAAAAATAAGAAACAGTTAACATGTTTGTTCTTATTTAGACCCAAAATCCTGATCTGATTTAAATTTGGAATGTAGACAGCTATTAAAATAAGCTGAGAAAGAAGCAATAAAATGATTTCTGCAAGTGAAGTATTTTAGAAATAAGATATCCATTTGCTAACTTGAGAAAAAAAATGTCCCTTACATTAATAAGTTCACCAGAAAGACGATTTTCGTCCCACCTACATAGGTGACCATCCATGTGGTTTTCAGCCATCCATGTGGTCTTCAGAATACTGCTTTTATTTTATTTTTTAACATCTTGCAACCTCCAAAATGATGTGTTCAGGAAAGACTTCTTTCTTTCCCATGGATTATTTTAAACTTGCTGTGATTCTTGAGCAGAGATACATGGAGCAAACCAGAAAGGGTGGTAGGACTGGATCATGTGAATGTTCGAGCGGCATTTGCATCTGGTGTTGTTTCAGCAGCCGTTGCTGATGATGGTTCTTTGTGGGTATGGGGGAGATCAAAACGTGGCCAACTTGGTCTTGGCAAAGGAATTATTGAAGCTATCACACCTTCCAGAGTAGTTGCACTTTCTGAACATGAGATAGCTAAGGTATCATAGCATATTATTACCAACTAATTTTAAGGGGATTGGAAGCCATTTATTTTGTCTATAAAGGATTAAAAAAAAAATCATATATGATGATATTACTGACTGCATTCTGGTGATAGTCTAGTTCCTATTGAAACTAGAATGATCTTTTTAGTCGACTTAGATGAAGACAGTCTCAAATTTCTGAATTAATTTTCTAGTTCACATATACATATTTTTTGAACATTGGGGTGTTCATTAATATGTAGATTTGTCTATTTTTTCAGTAAAGAAGAAACTGAATAATGCTGCTTACATCCCTCTTTAACAAATTTATTTCATATATTAGAGATGTCAATTATTCTCAACATCGAGGTTAACAGTATAGGTGATGTGGACAAGTCATAGTTTTGAGGCCTTGTCAGGGAGGGCAGGTGAAACAACTATTGAAGCATAGTGACATCGAAGATAATAATTTCATCGTCTACGTAAAGAGATTATCCCGGTCCTTTTAGATGCTTGTTTCTTGGTTTCACTGCTTGAGCTGAAATATTTAGCTTTAAAAAGAATGATAGAAAAATAGTTACTGGATTCCAATTATCCCGGGAACCATGTTCCAGTGTAATCTCAAATGCGGTAGGTTCCTGATACAGATCACCAAAACTAGCTCTGGACGATCTGGAGCTTAAACATGAAGTTCAACGAGGATATCAACAAAACGATAATATGAAAGAGAATGAAGAAAATAATTGTTAGAATGAATCAGGTACGAGGAAGTTGTTGTAGTATTAACTATTAGGTAAGGAACACACGCGCACACACACACACACACGCACATATAAAGAATGGTGCTTACAGCTATAGTTTGGCACATATTGAAGAAGAAAAACAGGAGGCAATTTGATAGGATTGGAACTCACAAGAATTTTATTCTTTGAAGAATTCAAGATGATAGACTGATCATGTTTCAAAATGAAAAGAATCCAAGAGGACAACATCATCCACACAGACACACACAAACAGCTTTCTTAAGAGTACTGTAATCCTAAATAGCATACCAGTTAAGTCTACACCCTTCGAACCATGTACAAGGGAAAGTGGTGTAATACAGTATCTATACCAGTATTGCACCCCAAAGTGAACAAGAATCCAGGTCAATATGTGATAAAACAAAAATGTAAACAAATAAGAACAATAAAAAGTTGGGAAAGTATGCTAGTCCCGAGGCTTAATCAAAATGTGGTAGAACGAGACCAGGAACAGAGGTTCACGCAAACTTTATAGTCTACCCTCCATTTGATCCTGAAGATGTAGTCGAGATCAGATGTTCACACAAAAATTTTCTCTCTGACTATCCTCGATTCCAACGAAGAAGTATAATATGTATCCCGATTACAACTTCCAAAAACTGATAACAATGAACAGAAATATAAATTTCGTTCTTCCTTGCAAACAAAGTTGCAATAAGACGAAAGATAATACAACTTAGCAGAAGAGAAGTAGAAGAAGATCGGATCTCTGCTTGCTGGGGTAATGAAGATCACCGTTGCTCAAAGCCAGATTCGTCCCACACGATCTGCTTCCAGGAACCAGCAAGTTCTCGTAGAACTTCTGGAACGTTTGCTGTCACCTCCTTCCTGAACTTGCATGAACTCCTTTGGACTCCAATGGCGGCAACAACAATAATTTTCTTCGTCTCTCAATTTCGAAGTAAGTTCTCAAAGCGCCACGAAAAGAGTATTTATAGAAGAGGGTGGAAACCCTAACCTTAATCCTGGCTGCCAACTGATTACGGAAAAATATGAATGAATTAAATTCAAATCCCAAAAAAATCGGAACTGAATTAATGACCAAATCTTTCCTTAATCGTTCAAATCCTGTAATTAGCGGAATCATGCGCCAACTACGCTATCTACGCATATGCATCCAGCAGCACAACCGTAGCTGCTCCTGCTCGCACAAGCCAGCAGCGCAACAACCCATGCGTGCAACCGTGAAGCAGCGCATAGCCGTGCATAGCCTGCGCATACGCCTGCGCATGCGTCCATGCATACTCCCGCGCATGCAACAGTGCATGCAACTCGCGCATAAAATGAGCGCAACTAATGCGCACAAGCGCCATGCGCCGGTGCTAAGTGCAAAGTGAGAACAAAGTGCCACTTTGCGCCCTTGAGCCCGAGCCTGAGTCCGAGTCGCTAAGCCCCTTTGGGGCTTAGTTCTTAAGAATTTTTTTTCAAGAGTGACAAAAAGTATAAATGCTTTCTTTGAAGAGTTAATCATTTTCCTCCTAGGAAAACACTCCCACATGGCACCCACATGTGCTTCACACAGCCTATGTGCACACCTCAACACAAGCGAAGTATTATACTATTTCTATCCTAGAAGAAATTGTAGGGTCTCCACTCATTTCAATATTCATCTCCGGAAACGTCTCCGATGCGACCGGACTTCGACTATCAGTAGCAAACATATGTTGACTAACCGGACAGATTTTCCTTTCCCCCGGAAGTATCTACAAATATATTGATATACCCACTTGGAGGTGTAGTCAATGTGTGACTATTTTTACTAGTCCAAAGGAAACAACTCAAACAATCCCCCACATACTCAATATATATGGGTTGAGTGTTTCCTACAGTGACTGTCCATCATGCATTAGGATAGATGTCGCTTACGACTTGAATCTTTCCTCACGGGTCAAATAACAGTACGATACAAGAATGAACTAAATCTTGAATTATGCACTATAGCTCAATTCTTTCCACTCACACAATGACACCAGTTGTGCTTCGGTTGCACATTAAAGGTCCTGTGCACGCCTGGTTTCGATGTATGTATATTAGGTGTCTACATGCTTATCCTCAAGAGACGACTTATATCTCTTTCCGTACACTCCAGGTAAGTTTTTTTAAAGAGTCATGGCATGAAGCCTTGTGCTTCCTTGCGGTCCTACACTGCTATGGCATGGCCCAAAGCCGAGGCTACACCTCTTTGTGGTGTCATACCACTGTAGCATGAGGTCAAAGCCTCTTTGTAGTGCCATACTATCCAGTATGAAGTCTTGCGTTCCTTTGCGGTGTTACGTCTCTATGACATGGCTCGCATAGTCGAGGCTTTACATCTTTTATCTTTTGGTGGTGTCATACCACTATAACATGAGGTCACCGGCCTCTTTGTAGTGCTGCCTACTACTATTCATTTTACAGTATTAGGCTACCTGCCTATATACGGTGCTATGCCACTGTGACATGGCCCGAAGCCAAGGCTTTACCCTTTCGAGGTACCTTATGTGGCGTCACCCCACCCCACTGTAGCATGGAGTACTACGCTCTTTTGTAGTGTGTTCTACCCGTGCTTCTTGTAGAGCATGTCGTACATTTAAAATGTCCGAGAATTCATTAAGGCGTCAAAGTCATCCTCCCACAGGACTTGTTCTAGACTAAGAACAAATAGTAGACAATAGTGGTTCTGGGTCCATAACCCCTCTATGTCTCAAAGGACTACCCACTGTTCCTCATATTCTCCTAGTCAATGATCCTTCTTTGAACCAAAAGCTAGATGCCTAGTAGATTTCTCTTTGAACTAATAGCATAAAACTTTATGCTAGAATTACAAAGACAATATCAGAATGCCTTCAAGTCCATTTACGTTGCTGTGTCCTGGACCAGCTGGTGCTTGATGCCTTTTGGTGAATGAATTTGCCAGATTCTTCTGACTCCGAACATCAATTACGACAATGACTCCAGTCTTGATAAGATCATTTACTAACTTGTGCCTTAGTCGTACAATCCTCTTTTTACTATTGAAGAGATCATTTGATGCCACTGTTGTAGTCGCCTGGTTGTCGCAGTAAATCGGTACCGCCGGAATCTGCAGACCAACCACTTGAAGGTTATACATGAGCTTCCGAAGTCATTCTGCTTCATCCGCTGCAGCCGCCAGTGCATAGAAGTCATATTCCATAGAGGAATGAGAGAGCATAGTATGCTTTTTCGACTTCCACGATATAGTATCTTCACCCATGGAGAAGACGTATCCTCATGTGGACCTTTCACTCTTTACTTCTGAGCACCAGCTTTCATCACTGAAGCATTCCACTACTGTCGGATAACTGCTGTAGTGCAGTGCATACTTTTGAGTCCTATTGAGATATCTCATCACTATCTTCACAGTTTTCTAGTGCTCAATACCTGTATTCCTCGTGAACCGATTCAGCATCCCTACGACGAAAGCTATGTCAGGTCTTGTGGCTGTTGTTGCATACATCAAACTCCCGATGATGCTTAAAACTCCAGCGGCCTGACACTTTCCCGTGGATTTGGTTTTTGCTTCTTGTTATTACTGTACGGAGTATTGATCCCTGGAAGATCCTGATATCCATAGCGTGTGAGCATCTTCTCAATATAATGAGATTGTGACAACGTCACTCCAGTGTCCGTCCGGATGATCTTTATCCCCAGGATAACATCAGCTTCTTCCAAGTCCTTTATACTGAACTTGGATGAGGAATTGTTTTGTCCCCGTGACACATTCTAAATCCGTATCCAGGATTAGCATGTTGTCCACGTACAGACAAACGATAACTCCTCTTCCGTCAGCGAACTTTGTGTAAACATACTTGTCCGTCTCGCTGACCCTATAGCCGTTTGATCTTATGACTTTATTAAACTTCTCATGCCATATCTTGGGAGCTTGCTTCAGACCGTATAATGATTTTACCAACTTGCAGACTTTGTCTTCAAGTCCTTTGACGACAAATCCTTCTGGCTGTTGCATGTAAATTTTTTTGGTCAACTTTCCATTCATGAATGCTGTTTTAACATCCATCTGATGTATTACTAGCTTGTGAATTGCGCTCAGGGAAATCAACATTCTGATGGTTGTCATCCGCGTTTCTGGAACATGTGTCAAAGTAGTCGATCTCCTGCTTCTGAGAAAATTCCTTGGCTACTAGCCTTGCCTTGAACTTGTCAACAGTTCCATCGACCTTCATCTTCTTCTTGAAGATCCACTTGCATCCGATTGGTTTAGTTCCTTCAGGTAAATCGACCAACACCCAAGTGTTATTGGAGGTTATTGAGTCATACCCATCATTAATAGCCTCCTTCCAGAAGACATCTCTGGTCTTCATCGCCTCATCATAGGTAAGCGGATCTGCTTCCACATGATAGGTGGCGAAATCATCTCCGAAGTCCTTTTGTCTCCTTACCATCTTAATTACCGGTTCTGTAAGTTTTGGTTCGAACGTTGTCTCTCCAACGACAACTTCTTCTTAGATTACATCTTCATTGGAAGCTTCAGCCTCCTGTGCACCCACACTATTCTCCGGAATATCCGCGAGAACAATGTTCTTGTGCCTTGCAAATTTATTTTCAAAGAATTCTGCTTCGCGAGATTCGATGATATGATTTAATTTAATATCAAAAAATCTCGGCTCAGCATAACCCAGGAAGATAGTCTTCGTAGTACTCATACCCAGCTTCTGAATCTTCAAATCCGGAAGCTTCACATACGCTAGACACCCCCATACTTGAATGACATTCAAGTTGGATCTGACTTTGAACCAGAGTTCATGAGAAGTGACATCGAAAGTTGTGAATGGTACTCTGTTCAGAATGAAAGTGGCAGTAAGTGCAGCTTCTCCTCAGAAGTAGTTTGGAAGACCCGCAGTCAACAACATTGAGTTCATCATCTTTGTCAACGTCATGTTCTTCCTTTCTGGTATTCCATTAGATTGGGGAGAATACAGAGCAGTTGTCTCATTGACAATTCCATGTTCTCTGCAGAACGATTCGAATTCAAGAGATCTATACTCTCCGTCTCGATCACTTCTGAGTCTCTTGAGTTGTCCAGTTTGACGTTCAGCTTCAACCCTGAACTACCTGAACTTCTCGAATTCTTTTGTCTTTTGACTTGAGCAGATAGACGAACCTGTACTTCGAGAAATCATCGATGAAAGTAATAAAGTACTTCATCCCGACCTTTGTGGAGAACTGTTTAAAGTCACAGATATCTGAGTGCACAAACTCCAAAAGATATGCGCTTCGGTTTACCCATTTGAACGGTTTTTTTGTGATCTTCGTCTGCGTATAGACTTCACACTTCTCCATCTTCTTACCCCTACATTTGGAGATAAGTCATAGACTAGCAATCTTGTTATTTCTTTTACAATGAACATGTCCTAGTCCATTAAACCACAACTCAAGTGAATAACCAGAAGAAGAGACTGCATTAAAATTATCATCCGGAGTTACAAGTTGAAGTTTGAACATCCATTCGGTACAAAATACTTTTTCGAAGTATGTTTCTTTGTAGAACATAACCATTTGACCAGCGTTGATGTTCATTCTCTAGCCCGCGTTACAGAGCAGACTTCCTGAGACCAGGTTCTTGGCAATCACTGGTACGTGCTTTACATCTTGAAACGTCAGCGACTTCCCCGAAGTCAGATTCAGAACCACCGTTCTGGTCCCAATTACTTCAGCTTGTGCCTGGTTTGCCACCATAATCTTTTCAGAGGTAGGCTTATATGTGGTGAACAACTCACTCTTTGAGCAAACATGGCAGGATGCACCAGTATCCACCCACCAATCAATGTCGACACTAGTCGAGACAACCTGCGCAATCATAACAACCTTGTTAGGCTCACCTTGCTCTGTCTGTTTGGGCTTGGATCTACAGTCTTTCCGGTAGTGGCCCTTCTTGCCACAGTTGAAACAAGTCCCATCATTCTTAGACTTTGGCTTAAACGACGCCGACTTCACCTTCAGATGGTTGAAGTCGTTCTTCTTGTTGTGAGAAGCCTTCTCCTTCCCCTTTTGAGTCTCCAATATGCACCAAGTTGGCCTTGGCCATCTGTTTGGACAGTGTGTCCACTTTGAGTTGAGCCCTCAGCTCATCTTCAACATGGATCTAATGCAGTAGGAGTTCAAGGTTGACCTCCATCTTCCTCCGGTGCATGTCTGAAATAAAGTTGTTCCATCCAGGCAGGAGCTTGGCGACAATACCCCTACGACGAATGTGTCACGTCCCAATCTTCCGCAAGTTCGATCATTCCCGCTGGACGTGAAATCACCATGCCAATGCTCCCCTAGGATAATCGTTCTCATCGGTACGTGATGCCATACGAGCCTGGAGTTGCGCTCGCACAAGGCAATAACGTCAAACGTTATGGTTATCATCGAAATGACCAAGTTACAGCGGAAGAAAAGTAATCTTACCAACAAGATCACAACAGAGTATACGAAGCGAAGCTCTCAAAGGGTCTAAATAAAAATGCCACGAAGGCTTACTACATTCTAGCTCTCTCTCGCTTACAAAGGGTCTCACCGTTCCATACATTATGTCCCGTATATCCAAATTAAGGCCTCACACCTGAGTACCTTGAAAGAATGTCCACAAACGTGGGTCAGTACACAGCTGTTCTGGTAAGCAGGATAACCCACTCATCTAAACCAACACTAAGTAATCATGTGAAGCATATAATTATTACATAGTGATCTTGCTAGTTTGAACCTAGATTGATTTCACGGCATGGTATATAATGAAAACAGCAAAGCAGGTTCCGCATGTAAGTATTGAAAGCAGTAAATACACTAGCATGTTAGCATTCAACTCGCACAAGGTAACTAAGCATGCAACATCTTATACTCGAATCGCGTAAGCCTACAAGTGTTACTACTAAATGCGCCTAGCAAAAACCGATGATATACTCCAACTCGAGCCCTAGCGAATACGATACAATCAACCATTCAAGAAACCAACTATGCTATCGTCGCCTATAACAAACCAAGATACTCTCCAAAACGATGTACTAATCTATATGATAGTGGTCACTGGCCAAGCCATAATGGACTATTCTGAGGCATTTCGACCCGATCTAGCGCTGAGTTGCAAGCCCGCATGATGGTCTCTGCAAGTATTGTGAGTTGCCCGGTCTGTCCGAGGTAGTATGCCCAACAGTGGGTTTGCAATACCCGTGCTTCAAAAGCATGTTACCAATGTTTTCTTCTAGGCCAAACGGTCTCGGTGCCCCGGTGCATCTCGTTCGAGGAAACCAAACCCTGTGCGCACAGGTTGTCCGTGACCATGCAATGCTCCGAAAATGTAGGTACGACGAGGAACGCGCCTTCTCTCCCTACCATACGATACTTGTCCCGTCTCATCTGATTCACCATATCCGTTCTCAAATTATATCCTAAGGCACCATGCCGCTTCTCGACATAGTGTTCCATGGGTGCAACACCCCTCTCCGACAATTGTCCGGTTTTGAACCACAACTGCACGCTTCGCTTGATGTGGCGTTACTATCGATACTCGTGCGCAACGGACGCTCGCTCGATGAAGTGTTCTCGCAGTTCCTATCGTAAAGTTCAACTCAAAGCCACAAATGCTATTTATTCGAACGGTGCATACTCGATGAACGCCATAATGCGGTGTTTCCAATGTTCTGACTAAGTGTTCAAGATATTAAGGTGTTATCCTTTTTATTAGGCATGAAGTAGTAGAGGAGAATGGACATAGCCCACTCACCAAGTTGAACCTTTGATGCTCTGTCTAGCACTGTCTTGCCGATACGGTTGATTCCTTGAATCCGTGGTCCGATGCGAAGCACGATCTACTCATCAATTGGTATGATCGTACGAGCAGGCCGTGCTCTCCAAATCATCCGACCCGATCGGACTAAGGAAGACGGCATTATCGCTCGAATCTGCTATTTTTGTACTGCTCTGAACGAACATACTGATTCCATTGCACGACGTCCATGCCTCAGTCCATTGCGAGGCACTATTCTTATTGCCCTAAACTCTGCACACCACCTGCGCACAAAAATCAACTTGCTCAGTATTTCTTTCATTCCAAATCTCATCGTAATGCATCGTGCCGGTGCGAGACATTACATAATATACCACTTAAAATATAGTTCGTTCTTGAACAAACCAGTACCCATTCCTACTTGCAATTCTCTTGTCCATATCACAAGTACTGCTTTATATAATGACACTTCACTGACCCAGACTCATCATCTTTGCTTCACGCTCGACGCTTACACACAAATACCATATTCCCACATTCTTCTTGCAACTCAATTCGAATTCAGCATGTCGCTTAGTTTGGATCATACACATATTTAAGGCGTCTCTGAATACATACATTTCAGCCGAGTTTAGCGATAACGAATTTGGACAAGTTACAAGGGTATCTTCACGTCCAAAACACCAATCGTTTCACTCTTGACTGAACCGACCCTATCGTTCATTCTACAACTAAATCGCACGCACGCTATTCTCAGAAACGATGATTCTCCTTTGACGATCTCTCCACCTGACCCAATTCAGTCCGCATTCCGGCTCGACCCATTCCCTAGCGATAGCCCAAACCATGCACGCTTCAAGTCCTTACACGTCCAAACACAACGAGTATTCTGCAAGGCCTTATCCTCCAACTATATTCTGAATTCTCGCTTGCGTCGTCCGAGCTCAACCAACCAAACTCTTAACTTGACTTCAATCGCCCTATGTCTCGCATGCACCGCCTCCATATCATCTTCATCTCTGAACGAACTTCACTTCTTGTACTACCCCAGCTAAGCGACTTGCCCAAACATCACACTATACTCTTAGATCAGTTCGGCCTAACACCCCTGCCTGCAAGCTCAATTCCTCTTTGGGTGAACACCTATTTGGGGCTTATGTGATCCACGAAGATTTTGCCACCACGTCATAGGGATAGTGTCGCCGCGATTTCAACACGAACACAATTGCCACAATTCCTAGATCGCGCATGGACTAGTTCTTCTTATGCTGCTTCCACTCTCTCGAAACACAGGATACACCTTCGCCCTCTGCATGAGCACGTACCGCAAACCAAGTCTGATTCAATCTTGTAGATCTGAGGCACATCTGTCCCTTCCGGAAGTGTAATGATTTGATCTGAAACGAGCCGCGACTTTAACTTCTTGAAGCTAGTTACACAGTCGTCAATTCATATGAATGCTATTCCCTTCTGGGGCACGACAAGTCAGAAGCGATGTCATCTTTGATAATCTGGGACTCCGAATCTGTCATAACTCGCACCCAGAATGAGGGTACGAGTACGTGGGTACGTTCAGCCTACGCTGCAGCATCGACGATAGAACGTTGTTTAGATCATCACTAACTAACTAGCATCTCACACAATATATAATCTATCAATGATATCTCAACTCCAGGAATGAGGACAATATGATAATAATGGCAATGATAAATACTCAATCACAATCTAAAGCACGATAGGATATCAAAGAAGTCTAGCATACTACAAAGTCTAACATCAACAACATCTAATACAACAACAATAACAATAGATAGAATAATATCCAAATCTCAAATATAAGCCGAAAACAAATCCGGCACCAATGTGCTAATAAAACTAACTAAACTAACTAGTGATTACGGCTAGTCCTCCCGGCAATCACTCCTGAGCTACTGGGTTCATGGCTGTAACATCAACATCTTAAGGTCCGTAAAAGGTCGGACACCAATCCTCCGGGTCCTCTGAAAAATGTTATCCAGTCAGGATTGGAACAAAGTACAACCCAATAGTAGTTCCAATTAATTGACAAAGACTATTAAACAGTTATAGAAAGTAATACATAATGAGCAAGGGAGTAAATGAATATTGGAATAAATACAGTCTCGTCTAGTTTAAGAAACAAGACAAGATATGCATGGTGAATCAAGAAGTACAGTAAATAAAGACTGTAAATAAATGGAACTGAACTAGATAGCTATGAGGTGAGTCCAGCAAGTATCATGTGAAACCAACAAGAATGTAACTAACCTAGTGTTTTGAAATACCACTTTCGACATGTAAACGGCTAGAGATAATACGACTCATCGCACGTGAGGTGTGCGACTGCTATCATTCCATATTAGACCGGTAGGGGTGATTCCAACTTTTGGTAATGTTTACATGTCTACTAAGATATTTTTTCGTCCGACTAGTATAAATGAATCCAAGTCCCGACACGCAAATCAAGTACGAGGCCAGCCAGATAAAAGTAAGTGATGCTAATAAGTGAGTCCTTATGTGATGCCAGTAAAGAGTCATGAAGTAGGGCCATACAAGTATGATGCACGTGTCGCAAGAGAGTGAATCCAGATAATACTAATCCGTGTGTCCCTAGTGTCGAGGAATCAAGTAGAACAATGCTATAAACTAGAATCATAGTAGATATCAAATAATGGAAACTATCAGAGAATGTACTCGTCTGAGGTCCTGAGCTGACAATACCAATCTATGTCTGGATTGGAGTCAAAGTGACCTAATATAAAGTATCAATGTCATTTGGTGTATTGGAGTGATAAACATGCTTAAACAAATCAAAATGTGATTTCTAGGTCCAATCTAGGCCATACTAGTCCAACTAGGTAAACTCTAGGTCAAACTAATCCAACTTGGTCAAACTAGTCAATTCTTGGTCATGCCTAGGTTTCTAGGTCCATATTAGCTACTACCAAGTTACACTAGCTAATATTAGATATATTAGCCAAGACTAGGTCTTCTAGGGTTATAATACACACAGATAAGGATACCTTAGTTATCCCATAACTTACCTTACCTAGTATCTACACTTTATCCAAATACCTTGGTATCACTCTAATTACTTTGACCTCAACCAATACCTTAACACTAGTTACTCAACTTCTGACTGAAACACTCACAGTCCTTGATACAGATCTGGGGATAAATTTCCCCCTTACAACTGAACTTAACAACCCTTCATTCCTCAACACACACACCACACAGTAAATTCCAAAGTATACTTCACACCAGTTATCTTCCACTGATACATACTTGATACTCTAACTACACTTGCACAAAACACTTTAGGACACAATATTCTAACACCAACTAATACTCTAACACCAACAACACCAATCACCACAACAACATCAGCTAATACCCAATCTAACCATCCTAACAGCAGCTGCTGCTCCAACCTACTGTTTTTGCACATCACCTTAACACACACACTTGCACCTATACACTGTCAGCTGCAATACACTTAGTGAACTGTGCACAGGCCACACTGTGCACCAAAGAATCTCTGTGCAGGCAGTCCTCACTGCTCCCTCCTTCACTGTGACTAAACAGTCCATAGTGATTACTGTGTGGACAAGTCACTCACACATGCCTTGCTCTTGACACAAAACTCACTCAACTGAACTTACCCGAGCTCCCAAACTCATCTACATTCTGTTTCCCATTCACACTTCACTGCCTAGATCATATTTTCCTTTATTTTCCCAGTCCTTATCACTCAAATCCCTTGCAATGCACAAACCCGATCCCCCATCTCCCTTAATTCAGTTAACCCCTGATACGTGCTTAAACACAAGCTCACCCCAGATATTGATACACTCTGCTACATGAGCTTAACCTTCAGTTTCTCCTTCCCACACACTAGTATGCACTAACCAATACCAACATACCCAGGCTCCACCTGAATACACCCTGGCTGCTGTCACTTGAACACCCCCTTGTTTCCCCAACTGTCCAGGTATCCTAAGTTCACTGATACACTATGGCACCAACACTCGAGGCTCTCCCCAAGTCCTAGTTGCTACTATTGCATCTAGCCAACTTGGCATTTAACCAGGGTTCCCCACACAGTCACAAGAACCCCCAAAATGTCCACACTTAAATCATGTCTGATACTTAGTGTCAGTTTGCAACTTCCCCTTCATTGCACTGATACAAGGTATCAGGCCTGCACCCACAACCCTTGTCCTTGCTGATCACTGAACTCGAGTTCCAACAGTAAAGTATAATACTCTATAACTGATGCACCACACCACTCATCACATGTACACCACACCTGCAAATCGCTGCACAGGCCAAGTTCAGGGCACACACACTAACACATATATTCTGGAAAAATTCTACACAACAAGCAGTCCTTCTCATGATGCACACTCTCTACACACCCATAAGTATTCCCCTCAACTGAATTAACACATCAACCACACTAGCTAGGTAATATATCAAACACCTAATAGGCACTACCTAGTGTCATCCTCAAATGTCATGATATTCATGATACACACTCCAACCAAGAGTCAAACCCCCAAATTCTTCATAATAATCATATAGACATATCAAATACACAATAATATAACTAATGCAACTTGTTACAATAGAATTTGAAGAGTAATTACACAAATCACCCAAAATGGGCTCCGTATCACAAAGTATCACACTGTATCGTGATACGGCCTACTCGTGTTCAATTGTGGACACATATCTAGTCCCACAACTCCGATCTAAGTCTAATTAGACTAAATTGGTCTCATGACACACACTTGATGTGTCAATCTCGTAATTTTTCCAAATTGGACACAAATTACCATGTAACTTCCACAATACAAGTCATATGAACCTAGTTCTTGATCCTATGGGTAGTCCTAAGCCAATGGGTGATTCCTAATGGTTAAATGCATGAATTAGAGTCTAAATAAGGGGTTGAATTCAGAATTTACCTATTGAGAGATGGATGTCACACCCCGATTCCGTAGAATCGATAGTCGTCTCCCGGACGTGATGCCGTGCGTGCCTAGGTTGCGCAACGCACAAGGCCAAGGTATTTTATATAACGAACACATATTCAGAGTACGCAGATAATTGAATACAATATCGAAACATGAAAAAGTTCTCTTTATTGATAATGAACATTTTTACAAACTCTTGAACGAATCAGATAATTGCCTCACGGGCTTACAAAAGTGGACGCAAAATGAAATAATCGTCCTATACATTACATCATTTTACTAAAACTTCAAAGCTATAGACCTTCGGGCGAAGCTATCGCCTTTCCACGGAGCTGCATAAGGTATGTGCACGAGCTCCTGCAACTTCAAAAAATGCTTCAAGGGCACGAACTGGACGTGCCGGTAGGTGGACTGTATTGGGAAGTCGCTCTAGCTTCTTGCAGGATCTCCTTGGTGTGGGGAACCTGTTGCAACGAGGGTCAGTACATCGAAATGCACTGGTGAAGGCGAGCTAACCCAACTATACCAATCAACACGTTGTTTATATGAAGCATACAAGTTATTATGTGGTCTTTCTATCTCGCCTTAGTTCATTTTACAAGCAAGCATTATATATGTAAGTTTACTGAAATAAACATGCCACCGTTCGGTGATTTTTACTTGCCCGTCTGAACCACCTGCACAATACTTACCATGACCTTCCCTGCCACGAAGATATAGTTAGCTTGCACAGTTTAAATATACGTAGGGATCACTGGCATGATGCCATAGTGGACGAGTTATAATCATTGACGAGGATGGTATGTAACGAAAGAACACGGTGCGCTACAAGCTATCCCGTCTAGTACACGAGACTAACATGAAGTTTAGTCTGGATCGGATCGGTGCCAGTGCCCCAGCGACCGTCCGTAGGAACTAAGACCTTGTGCACAAGTTGTCCGTGATCAAACGACGTCTATACTAAGTTAACAAATAATGCAGTTCAAGGCAACACGAGCACAAAACAAGTAATATGGCATGATCTGTTTTGCATAGTCTTCCTGTTCAGTATATTGCATAGCAAGGTGTGTTCTATATATAGCTAAATAATATAAGAAGTATATATATTCTAACTAGAATTGAAACATGTTGAAAGAACATTCTTAACGAACTAGCATGCAACAAGGTAACCATTCACAAGTTTATTGACAACCAAAAGTAATCCAAGTCTATTCCTTTTTATCTTGACATCTTTTAGTTATTATGGTATCGTTTGATCGGAACAATCAACAAGGCAAGATTTTAGATGTGAAGACTTGGAGGAAGGGTCAACTAATTGAATTATAGCCACTCACAAGTTGGAGGGGAGAGGAAAGAAAAGAGGTGCTTCAAGACTCCGCTCGCGCGACGTCTACTGCACGATCACCTGCATTGCCACAAACAGATGATCAATACCTCTTCTACTCCTTCCAAGCTCGGAATGAAAATGCAGTTCACCGAACGAAAGCAATGAAATCCATTGAAACCGTTCAAGAAAACGCAAATTCGAAAACCAACTCAAAAGCACGAAAGCAACAAGGCGACAACAAAAACTAGGCAAAAACACTTGCAACGGAGAGGTCCCTCTTGACTCTGCCGCTAAGTCTATCCTTGGGGCACGGTCCACTGAATATGAGAATCGATTCCGAAGAAGCAAATCCATAACGAGGAAAAGATCTTGATTCAATCTATCCCGATCGAACGATACCGAAAGTATTTCTTAGCCGCGCTCCCCGTAAAGGGGGAACGGGGCACCACAATGGATTCCCAATGAATTGCTCAATGGACACAATTAGAACACAATTTCCTTGTCAATCCCTCCTTCAAGTGCTCCTTGCAATCCAAACTCCATTGCTTCCTAGATGATGAAATTGAGAGAAAATGTGTGTGAATTGGGTTGAATTTGGTGGAGGGATGAGTCAATTTGGGGAAGAACACAATTAGGGATCTAGATGGAGTGAAATAAAATGAAGAGAGAGAATGAAGTCCCTCCTTATGTGGCCGCCCCCTAGTAACCCCTTCTCCAAGCGACATTTAATGCCAAGTTTACCCCTACTAATTAGTCATGAGGTTTATATTAGGGAGGGCTATATTATGAACCTTCTAAACCAATGCAAATTAGTTCTAATCCTCCTTAATTAACTAATGAAGAGGGTCTAATGGGCTTGGTCTCATGTTGGGCTCAAAATATTGTCATGACTAACTAATGGGTCCACTAGTGTCAAGTCCAAATAACCATAGGCTAGTCCACTAACAAATAATAACTAGCACAAACACAATTTAAATGTGTAGCACAATATGAATAAATATTAATTCACCAAAAATAAATATATGTAAAATGACTAAAATACCCTCATCTAGAAATATAGGGGTGACAGAATCTCATCAGTTGACTTAGGCCGTTTCCACCATCGTTTCGATCTTCTGACTGCATCTTCAGTTGAAGCTTATTCCAATGATCTCTCAAATCCAACGCTCAGTCACCTATGCCTACCTTCAACATGCACCGCTCATATCCACCCTCGACGCATTCCCAAATGCGCCACCCCAAGGGTCATTCTATTGGTCTACAATATTCACTTCGATTTGGTGGTCAAGTCTCTAGGGTCAGCTGTCTCGAAGCTACGTTCGATAATTGTAAGTCATCACGATGGACAGTTACTACGAACCATACTATATCTCATCTGCAAATCTGAACCATAACCCAATAATTCAATCCGAACACACTTCTGAATCCGAGTACCTCATGCACTACTGCTGATGTATCTGCTAACCAAAACGTCGCCTAACCACTTAGAGTCTGACTATCTATCAAAACCACAAATCGAGGAACTGCGGTCGCTGAAAACTGTCTTCCAATACTCCGCTGTACTGTCATGAATTCATCAAAATCTCGGTCACGACCCGCACCCGGGTGTTCGGGTATGAGTGCGTGGGCACGCCCAACCTACGCCGCAATATCGGTAGTAGAACGCTGTCTGGAACTAGTACTGTATAACCAACACCTCATAATATCGTTTGGCTGGCCTAGCCGCCTCACCGCTAAAGGAAACAAATATTATACTCAATCACAAAACTAAGGTAAGTAGAAACATGCTGTAGTATATATATGTATATACATGTTACAGTACAAAATCTTATATTCATAAATCATACAACTATAATAAGTTTGCAAACTTTAACTATTGTCATAACTAGGTCTCCTGCTTGCGGCCTTCCTCGATCCTCCAGGAGGTAAAATCAGGCTCGAAGCTATTTCCCAAAAGTCCATAATAGATGGGACCCAGGTCCTTCTAAGTGCTACCTGAAATATTATCCAGTCAGGATTGAACGAGTACAATTCTAATAGCAATTTTAATACATGATAAGGACTATAAAACAATGATAGAAAAAGTAGTACATGATGAATAAATAAACTGACATCAAGGTATGGTAAGAAATGAACAGAAAATGAAAACAGAAAAATATGTTATGTATCAACAAGGAAATCTTTAGTCATCAAGTGTTTTGAAATACTAGTTTCATTATGTGATCGGTTTAGGATTGCACAATGAGAGCCGGTTAATCATACATGAAGTGTATGGTTAGCCTTTGCACAAGAATTATATTTGCACATAATTTAAGGGTATGATCACATGGCATTTTTCTGTCCCGACTAGCATACATGAATCACACGAATATCAAGTATTACACAAGATCAAGGTCTAAAAACACAAGATATGCTAGGCCGTGTTTTTTCGTGTCAGGAATTAAGTACAACAATACTACATGTGTTATAGAAATTATCAGTAAGAAAACCATCAGAGACTACTCGTCCGGGGTCCAAAGCGGGTGAAACAAGTCAGAGTGTATGACGGGGTCCAGATAACCTATATCATGAATAATTCACATTAATTGGTGAAATATAATTAAGTAGGTTTAACCCACTAGATTTCTAGATCAATTTTATGTTATCTCTGGTTATAGATGGGACAAATATCTATATAAAAACTTAAATAAAAAAAGTAATATATATATATATATATATATACATATATATACATATACATATATAAATACATATATATATATACACACATATATTGATACATATATAGATACAATATAGTATACATATATAGCTATATATATAGAGTATACATATAGATACATAAATATATAGATACATATATAAATACATATATAGATACACACATATATAGATACATATATAGATTATATAGATTATATATATATATATATATATATACATATATAAATGCATATATAGATACATAGTTATGTATATAGTATACATATATATATATATAGATATATATATAAATACATATATAGATACATACATACATACATATATATAAGATACATATATACATACATATATAGTTATGTATATGGGGTACATATAGAATATAGTATACATATGTATATAGGTACATATATAGTATATATATAATTATGTATATAGTATACATATATATACATATATAGATACAATATAGTATGCATATATATATATATATATATATATATATATATATATATATATATATATATATATATAGGTACATATATATATACATACTTACAAATATATATACATATAGGTGCATGTAGGGAAAAGGGCTGGCTTGATGCTGCTCTGCTGCTTGCTGCAGCTGTTGTTGTTGCTCTGCTGCAACTCCTCCCCTCCCTCTTGACACACACACACACACACACACACACACACACACACATATATATATATATATATATATATATATACACACTTATCCTAGTTAGAGTTATAAATTTTTTGAAGAGTATCAAGGGTTACCTTATGAGGAGAACTCCTATTCTCTTGCTTATCCTAGTTAGAGTTATAAAAAATTTGAAGAGGATCAAGGGTTACCTTATGAGGAGAACTGATATTCTCTTGCTAATAGGGTTGAGGGGAGAGTGGGATAGGTTGGAAGAAGAGGGTAAGGGTCCTTATATAGAGTTGAGAGAGGGGGTTGGGTCATGTGAGAAGAGTTGGGTTTATGAGAGAGGGATGATGGAGAGGTGTGGGGAATGATGACATGGAAGAAGGGAATTGGATGGGGACATGTGAGGAGGATGGTATCCATGTGAGGGTGATGAGGTATAAGGAGATGGTTGGATAGGGACATGTGAGGGGTGGTGGCTTGTGATGTCATAGGTGACGTCATAGGAGAGGTGAGGTGTCCTTAGAAGAGTGTGGAAGGGGTGATGTCATGATGACATCACCATGATGCAAGCGATGATGTCCTCGTGACATATGCGATGATGTTATCATTTGTAAAATCTAATTAACAAAAAGTAGTGAGGTTTACAATCTCGGACCGCTTTGTTCGACTTCTCGTAGTGCTACTTGCAACATTTTCTGAAACCATAGGCTTGTTCCGTTTCTTATCCATGTACCACGTTTCAAAACTGCACGTCTAACTCGCTCGAGCGACACGGTAATTTTTCTTCGGCGTCGCTCTATCGTCCAGCTATCTTCAAAAGTCCATCCGTCACGATCCTTGCTCTCGTTCCATTTCTTAGCACCGTCTTAATTTCTCTGTGTTCCGATGCGTCCGCACGGTTTTAATGACTTGTACGCCAATCTTTGAGGTACTATCACTTCGACTTTAATCATCTCGTTGCATCACATCCGTCTTAGTACTGCTAGATTTAACTTCCAATCTGGCTTAACATTGGCTTGACTCACATTGCGCTCGTTCATGTCTTCCGAAAAACTCATCCACCTTCGTTGCACCATTCTACTAAGTCTGCATCCACTATACTCTGAGTCAAATTTCTAGAGTGCTAACGTCCAAATCCTCCAAGTTTCGGTGTGACTCCATCGCATTGCACCTTCGCATTCGAATGTGTTCCTCTGCTCGATCGACTGCATCTTTACATTACTGATATCCCTAGTCCGTGCTCGTTACTCTTCGACACATCCATCGTTTGCGCACACTTGCACCAACTGCCCATTCCTTATGCTTAACTTCCTGCATCAACGAACGTTCCACCGAATCTTCCAAATCGTGCATGCGAAATTCTGATATTCGAACTTCTCGTCTGGTCGATCTCATCCTATCTCCAATACTTGGTCCATAGCATTCCTTCGAATTCTGAACCCTCGTTCCATCACTTGTTCCGTTCCCATCCGACATAACTTCCATTTACACAAGTTTGTTTCTGATTACTCAAATCTGACGCATCGAAGAATACCTGAGTCAAACTCTATTACAACAATTTTCGACTGAATCTCGATACTACTCCATCTGTTGCGAGCAAACCTATCGCTCATCCGTTCCAAACCTTTCCAACACGCTCACCACAACGTGGCGTTGCATATACCACTCGAAAATCAATCTCTCGGCACTGTCTACTCTGCATCGACCAACGCCTACTCCGAACTGACTATTCCGCGGTGATCCTGCCGATCACAACTTAACATTCGCTTGCTTCTAAGTTCCGAAATCTAACTCAGCCGATGCAACAATGTCACACAACTTGTTGCACGAGTGTAACAACACTTAACGATACTACTCGATTCTATCGAAATACTATGAAAGAGAACGCAATAGAAAACATTCACACAAAACAAATATATAGACTTATTGCATGAAACATCCAATGTGGCACCGAGCAGAGTCAAGAGTCATTCGATTCACGGAGGTCATATAGAGTTTGTGATGGAGCAAGGAAAAAGTCCGAGGAAATGAACTGGGCGCTCTGATACAAATCTGTCACGTCCCAATCTCCTGCAAGTTCGATCATCCACGCTGGACGTGAAATTATCACGCCAACATTCCTGCAGGATAATCGTTCTCATCGGAACGTGATGCCGTACGAGCCTGGAGTTGCGTTCGCAGAAGACAATAACGTCAAACGTTATGGTTATCATCAAAACGACCAAGTTGTAGCGGAAGAAAAGTAATATTACCAACAAGATCTCAACAGAGTATACGAAACAAAGCTCTCAAAGGGTCTAAATGAAAATGCCACGAAGGCTTACAACTCTCTAGCTCTCTCTCTCTCTCTCTCTCTCGCTTACAAAGGATCTCGCTGTTCCATACATCATGTCCCGTATATCCAAACTAAGGCCTCGCACCTGAGTAACTGAAAAGAATGTCCACAAACGTGGCTCAGTACACAACTGTACTGGTAAGCAGGGTAACCCACTCATCTAAACCAATACTAAGTAATCATGTGAAGCATACAATTATTACAAGGTTATCTTGCTAGTTTGAACCTAGATTGATTTTATGGCATGACATGTAATGAAAGAAGTAAAGCAGGTTCCGCATGTAAGTATTGAAAGCAGTAAATACACTAGCATGTTGGCATTCAACTTGCACAAGGTAACTAAACATGCAACAGGTTATACTCGAATCTCGTAAGCCTATAAGTGTTACTACTCAATGCGCCTAGCAAAAACCGATGATATACTCCAACTCGAGCCCTAAAGAATACGATACAATCAATCGTTCAAGAAACCAACTATGCTGTCATCGCCTACAACAAGCCAAGATACTCTCCAAACCGATGCACTAATCTATATGATAGTGGTCATTGACCAAGCCATAATGGACTATTCCGAGACATTTCGACCTGATCCAGCGTTGAGTTGCAAGCCCGCATGGTGGTCTCGAACTGCAAGTATTGTGAGTTGCCCGATCTGTCCGAGGTAGCATGCCCCAACAGTGGGTTTGCAATATTCGTGCTTCAAAAGCACGTTACCAATGTTTTCTCCGAGGCCGAACGGGTCCGGTGCCCCGGTGCATCTCGTTCGAGGAAACCAAATCCTGTGCACACAGGTTGTCCGTGACCATGCAATGCTCCAAAAATGTAGGTACGACGAGGAACGCGCCTTCTCGCCCTACAATACGATACTCGTCCCGTCTCATCTGATTCACCATATTCGTTCTCAAATTATATTCCAAGGCACCATGCCGCTTCTCGACACAGTGTTCCATGGGTGCAACACCCCTCTCCGACACAGTTGTCCGGTTTCGAACCACAACTTCACGTTCGCTTGATGAAGCGTTACTATCGATACTCGTGCGCAATGCACGCTCACTCGATGAAGTGTTCCTGCAGTTCCAATCGTAAAGTTCAACTAAAAGCCACAAATTCTATTTATTCGAACGACGCACACTCGATGCTCGACATAGTGCGATTTTTCAATGTTCTGACTAAGTGCTCAAGATATCAAGGTGTTATCCATTTTATTAGGCATGAAGGAGTAGAAGAGAAGGGACAGAGCCCACTCACCAAGTTCAACCTGTTCGATGCTCTGTCTTGCCGATACGGCCGATTCCTTGAATCCGTGGTCCGATGTGAAGCACGATCTACTCAATTGATGTGACCGTTCGAGCAGGTCGTGCTCTCCAAATCATCCGATCCAATCGGACTAAGGAAGACATTATCGCTCGAATCCGCTATTTTGTTACTGCTTTGAACGAACACACTTATTCATTGCACGACGCCCATGTCTCAGCCAGTTGCGAGGCGCTACTCTGATTGTCTTGAAGTCTGCACACCACATGTGCACAAAAATCAACTTGCTCAGTACTTCTTTTATTCCAAATCTTAACCTTTTCAAGTTAACACTTGTGTCGAGAAGACTTGTACGGTTGTTCTCCATCTTACTCGATTTTGCTTTGAGATTATTAGTCCCGAGACTTGATCAAAAGATGGTAGAACGAGGCCAAGAACAGAGGTTCATGCAAACTTTACAGTCTACCCTCTGTTTGATCCTGAAGATGTAGTCGAGATCAGAGGTTCACACAAAAGTTCTCTCTGACTATCGTCGATTCCAACGAAGAACTATAATATGTATCCTGATTACGACTTCCAGAAACTGATTACAGTGGACAGAAATATAAATTTCGTTCTTCCTTGCAAATACAGTTGCAATAAGACAGAACGTAATATAACTTAGCAGAAGAAGAAGATTAGATGTCTGCTTGCTAGGATAGAGAGGTAGAAGAAGATCGGATATCTGCTTGCTGGGGTAATGAAGATTACCGTTGCTTAAAGAAAGGTTCGTCCCACACGATCTACTCCCAGGAACCATCAAGTTCTCGTAGAACTTTTGGAACGCTCATTGTCACCTTCTTTCTGAACTCGCATGAACTTCTCTGGACTCCTATGGCGTCAGCAACAGTAACTCTTTTCGTTTCTTAATTTCGATGTAAGTTCTCAAATGGGCACGAAAAGAGTATTTGTAGAGGAGGGTGGAAACCCTAACCCTAATCATGACCGCCAACTGATTACAGAAAGATAGGAACGATTAAATTCAAATCACACAAAAATTTGACTCAATATTTCCATAACCGTTCAAATCCCGTAATGAGCGGAATCATGCGCCAACTACGCTATTTGCGAATATGCGCCCAGCAGCACAGCCGCAACTGCTCCTGCGCACATAAGCTAGCAGCGCAGCAGCCCATGCGCGCATACGTGCAGTCGTGCAACAACGCATGCTCGCATTCGTGCATAGCCTGCGCCAAGCCCGCGCATACGCCAGCGAATACACTCGCGCATGCTCCTGTGCATACGTCCGCGCATGCGACAACGCACTGGTCAATTCGTTGTTCAAGTTGTACTGTTGCGGGTCGAGGGCTCCTTCCCCTTCTTCAAACTCCGATTCGTATTTTCCATATAAAACTCTCTGATCAACGATAGAACATGATCCATTTTGCATCCAACCGGATATGGACAGTTCCAATAAGATTTCATTCTTGAACAAAAATCGTCGGTTTCGGGTACATGTACCCTTTTGTTGAAGGTCGTTCGAGCTCGCACATAAACGAGCGCAATTAATGCGCACAAGCGCCATGTGCCGATGCTGGCGTGCTAATTGCGCCTACAAAGCGCTACTTTGCTCCCTTGAGTCCGAGTCCGAGTCCGAGTTTTTGGAGCTTAGCTCCTAAGGAAAATTTTCCAAGAGTGACAAAAAACATAAATGTTTTCTTTGAGGAGTTAATCATTTTTTCTCCTAGGAAAACACCCCCACATGGCACCCACATGTGCCCCACCACACCCCATATGCACACTTCAACACAAACAAAGCGTTAGATTGAGATACCCACTTAGAGGTGTAGCCAATGTGGGACTATTTTTACTAGTCCAAAGGAAACAACTAAAATAAAGTAGTTTTCTTTTTAACAAGTCTGTATACACATCAGTTTCAACCACCACGAAGAGTTAAGTTACTTATGGATCATGGATTTTCAATTCTAGAACTCGACTGTTATCTAAATATCAGTTTCTATAGATTTGAGATGAATTGTGTATTTTTGCAACATCATTATGTTCTGCCTGAAGCAAAACATAGAATGAAACCATCTAATAAATTTGGCATACCTGAACAGGTATCTTTTGGATGGGGGCATGCCTTAGCTCTGACCAAGGACGGGAAAGTGTTTGGTTGGGGTTATTCCAAAGATAGAAGGCTAGGCGAACTGGATCAGGCATTAGATGCACCCACTGATAAGCCACCAAATGCTGATGGAAATTTATGGAAATCCAGTTTGCTGGAAACTGCTGAGAAACTAGTCGCACAGAAGTTAGTGGAGGAAAAGAATATGCCCATAATATGGGAGCCCTGCATTATTGAAGAATTAAGTAATGTTGAAGTCTCCGACATAGCTTGTGGGCTTGACCATACATTAATACTTTGCAGTGAGTGTTCCTTCTTTGGTATTTATTTCCAACGATTTCTTTTGTTCAGTTCACTGACTTAGTTCATTATGCTAAGTGATTTTTGCATCTTTCTTCTGTCACGAAATCCACACTCTCCTTCGAAAGATTTGTACATGAGATAGAAGTCTTAATCTAGTTAGCTAATTGTTCGCAGGATAATTCATGTTGGATCCGGCCTTTTTTCTTCTGTCTTTTTTCTTTTTTATTTATTTGTTGTGAATGCTCTGTTGTGAATCTTTCAGATGTCTCACTGTTAGATTTTCGTCATTTTGTTTGGATTAAATGTTGTTATCTGTGTGGTACTTAGACAAGCAAAGCCAATAGCATGCTTGCATTTATTTATTATATGTTTGATGGTAGTTTTCACCTAATCAGACCTCTATAAGATAATAACTTATAGTTGCTAAATTTTGTTTTTTAAAGTACTAGTAATAAACCTGTGATTTTGTGCTGCTAATACCTAGTGGTCTGTGATCTATGTTCCACGGACACGGGAGAATGGTTCCGTTTCCACATTGTGTCCTTACCTATGTTTGTGTATGTATTTGTCGAACATTGGTCAATATATTGTACCTATCTAAACATTTATGTATCCCGTATCTGTATCGTGTTCTTATCTGTATCCGTGTCTTTATTAGTGCAACATAGGTGACCATGCACATTTATTTCATCATGTTTTCTATCCTGCAAAGATCCATGAATATAAGAGAATAATGATACATTCAAACTTTCAAGTTGTGACACTGTTTATATCTTATATTTTTTGGAAAGAACAAATAATTGTTTAATTTTGTCAGGATGTAAATATTATATCATCTATTGGGGATTTGAACCTTATCAGAGATTATATCTAAATTGTCCACTTATATGAATGAGGGTACCAAATTAAAAATGTTAATCCAGACTGACTACAAGAAACGACAATTTGTGAATACTAGCCTCATGGGGATATGGCTCTGTAAAGCTGAATAGATCATGTGATTCACTGGTTTGATGGTTATTGAGCTTAGTATGATCACATCCAAACTTGAACCTTAATTTAGGATTCACTTTGTTCTTTTTAGTTACTCAACTGGGTGATTGGTATGATTCTTCAACATTGTATATGATTCCAAGATTCTCATTGAAGAATGGATCTGTTGCAGGCAATGGCACGCTATTGAGCTGTGGAGATAACATTTATGGTCAACTGGGAAGAAAAAAAGGAGGATCTGGGTTGCTTCCTGTTGCAATTGACTATCAACCTCTCTCCCTATCGGCAGGCCTCGGTCACTGCCTAGCTATATGTCGAATGCCTTCATCAGAAGATGGAGAAGGCACTGGGCTCTTCTCTTGGGGATGGAATCAGAGTTTCCAACTCGGGCGTCAAGGTCCAGAAGAGATCCCTGCCATGGTTGAAGGTCTGGAGGGGGAAACACTGGTCTCTGCTTCAGCAGGCCGCGTGCATTCTGTAGCTCTGAACTCAAAGGGCCAGGTGTGGGCATGGGGTTCGGGTCGGAATGGCAGGCTCGGGTTGGGGAGTTCAGTGGATGAGATGGAGCCAGCTCTAGTAGAGTCTTTGGATGGTTCGGAAGTCCTCCAGGCTGTGTCAGGTTTTGACCATAATCTGCTGCTAATTGCAGAATGATATATGCTGATGATTTCTCTGTAATCATAATAACAGACATCTTTGTAGCATCAGCAATTTTCTTGGTATCCCCTCAATGAATGTATTGGATGAAATATAGGATGAGCAGTTTTGGGTACTAGAAAAATTTATACCATATTCTGTTGCATTGGGACCCAAATTTCGAAAGCTTCAGAATTAACAAGAATAAGCTTTGCTTGTGTAGACTTTGCGCTAACATGTATTTGTTGATGAGTGTATGGTGGTTTGCATGAGAAGCAGTAGGCAACGTAGGAACATCACCAGACAGAGCAATCACACCCTTGGGGGATAAAATTGGAGGACCTTCACGAGGCATGGTAGAGGACGGACCAGATGACTGTGATCATGGCTGAAGGCTCCCACGGATCAGAGTTGAGGGACGGGACGGGACGGATGCCACCATCACCAGCATTTTTCCGCGTGTTTATCATTCACGATGACAGTAGCAACTTTCTTGCAGAATTTTGCGGAGTGGCCTCGATGCTTACAGGATTGACAGAAAGTGGGACGATTCTCATATTCGATTTGCTGCCAATAGCTTCATTTACCTGGTAAAGCAAATTCTAATGCGGTTAGGGAGGGGTTTACTGATGTCAACTTTGACAAATACACTGGGGCGAGTCCTTTCCGTAGTGGCCTTATCAAGTTTTAGCGGAATGCCTATGCATTAATAATATTAAATATAGCAGCTTTGGCAAAGGGGTGACGGCGAAGATGAAGAAGCGTGATCCATATGAGCGCAAGGGTCAAATCCTGAAATGGGTCAAACTCTACAGTCCATCGGGGGCTCGCACAATGAACTATAAGACTTTGATCGGAGGCGAAGGAAATCCTCCTTCAGAGCAGGAGTGATGAGAACGTGTTTATGATCTATAACGCCAACTTGGATCTCTCCTACGAAGCCAAAGCTGGCGATAGCCTTTCGAAGCACTTCCATGGAGGGTTTGGTATGAGAGAATTTACCAACGAGGGCATATCCAAGCGGGGCTACCAATAGGTCTTTATCGGAGACTCATCGAAGACAATCGCAGGTTCACCACGAAAGGTGGTTGGTATTTTATCCGGCATATCGAGAGAAATTGGCTGTGTGCGGTTGGCGACTACCGACACGAATGACCTATCGGTCATCACTAAACTCGCTTAGGGGTGGCGCACAGGACCGGAGTGGTGGCTGCATGGGGGACGGCCAGCCAGGAAGAAAGGAGGCAATCTAGGGTTAGGGCGGTAGCCATATATATATATATATATATATATATATATATATATATATATATATATATATATATATATATATATATGTGTGTGTGTGTGTGTGTGTGTGCGCGTGTGCGTGTGCGTGTGCTTGCATCAATTGTTAGGATTCACCAAATATAAATGTGTTGTGAGTTCATCCTGCAAACAACTTGTTAGGCTCACAAGCATTTGTCATTATCATGCAGCCTAACTATTGTAACACCCGGCCCCGCTCAGCTTAGCGAGATGGTGCAATGGCGCAACAACGTCTAGAATTGGCTTTCAGAGACGTACTCGGAGTCCCGTTCGGCCGAGAAAAATCCTTGTTCAGTTGGGTGGCTTCAGTGAACTTATCTTTGCCTAGCCTTCACACTTAACAAAATGGTTGCTACATGCTAGTCGGTAGGCAATAACTTGATGCATGTTAATAAAAGAGTTGAACCAACATAGCTAAGGGAATAGTCCCATCTTATATCACATCGTATAGAACATGGAAAGAAATAACTTGCTGCTAGAGATAGTGTTTTTATATGTGTTTCATTTAGTGTAAAGTAGATTTGCTTATGCTGCCATAGTATAAAATTTCACACAGTTGCAATGCTTGTCATGTATATTATGTCACCGTTTGGAGTATTTTGTGGATCATAGTTCATCTAGTTAGACCGAAAGACTATCAAGTAGTCGTTCCGAGTCAGAGATAAAACATAACATTGCTACTTTCAGGAAGACTTCAATTAGTCATTCCTATGTTCAAAGATAAAAACATGGACATACTTCGAGACAAATGGGTCGCCAAGGCAGTCCCTGGACTGGGAGCTGTATAGAGATATGAAGTTGAGATTCAAAGAATGATTGAGCAGCATAAAAATGATTGGAGAAGAGACTTGCATGGTCATGAACAACTTGTGCACAAGGTTTGGTTCTCGACCGATATTCAGGGCACCAAAAATATGTCGGCCCGGGAGAACGACGCTAGCTGAAGTCCTAGCGCGAGTGCTAGCTGAAGTCATAGCACAGGATGAGTTTGGGATGTCCAGTAAGTCTAGCTACCGAACTGGAAAGACAGCTGTAGAAGCATAAAAAAATGAGCCTCCTGAAGATGACACAATTATCTACAAATAAACTTAACAGTGGAAGAATGGCGTACTTTCTCTATATTTTAAAGGATGGCGCACTTTTTACTTGTTTCAGAGGATGGCACACTCTTTCAAAGAACAGAAAAGGGGCGCACTTTCAAGTGACTTTTATCTATGAAGATAGGTGCACAATTTTTATGTCTGTTTTTCCCAAATATTTAATGCGATGAATCTGACAGGCTGGATCAGTAGTCGAAGAAGTCAGAAATCATCATTTCAGTTGAGCTGCGACACGCATACCTAGGTTGTCGTTTAGCGACCAGTATGAATCAATCACTTTCAAGGTGTGCCAAGTGTAATTAACTTCATCAAAAGTGCGCCATCAATGCCGACTTTATCAAAAGTGTCCCATCAATGCCGACTTGATCAAAAGTGTGCCATCAAGGCCGACTTTATCAAAAGTGCGCCATCATGGCCAACTTCTTCAAAAGTGCGCCAGTTGCCAGGCTACTTCTATAGTGCGCCTACAATTCTAACTTATAAAGCAGAGTTATGATTACGTGTCTTACATGCCATATTCCTTGTGAAATGTGCACAAATAACTGTCCTATGACCCACGCTTTTCTCGTATAGGAAGCCACGTGTCAAGCATGCATTAAGTTGTGCATCCACTCACCAGGTCGTAGGATGTTACCCCATTAAAAGTGCGTGCACAATGGCAATACAGTACAGACTATCCAAAGTGTGCGTACACTGTCATAACCGCTCTCAAATCCTATAAATATATGATCATTATGTCCCTTATAAGGCAGGCTAGATTTTTAAGTCTTTGATATTCAAGAACAGAAGGAGAGAAGCAGAAGCTTGCTGTGCCGTTGTTCTCAAGTCTTTCTCGTTACCCAACTCTTCAAATCGTTCGTAGCACTCTTGTATTTCGTCTTCACCGTCGTATGGTCCAAGAAGTAAAGTGATCGCCCGCAGATCAGATCTCCACAGCTATAATTCTCCAGAATCAATTGTACTTAGATTCTTATCTAGGATCTTTTGTACATTTTCTTTCTTTTTAATAGTTTGTAATACAAAGTTTGTATAACTTTTGTTTATCGCAAACAAAATGATGACTCTACTGGGGACGACTTTCTCCTCCAATGAGAAAGTGATAGCTCAACATGATGCTGAGTTGATCGGCTCGACGCAGAAGAGTTTGGTCGTGAAGTTCGACCAACAAGAATATGAAGAGATATTCCATTCTGGGGGTAGTTCTCACCCTTCATCCGTGCCCAAGACGAGAAAGACTCGCAAGGTGTGGGTGCCCAAGCCTCGCTACACATATCCTAAAGATGCTATCAACAAAGGAAAAAATATTCTGATCGACGATAACTCTCTCGTCAACTCTGTCAACCAAGATCCAGTCAAAGACTTGGAAGACAACTCCCTTGTGTTAACCAAGGGACGCAAATCGCGCAACTTGCGCAATAACAAGTAAAGGGTGATCCACACCCAAGCTTCTGAGTCATCGTGCATTGGTTGCAATGAGTAGGGCAAGCAAATTATGGGCACTGTAGTCCAAGCCAATCTGTATACAGGCGCACTCTCCAAGCCCCTCAACAAAGATGGACAGAAGTTTCTCCAGAATCTACGCCAACAGGAGAAGAACAACGACAAGCGCACTAATGAAAGGTTAGTCGTGGAAAATCATCCCCCTAACATCATGATCACGCGCACAATTGAGAGGAAGTTATGCGCCACTCGTTATGAACCTGCTATTGGTTCGTCAAGCCAAGACCTGGGTACAAATTTAAATGCACATAGGCAAATTGTACCAACTCTTCCTGCGCCAAAGAATGTGTGCCAAACAGGACCAACGTCCTCACGACGCGCTGTTTGTGCACATGTACATACGAAGAATATTCAGAACAATTTCTTCTCCTCTGTGAAGAACAAGAGTGCGAGAGATGACGGATCGTACACCATTCAAGTTAGCACCTCACTTTACACACAGGGAATTAAAAAGGTGCACAGGAGGTTTACTGTATCTTATGTAAAGAGGCAGAGTCTGCCCTCCTCCTCCTCCTTTTCTCTTCCCCCTTCTGACTTACGCAAACTTATGGTACAAAAGCGTAAGGAGAGAGAGATCCCTCCGACCTTGCAATGGTGTTTCCTAATTAACGTCGTTGCAATTCTCATAAAGTTGTAATTGAATGTTGCTGTACACCAGCAAAACGGTCTGTGTTTGACCGATTAACTTATACTATGTCTCCTAAATTCTGACATGCGAAGCGAACCGACAACCAGGAGCATAGCGATGATGAACTACTCATTGCTCCAGTATACATGGCCTCACATATTTTCCATGTCAGAAGGCATCCGAGACGAAGTTCTTCAAAGACACCTAGTCAGAGGAGGTTTGACCAACTCGTTGACTCCTTTGAAGGGGTATACCAAAATACCCGCTCTCGAAGACATGAGCTCTTCCTTCATGGAAATCTCAATTCCTCAGAATCTGAGGCTGGGGATAACAATCCCCCTGAGTCTGAAACTGACAGTGTAGACTCCAACTACACAGTTCTTTCCACCAGCCCTTCTGTACTATACACAGAGAGGTCATCGTCTACGCCATCGGCGACGAAAAGACGCTTCTCCGTCAGGAAGTACTGAGCAACGCCTCAACTCATTAGAGGCTGCAATCAAAGACATGCACACCATGATGCGGAACATGCATCAAATAATGACGATCCAATATTCTTCTACGCCAGCTCCTATCCAAGTGGCTTCATTCATGTCCGTACATCCTACTCCTGGAACAACACTTCCTCAAGGCAATACAAATCCAGAGGTAGTTCCAAACCAAGAGTCAGCAGCACTAACTTTTAGCCTTCGCAATATTCGGGGTGGACCTCCGTCGGTAGTAATACCTGTTCAACCAGCATCTTTCTAGTCAGCTACACCACTCCAACTGGAAGATCCTCTTGAAGCTATCTGACGGTTGAGTGCGAAATTCAATGCTTTAAAGAACATAGACTAACTCCACAAGCTGGGAGTAAAGCAGTCTTATCCTCCTCATTGGGATAATATTTTCTTCCCTCATAAATACAAACCCTAATCGATAGTCTTGTTTAAAGGCAAGACATCACCGACCCAATATATCAACTACTTCAATACGATGATGACTCACCTACAGAAAGAGGACGCTCTCCTTACAAGGCTGTTCGTCGGATGCTTGGCCGGCATAGCCTACGATTGGTACCGCAGTCTGCCCGATAACTGCATATCCTCGTTCGATGACATTAAATATCTTTTTCTTTCACGATTCTATGAAGGAGACATGTACATGACTATGTCTTCACTCATTGATATCAAGCAAAAAGAGAAAGAATCCGCTCGTGAATTCATAGAGCATTTCAGACAAGCAACTCTGAAGTTGCCTCCCGGTATTCCAGACTCCGCATTCATCGATACTTGCAAAAAGAACCTACTGTCTATAGTAGGGCTCTAGGCGGATCCAACCCAATTTCAAGACTGAACGATATTCATCATATGAGCCGAAGCCGCTGAAGGTAACACCAAGGTGGCACATAATTTAGGATTACAAGTGCCCAATATAGAAGATAAATGGAAGCGCTCCTCCAACAACAACAACAATGCAAATAGTTGTAACAGTAAAGGAAAGGAGGCCTTAGCAATAAACCTGTCAAAGCAACCCACCTCTCCTCCAGCACAAAACCCTCAAGAGTCTTCTAGGCCTAAGAAAGAATATTCGTTTGACGAGAGCGATATCCACAGCATTTTTGAATGCTTGATAAAAAGCAATATGTTGCAGTTGCCTGACATCAAGCGACCGAATAAGGCCGATAAAATAGACGATTCGAAGTATTGCTTGTACCACCGATATGTACATCACCCTACCAAGGCTTGTTATGTCTTAAAAAAAGAAGATACAACAGTTGATAGATGCCAAAGCTATCACTCTTTATAACGATGACAAGATGGTCACCGCTAATATGGTGTCTCTTCAATTCGACGACTTTCCAATTCAAAGTCCAAGAAAAAGAACCAGAAAAGTAAAACATGCAACATGATTTCTTCGGATCATCACTCGGACAGGGATCAAGATCAACCCCGAGAAAAATATACATCTTTTCGTACACTACTAGGAGTATACTGCTATACAGTCATGTCCTTCGGCTTGAAGAATGCGGAAGCAACGTATCAACAGGCCATGAGTGCAATCTTTCATAAGCACTTGTGGAAGACAGTAGAATGCTATATGGACGATATTGTTGTCAAGATTCGTCTTAAAGATGATCATCTTCAAGATCTAAAGACGGTGTTCAAATTAATGCATCACTACCAATTGAAAATGAATCCAACCAAATCCTTCCTGGGAGTTTCCAGTGTTAAATTCCTTGGATTCCTCATAACTTCCAAGGGTATTCATATTGATCCCCATAAAATCAAAGCTATCTTCGAAATGCGGACTCCACGTAATCTCAAAGAACTTCGTGGTCTACAAGACCGTCTGACATACATTAGGAAGTGCATCTCCAATCCATCGGGACGATGCTGACCCTTCAATCAGTTAATAAAGAAAGGCATGTCCTTTGTCTGGAATAAAGCATATCAACGAGCATTTGACAACATCAAACGATATCTTACAAATCTGCCAATTCTTGTGCCTCCGATCATAGGGAAGCCCTTCCTGCTGTATGTTCGAGCAATGTATTACTCCCTAGGAGCTCTTCTTGCACAGAAGAGTAACGAAGGCCATGAACATGCAAGCTATTATCTCAGTCGTATGATGGTCGGTGCTGAGCATAGATACAATCCCGTCGAAAAAGAATGCCTCATCTTGATGTTTGCTATTCAAAAGATGCGACACTGTGTGATGGTACAAACTATTCATGTTATCCAGGTTGAATTCCCTCCAAGTATTGATGACCAAGCCAAGCACACTCAATTCTCGTTTAGCTACATAGGCAATGTTGTTATCGCCTTATGACATGGTATATGTCCCACAAAAAGTAGTGAAATGTCAAGCACTAGCTGACTTTCTAGCAGCTTACCCTGTAACAAAAACCTCCAAGCTGTATGATGACATCCAGATGAAGTATTAGAATATAATATGGCAATGAGAGATGACACTTGGCAATTATTCTTCGGTGGCGCATCAAGAATAGGACCCAAAGGCAACATCGTAGCCGGAGTAGGTGTAGTCCTAGTATCTTCTGACAATCTACTCATTCATCGCACATATTCTCTCAGTGAACCATGTTCCAATAATGTAGCAGAGTACAATGCTTTTCTCATTGGCCTCCAACTTGCCAAACAATTGGATGTAGAGTATCTTGAAGCCTACGGAGATTCCAAGCTAATAGTCAATCAGATTATGGGAGAATATGAAGATCGACATGAAGACCTTATCCCTTATCATTAGGAAGCACTGGAGTTAGCTTTTACCTTCAAGGGGTTCTTCATTGAGCATGTACCTCGATCACATAATATGGAAGCAAATGTCCATGCCAGTTTAGCAGCATCATTGGCCATCCCTCTAAAAAGACAACATTCAATCACGTTGACGAGTCGAGAGCTGTTCTGTATCAAGAATAATCTGCACATTGAGCAGAGCTATGTCATAAAGTCAACATTCGTCGATGAAGATTGGAGAAACCTGTTTATAGACTATGCAGCTTATGGGATCCTCCCAGAAGATCCGAAAGAAGCGACTTCTATTAAGAGACGTTCACTCCATTGTAGAAGCATAAAAGTGCACCTCTTGAAGATGATGCAGTTTTCTACAAATAAATTTAGTAGGGAAAGAATGACGCACTTTCAAGCTGTTTTCGTCAACAAAGACATGCGCACAAATCGTATGTCTTCTTTTCCTCCAAACATTAAATGCAACGAATCTGATAGCTGAAAAACAGTCGATGAGTCATAAGTCATCATTACAACTGAGCTGCAGCACGTAGATCCAGGTTGTCATTTAGCGACCCATCTACTGTGCCAACTTTTACAAAAGTGTATTATTGTGCCAACTTCTTCAAAAGTGCACCATCACGGCTTCTTAAAAACTGCATTGTTGCGCCAATTTAAACAAAAGTGCGCCTCTGTGCCAACTTCTTCAAAAGTGGGCCATCATGGCTACTTCTTCAAAAGTGCGCCATTATGGATACTTCTTCAAAAGTGCGATGTTGCACCAATTTCAACAAAAGTGCGCCAACATGGTAAACTTCTTCAAAAGTATACCATCACGGCTACTTCTTCAAAAGTGCGCCGCTGTGCCAACTTCTTCAAAAGTGCGCCATCATGGCTACTTCTTCAAAAGTGCGATGTTGCACCAATTTCAACAAAAGTGCGCTATCATGGCCAATTTCTTCAAAAGTGCACCATCATGGCTATTTCTTTAAAAGTGCGCCACTGTGTTAACTTCTACAAAAGTGCGTCATTATGCCAATTTCAACAAAAGTGTGCCATCACGGCCAACTTCTTCAAAAGAGCACTTGTATAGCCAATCTTTCCAAAAGTATGCCAATCTCCAGACCACTTCTAAAGTGCACCTACGATCCTAACTGACAAAGAGAAACGATTATTTGTTCTACATGCCATGTTCTTTGTGAAACGTGTACAAATAACTATCCCATGACCTATGCTTTCCTCGTATAGGAAGCCATGTGTCAAGAAGATAACAAGTTGTGCACCCAATCTAGATCGTGGGATGTCATCCCATCAAAAGTGCGCGCACAGTATGGATTGTCCAAAGTATGCGAACACTGTCATAACTACTCTAAAATCCTATAAATATAGGATCATTGTGTACGTTACAAAGAAATCAGGGCTGGGGATTTTCAAGTCTTTGAAATTCAAGAACAGAAGAAGAGAAATAGAAGCTTGTCGTGTTGTTGTTGCCAAAGCTTTCTTATTTTCTAACTCTTCAAGTTGTTCATAGCATCCCTGTATTTCTTCATCGTCGTGTGGTCCAAGGAGTAAAGTGATCGCCCGCAGATATGATCTCTACAGCTATACTTTTCCAGAATCAATTATACTTAGATTCCTGTTTAGGATCTCTCGTACTCTTCTTTCTTTTTAATAGTTTGTAATATAAAGTTTCATTTAAACTTTATTCCGCAAACAAGATGACAACTCTGCTGGAACGACTTTATCCTCTAACGAGAAGGTGATAGTTCAACTCGACGTTGCGTCGGTCGGTTCGATCCAGAAGATCTTGGTCGTAAAGTTCGACCAACATGCATACGAAGAAATACTCCATTGTGGGGGTAGTGCTAACCCCTCATCCGCAATTAAGTCGAGAAACACCCGCAAAGTGTAGGTGCCCAAACCTCGTCATATATATCCCGAAGTTGCTGCCAACAAGAGAAAAAGTATTATGATTGACGGAAACTACCTAGTCAATTCCGTCAACCAAACTTAGGTCGAGGACTTGGTGGACAACTCCCTTACGTTAAACAAGGGATATAAATCGCGCAACTCGCACAATATCAAGCAAAGGGTGATCCACACTCAAGCTTCTGAATCCCTTGTGTTAAACAAGGGATACAAATCACGCAACTCGCACAATATCAAGCAAAGGGTGATCCACACCCAAGCTTATGAACCCGTGCATGTTCGTTGTAATATACAGGACAAGCAATTCATGGACGCCGCTGCTGTCACTACCACATTTTAGGAAAAAAGGGTATTTTAGTAATTTCCTATTTAAATAAATATTGTGCATGGTAAATAATTTTTGTTTTATTATTTAATTATTTTTGGATGTTATTTAATTATTTTGGACTTATTTTAGTGGACCCAACTAGTGTAGTTTGGACCCATGGACCAACATGAATTAAATAGTTAGATTTGGCCCATTTAGAAAGCCCATAGTTAAGGAGATGGATTAAATTAATTAAGTGATTAGACTAGAAGCTTCCTTCCTTAATTATTTCTTCATGAGAGGCCCCAAGGGGTACATTGGATATTTTACAATTGCTTGGGAGAGGGGCAAGGCCGGCCTATTAAAAGAGGGGGGAAATTTCTCTCTCCTCTCATTCTCATTCCAAATCTAGATCTAGAATTTCTCACTCCCAAATTCCCTCCATTCCCATTCCAATTCCCTACCAAATTCATTCCAAATTCTTCCCAATTCACCATTAGAGAAGGAGGAAGCAAGGATCTAGAAGAAGAAAGCAAGGATCTACAAAGAGGAGCAAGGATCTACAATTTGGAAGCAATTTTATCTCAATTGGAGGTTTCATTGGAAATTCATCTCCCAATAGGTATAATTCAGATTTTCCCATTTAAATAGCTTCTAAATCTGAGATTTAATCATGTAAAATCAACCTATATATATGTACAACCCATAGGACTTTGTTTTGTGTTCATAGGAGACCCATGGAGAAAGTTATGGTGCTTTTTGTGTTAATTTTGTTGGAATTCCGAATTTACATTTTGTTGTGTGTATCAATTGATCCTATAGATCAATTGGACATGAGCTTGTGTGTTTGGGGCTAGTGTCGTGTCTATAATTTGGTACATGTGGTTCGTATCCCAACTATTTGGTGATACGTGTCATTTTGGGGGTTTTCCCTCCGACACGGGGCTTTGAACATGTCGTATTTTGACACGGACACATAGATCTACTTTTGACACTTTGATTTATTCATAAATATTATTTGTGATTTGTTTGTATCCTTCGGGGTGCAATTGGTTGTGTGTTGGACTCGTGTCACATGCGTATCCTAGATCTAGTGGGATACGGTGTGATACTCTCCAATTGTGTAGATTTTTTAATAGATCTAATTATGTATGGTTTAAATTCTTCAATTATAATTAGTAAATATATATAGATATTATATATTTATTTTAGTGTATTTATTATAGTAATTATTGTAGCATAGATCTATATATTTTTGTGTGTGCTAATATGATGTACAAATATAATATGTAGCTTTCTTGCATGTAATTATATATGTACTTATGTTAATAGTATAAATTATACATAAATGTTTTATAAAATATATTTATGTGTTTAATTGTGTAATTATATTATTTATAATTATTATGTAATTATTTGTATATTAATGTATATATTTTAGGTGTGCTTCTAGCCATGTAAAATATGAACATTAATATGTGCATGTGTTGTAACTATTAGTATTTAATTATAAGTTTATATGTGCATATATATATAAGTAGATAATTATTTATTTATATATATGTATTGTGATTATTATTGCATATATATATTTATATATATATATATATTTTTTTATATTTTTATTTGTTTTGGTGACAGTGGTTTCTATGACAGTGAAACTGTCATTATTTGGTCTGAACAGCAGCCGCTGTACAGTGGTCAGCATTAATGACAGATCTGTCATTAATGCTGCGGCAGTTTTGAGCGGCAACCTTTCAGCGACGTTTTTTGTGACAGTTTGAAACTGTCAGCAAACTGTGACAGCAGCGGTTTTGTATATGGAGTTTCTGCGACGAATTTTCAGTGACAGTCAAGACTGTCACTATTAAACCTGTTTTTATTTTATCTTGTTTTGTTCACTGTTTTCAGTGACGCTTTGACAGTTTTAAATTATATTTTATATATTATTATTGTATATATATATATATATATATATATGTGTATATATATGTGTTTTGTATAATATTTGTAATAATATATTATGTTATTTGTATACATATTGGTTTGTATATATATTATTTTAGGGTATATATTATTTGTATTAGTAGTATACTTTGTGTGAGTATGATTTGGGATCTAATTTTTATTCCTAAATTATTGTATTTTATTTCTATATTATTTATATAGATTTCTTGTGAGGTTGACCTTGGTTTGACTTTAGTTGACTTTAGAGTTGACCATAGTTTACTTTTGACTTAGAATTTATTTATTGACCTAGGAGTTGACTAGTTTGACTTGTTCTCTTTCCGGGACCTTGTTTTAATGTGGTATTTCATATCTAGGTCTTCGAGGCACCGAGTCAGACATCTGTGAGACTGTTCTTTGGACTTCAGGCGAGTACATTCTCTGATAGTTTCTCATTTATGATATCCTCTATGTTCGTTGTATCTAGTGTAGATTTACATGTTTCTCTCGACACTATGGTTACACGGATTGGTATATCCGGATCTCGTCATGAGATGTTATTCCTTGGTATATGGTGTATATGGTGCAAGTATTGTTTCATTGGTTATCTTGTACATGTACAAACACCGATTCTCGGGGAGACTAGCTATCTTCTTGGGGAATCTAGTGCCATAGCATACCGTGGTTGGATCTATTATACCAGTTGGGGGTAGGAAGTATTAGTATAGATATGTGATCAAATCCCTATTGAATAAAGTATTGGTAAGCGAATAGTGTTGATCATGCACCGCACGTATGATTAGCCAGGCCGCATTGTATCTTGCCCAAGCCGATCACATGTTAAGCTAGTACTCACACACTTAGTCATTAGTATTATTGTTTCATTGGCATATTGTTCATTATTGTATTTCTTTCCAGTATTTCCTTATTGTCTATATATCTCTTGTATCTATTTTGTGCATCTTGTTTATCCACAGCTATTTACTGTTACATAGTTTTTATCATGGATTAGAACTGCTGTTAGAGATGTACTCTGCTCCTTTCCTGACTGGATATATTTTTCCAGATGACACTGAGGAGTACCCTACCTATTATGGACCCCAGGATGTTGTGGGTTTAGATTCGGAGACCCTGGCTCAAGAGGGACTTATCCCAACTGAGACAGTTGACCCTGGAGTGTAGCTTGTAGTATGATAGTATTCTTTTGTACTGGATCTGTCTTCAGCTTATTTTTGTTACTCTTCAGACTCATTGATGTATTATTTTAAACTCATGAGTTGATGACTATTCTATTCTTATCTGATTCGTGTTCATTCTATCTTATTTCTGTGATTGAGTACACTATCTTTTGGTGGTTCATTATATTAGATAGACTTTCTAGACAGCGTTCTACCGTCGATTCTGCGGCGTAGGCTGGGCGTTGTTTCCGACTAGTACCCTTACCCCGGGTGCGGGTCGTGACACGTTTTTGGTGGTGGCCCATGCAGGTCTAGCTTCACAAGTATGTGATGTCGTGGTAGTGCGACAACTTAGTTGTACTACTGCGAGCCTGCAATAGGATATAGGATATAGGCTGAGATACTCAATCACATCTAGGAAAATTCTTTTGATTCAACTATTCTCCTTTGATATTGATACTTGATCTCTTAAACTGTCCTTTCCTTGATGTTTTACATCTTGTGCCATATTGATTCTTTCTTTCGCTTTGTCTCAGGATGCCGCCTAAGACTAGATCACAGCAGGGGAGAGCAGCTTCTGAGAGGTCTACGACATCCCGAGGGCCTGCACCAGTCACTTCTCCGCTGATTGGAGTGTCAGCTGCTTTCGGAGGTCCACCACCTACTCAGAGGACTGTGCCAGCTGTATCTGAGGGGCTTCCACCTCCACCTCCTGTGCCAGCAGAGGCGTCACAGATGTTTACACTGTTTCGTGAGATGCTCGAGGTACAGAGGGCTCAGTCAGAGGCACATCAGAGGCAGACCGACGTTCTACGGCAGGGCATCGAGAGTGCTCATCAGCTTGCTCGTGCTGTAGTTGAGAGAGGAGTTCCGATCCAGCAGCAGGTTGTTCCTCAAGTTGCTCAGCTTCGGCCAGGCAACATTCAGGACTTCAAGAAACTGGAGCCTAGGGTTTTCAAAGGGACGGAGGGCATCATCTATGCTGATGATTGGCTCGAGGACATTGAGCGTCTTATGAGGGTGTCCCGTCTTTCTGAAGATCTGAAGGTTGAGGCGGTAGGACTTTAACTGTTCGACGTCGCTCGCACTTGGTTCAGGAATGAGCCGGTTCTAGTTGACGCAGGACAATCTTGGGAGGTATTCAAGGACCTTTTCAAGAAGAAGTTTTTCGCTCGGATAGACAGACTTGACTTGGGGAGACAATTTGAGAGTCTCATTCAGGGAAGCATGTCTGTGGAGGAATACGCTGCGGAGTTTGGTAGGTTGAGCCGATTTGCAGAGTACTTGGTGAGGGAGCCGGAGGTTCGAGCTATTCGTTTCCGAGAGGGACTAAACTGGGAGGTGAAGATTCTCATTCCGTCTTTTTATGAGACATACTCGGAGATACTTACGGAGGCACGCAAGGTTGAGCGGGTTCTGGGTTTGAAGACCAAGAGAGACTGTGATTCTTTTCTGGGGGTCAACGGCAGTGCAGTATCTGCCAAACGTTCTCATTTCCAGTCCAGACCTTTCCAGCAGCCACAGCAGAACCAGACTCCAGCTAGAGCGCCTTTTCACCAGGCACCTCAGTAGCAGAGGCAGTTACAGCAGGCCCCATGCAACTTCTGTAAGAAGCCCGGCCACATCTGGGAAGTTTGCAGGAGGAGGCTAGGAGTTTGTTTGTATTGTGGTACTGAAGGGCATCAATCGAGGGAGTGTCCTCGTCGTGCAGTTCAAGGAGCAGCTCCAGCTCCGAGGACACAGACGAGACCACCTGCAGCACAGCCGAAGGGACCGCTTTCGACACAGCAGTAGCATTTTGTCCAGCATCAACAGCAGGGAGGTGCTCGGCAGGGACGAGCGTTTGCTATGACCGTCGAAGAGGAGGAACCCACAGGAGATGTCATCGCAGGTTCTATTCTTCTTGATTCCATTCCAGCTTTAGCTTTGTTTGATAGTGGTGCTTCCCATAGTTTTGTATCTGTTTCTTTTGCTCTGAAGCATGGTTTGGTAGCTGAGTCTTTGCTTAGGACTTGCAAGATCATGACCGGGGGAGGCATTATCCTGGTTAATGATATTTGCAAGGATCGGAGAGTTACTCTGGGAGGCCGGGAGTTGAGTGCGTGTCTACTTGTAATGCCACTTCCAAGCTATGATATTATACTTGGGATGGATTGGTTGAGTAGGCACCGTGCTAGCATAGACTGTAGAGGAGGTAGAGTTTTGTTTGGTTCGCCAGGAGAGCCAGAGTTCGAGTTTACTAGAGGAGCTGCGGAGCAGGAAGAAGGCATTATTTATGGAGCTATGGTAGAAGACAAGGAGTTGCCACATCCGTTGATAGCAGAATTCTTGGATGTGTTTCCTGAGGAATTGCCAGGATTGCTACCAGATCGAGATGTTGAATTTTCTATAGACTTGGTGCCAGGTGCAGAACCAATTTTGCAACATGTCTATAGAGTAAACAACAGCGAGCTGGTCGAGTTGAAGAAGCAGGTGGACGAATTGTAGGATAAGGGGTTTATCAGATCGAGTTCTTCACCATGGGGAGCCCCGGTATTGCTTGTACCGAAGAAGGATGGATCGGTGCGCATGTGTATTGATTACAGGGCTTTGAATAATCTCACTATCAAGAATAAGTATCCTTTGCCACGGATTGATGATCTGTTTGATCAGTTGAGTGGTGGGAAGGTGTTTTCTAAGATAGATTTGAGATCAGGCTACCATCAAGTGAAGGTGAAGCCGGAGGACATACCGAAGACTGCTTTTAGAACTCGGTATGGTCAGTTAGAGTTTATGGTGATGCCGTTTGGTTTGACTAATGCACCGGCGGTATTTATGAACTTGATGAACAAGGTGTTCCACCAGTACCTTGACAAGTTCGTGGTGGTGTTCATCGATGACATACTCATATACTCGAGGACACCGGAGGAGCATGAGGAGCATTTGAGGATTGTGTTGGATGTGCTGAGGAAGGAGAAGCTGTATGGGAAGTTGTCTAAATGTGAGTTTTTCTTGGACAAGGTATAATTCTTGGGGCATGTTGTGACTGGTGATGGTATTTCAGTGGATCCGAAGAAGATTTCAGCAGTGGAATCTTGGAAGACTCCGAGTTCAGTAGCAGAGATCAGGAGTTTCTTGGGATTGGCAGGCTATTACAGGAAGTTTGTGCAAGATTTTTTGAGGATTGCCGAGCCGATGACCAGACTCACAAGGAAGGATGTGGAGTTTGTTTGGACGGAGGATTGTCAGGTTGCTTTTGAGGAGTTGAAGAAGAGGTTGACGTCTGCTCCTATTTTGACGTTGCCATCAGGGTCCGGAGGTTTCACTATTTATAGTGATGCATCGGGGAAGGGTTTAGGTTGTGTTCTTCAGCAGCATGGGAAAGTGATTGCCTATGCATCCAGGCAATTGCGTCCTCATGAAAAGAACTATCCTACCCATGATTTGGAGTTGGCAGCTGTCATATTCGCCCTGAAGTTGTGGAAACATTATTTGTACGGAGAGCGTGTGGAGATCTTCACAGACCACAAAAGCTTGAAGTACGTTTTCATGCAGAAGGAGTTGAACATGAGGCAGCGTCGGTGGTTGGAATTGATGAAGGATTTTGATATCTCTTTGCAATATCATCCTGGGAAAGCCAATGTAGTTCCCGATGCTTTGAGCAGGTATCCGGTAGCTATGTTCTTGACGCAGGATCGATATCTGTTGGAGGACTTGGAGAGCTTGGGCATTGAGGTGATTGTTCCTGGGTGTGCTATGCAGATGTGGGGATTGCAGATACACTCAGATTTGATGGACAGGATCAAGGCAGCACAGTATGATGATGTATCTTTGAGGAGTATCAGAGCTCAGGTGAGAGCAGGATTGGAGGATGATTTCACTATTGTAGAGGATGGATCCTTGAGGCATGGAGTTAGATTGTGTGTGCCTAGTGGGGAGTTGCGCGAGGAGGTGTTGCAGGAAGCGCATCGCTCTCAGTATTCCATACATCCAGGTGCTAACAAGATGTATCAGGATATGCGAGAGAGTGTGTGGTGGTATGACATGAAGAGGGAAGTGACACAGTTTGTATCTAGATGCTTAGTGTGCCAGCAGGTGAAAGCCGAGAGGCAGAGGCCAGGAGGGTTACTTCAGCCATTACCCATTCCAGAGTGGAAGTGGGAACACATTACTATGGATTTTGTGTCCGGACTTCCACGATCTCCAGGAGGGAAAGACGCGATTTGGGTCATTGTTGATAGATTGACCAAGTCGGCCCATTTTTTGCCTTTCAAAGTGGGTTTGTCTACGGAGAAGCTGGCAGAGATGTATGTGAGGCAGATCGTTAGGATACACGGAGTTCCCGTCAGCATAGTCTCAGATCGAGATAGTCGTTTCACTTCTCATTTCTGGAGGAGTTTGCAGGAGAGTTTGGGCACTCAGCTCAAGTTCAGTACTGCATATCATCCCCAGACAGATGGGCAGTCAGAGAGGACTATCCAGACTCTCGAGGATATGTTGCGCACTTGTGTACTAGATTTTGGGGGTTCTTGGGAGGACCATCTCTATTTGGTAGAGTTTGCTTACAACAACAGTTACCAGGCCAGTATAGAGATGTCACATTTTGAAGCTCTATATGGTCGGAGGTGTCGTACTCCTTTGTCTTGGGACGATGTTGGAGAAAGAATTTTGCTTGGGCTAGAGATGGTTGTGGATGCAGCGGAGAAGGTTCATTTGATCAGAGACAGACTTCGAGTGGCGCAGGGCAGACAGCGACATTGGGCTGATAGCCATCGGAGACCTTTGGAGTTTGAGGTATAGTTTAGATTTTGTTTGTGCTTGTTCTTGTTTGTTATAGATTAAGTTCTTAAGATGGTATTTTATTCTAGGTGGGTGGTTTGGTGTTTCTGAGGATTTCTCTGACACGAGGCACGATTCGCTTCGGTGGAGGCAGAAAGCTTAGTCCGCGATTCATCGGACCTTTCACTATTCTAGAGAGGGTCGGTGCAGTTTCTTATAGACTAGACTTGCCACCTGCATTGGAGGGAGTGCACAACGTGTTTCATGTGTCGCAGTTGAGACAATACGTGGCAGATCCTAGTCATGTATTGGATCACTCGGAGATAGAGGTAGGCCCTACTCTTAGCTATCCAGAGCAGCCAGTTGAGATTCTGGATCGGAGAGAGAAGGTGCTGAGAAACCAGACTATTTCTTTGGTGCGCGTCGCATGGAGGCATCACTCTCCGGGGGAGTCTACCTGGGAGAGAGAGGATGACATGCGAGAGCGTTATCCATATTTGTTTGTACCTTGAGGTATGTTATTTCTAGTTATGTTCTGTTCATTAGTTAGTTGTGATTCTTTAGTTCTGTTCTGTGTTTTTCTGGGGGTAGTTTTCGTCTTTGAATTTCGAGGACGAAATTATTTTAAGGAGGGTAGACTTGTCACTACCACATTTTAGGAAAAAGGGTATTTTAGTAATTTCCTATTTAAATAAATATTGTGCATGGTAAATAATTTTTGTTGTATTATTTAATTATTTTTGGATATTATTTAATTATTTTGGACTTATTTTAGTGGACCCAACTAGTGTAGTTTGGACCCATGGACCAACATGAATTAAATAGTTAGATTTGGCCCATTTAGAAAGCCCATAGTTAAGGAGATGGATTAAATTAATTAAGTGATTAGACTAGAAGCTTCCTTCCTTAATTATTTCTTCATGAGAGGCCCCAAGGGGTACATTGGACATTTTACAATTGCTTGGGAGAGGGGCAAGGCCGGCCTATTAAAAGAGGGGGGAAATTTCTCTCTCCTCTCATTCTCATTCCAAATCTAGATCTAAAATTTCCCACTCCCAAATTCCCTCCATTCCCATTCCAATTCCCTACCAAATTCATTCCAAATTCTTCCCAATTCACCATTAGAGAAGGAAGAAGCAAGGATCTAGAAGAAGGAAGCAAGGATCTACAAAGAGGAGCAAGGATCTACAATTTGGAAGCAATTTCATCTCAATTGGAGGTTTTATTGGAAATTCATCTCCCAATAGGTATAATTCAGATTTTTCCATTTAAATAGCTTATAAATCTGAGATTTAATCATGTAAAATCAACCTATATGTATGTACTACCCATAGGACTTTGTTTTGTGTTCATAGGAGACCCATGGAGAAAGTTATGGTGCTTTTTGTGTTAATTTTGTTGGAATTCTGAATTTATATTTTGTTGTATGTATCAATTGATCCTATAGATCAATTGGACATGAGCTTATGTGTTTGGGGCTAGTGTCGTATCCATAATTTGGTACATGTGGTTTGTATCCCAACTATTTGGTGATACGTGTCATTTTGGGGGTTTTCCCTCCGACACGGGGCTTTGAACATGTCGTATTTTGACACGGACACATAGATCTACTTTTGACACTTTGTTTTATTCATAAATATTATTTGTGATTTGTTTGTATCCTTCGGGGTGCAATTGGTTGTGTGTTGGACTCGTGTCACATGCGTATCCTAGATCTAGTGGGATACGGTGTGATACTCTCCAATTGTGTGGATTTATGAATAGTTCTAATTATGTATGGTTTAAATTCTTCAATTATAATTAGTAAATATATATAGATATTATATATTTATTTTGTGTATTTATTATAGTAATTATTGTAGCATAGATCTATATATTTTTGTATGTGCTAATATGATGTACAAATATAATATGTAGCTTTCTTGCATGTAATTATATATGTACTTATGTTAATAGTATAAATTATACATAAATGTTTTATAAAATATATTTATGTGTTTAATTGTGTAATTATATTATTTATAATTATTATGTAATTATTTGTATATTAATGTATATATTTTAGGTGTGCTTCTAGCCATGTAAAATATGAACATTAATATGTGCATGTGTTGTAACTATTAGTATTTAATTATAAGTTTATATGTGCATATATATATAAGTAGATAATTATTTATTTATATATATGTATTGTGATTATTATTGCATATATATATTTATATATATATATATATATTTTTATTTGTTTTGGTGACAGTGGTTTCTATGACAGTGAAACTGTCATTATTTGGTCTGAACAGCAGCCGCTGTACAGTGGTCAGCATTAATGACAGATCTGTCATTAATGCTGCGGCAGTTTTGAGCGGCAACCTTTCAGCGACGTTTTTTGTGACAGTTTGAAACTGTCAGCAAACTGTGACAGCAGCGGTTTTGTATATGGAGTTTCTGCGACGAATTTTTAGTGACAGTCAAGACTGTCACTATTAAACCTGTTTTTATTTTATCTTGTTTTGTTCACTGTTTTCAGTGACGCTTTGACAGTTTTAAATTATATTTTATATATTATTATTGTATATATATATGTGTATATATATGTGTTTTGTATAATATTTGTAATAATATATTATGTTATTTGTATACATATTGGTTTGTATATATATTATTTTAGGGTATATATTATTTGTATTAGTAGTATACTTTGTGTGAGTATGATTTGGGATCTAATTTTTATTCCTAAATTGTTGTATTTTATTTCTATATTATTTATATAGATTTTTTGTGAGGTTGACCTTTGTTTGACTTTAGTTGACTTTAGAGTTGACCATAGTTGACTTTTGACTTAGAATTTATTTATTGACCTAGGAGTTGACTAGTTTGACTTGTTCTCTTTTCGGGACCTTGTTTTAATGTGGTATTCCATATCTAGGTCTTCGAGGCACCGAGTCAGACATCTGTGAGACTGTTCTTTGGACTTCAGGCGAGTACATTCTCTGATAGTTTCTCATTTATGATATCCTCTATGTTCGTTGTATCTAGTGTAGATTTACATGTTTCTTTCGACACTATGGTTACACGGATTGGTATATCCGGATCTCGTCATGAGATGTTATTCCTTGGTATATGGTGTATATGGTGCAAGTATTGTTTCATTGGTTATCTTGTACATGTACAGACACCGATTCTCGGGGAGACTAGCTATCTTCTTGGGGAATCTAGTGCCATAGCATACCGTGGTTGGATCTATTATACCAGTTGGGGTGGGGAGTATTAGTATAGATATGTGATCAAATCCCTATTGAATAAAGTATTGGTAAGCGAATAGTGTTGATAATGCACCGCACGTATGATTAGCCAGGCCGCATTGTATCTTGCCCAAGCCGATCACATGTTAAGCTAGTACTCACACACTTAGTCATTAGTATTATTGTTTCATTGGCATATTGTTCATTATTGTATTTCTTTCCAGTATTTCCTTATTGTCTATATATCTCTTGTATCTATTTTGTGCATCTTGTTTATCCACAGCTATTTACTGTTACATAGTTTTTATCATGGATTAGAACTGCTGTTAGAGATGTACTCTGCTCCTTTCCTGACTGGATATATTTTTCCAGATGACACTGAGGAGTACCCTACCTATTATGGACCCCAGGATGTTGTGGGTTTAGATTCGGAGACCCTGGCTCAAGAGGGACTTATCCCAACTGAGACAGTTGACCCTGGAGTGTAGCTTGTAGTATGATAGTATTCTTTTGTACTGGATTTGTCTCCAGCTTATTTTTGTTACTCTTCAGACTCATTGATGTATTATTTTAAACTCATGATTTGATGACTATTCTATTCTTATCTGATTCTTGTTCATTCTATCTTAGTTCTGTGATTGAGTACACTATCTTTTGGTGGTTCATTATATTAGATAGACTTTCTAGACAGCGTTCTATCGCCAATTCTGCGGCGTAGGCTGGGCGTTGTTTCCGACTAGTACCCTTACCCCGGGTGCAGGTCGTGACAGCTGCCCAAACCAATCTCTCTACAGGCGCACTCTTCAAAAAGAGACAAAAGTTCCTCCAGAATTTATGCCAGCAAAAGAACAACTACAAGCGCACAAATAAAGTTTTAGTCAGGAAGAATCATTCTTCTGACATCATGATTATGCGCACAGTGGAGGTAAAGTTATGCGCTACTCGTTAGAAGCCTACGATTAGTGTGCCACGGCGAAACCTTCATGTAAAATGAAATGCACGTAGGCAAACTGCGCAAACTCTGCCTACACCGCAGAAAGTGCGCCAAGTAGGGTCAACCTCTTCACAACATATTGTTTGCGCGTGTGTACATAAGAGGACTGCTAGGAATAACTTTCTCTCATCCCTGAAGGACAAAAGCTCGAGAGGTGATGAATTATTTGCTAATCAAGCCAGCACTTCACTCTACACACAAGGGACCAAAAATATGCATAGAATATTCAATATATCTCATGTAAAGAGACAGAGTCTGCCCTCTTCCTCCTCTTATCTTCCCTCTTTCAATTTGCGTGCGCTTATTCTACAAAAGCGTAAAGAGAGAGAGAGACCCTTCTGACTTTACAACGGTGTTTCCTAATAAACATTGTTGCAATTGTCACAGAGTTGTAATCAAATATTGTTGTACATCAGCAAAACGGTCTATGTTTGACCGATTGACCTATAATATGTCTCACAAACCTCGACATGCAAAGCAAGTTGACAACAAGGAGTATGATGATGACGAACCGCTCTTTGCTCCAGCGTACATGGCTTCGCATCTTTCCCGTGGCGGGAGACAATCAAGACAACGTTCTTCAAGAATACCCAGCTAGAGAAAATTTGACCAACTCATCGACTCCTTTGAAGGAGTATACCAAAATACCCGTTCTCAAAGACGAGAGCTCGTGCTTCGCGGGAATCCCCATTCCTCAGAATCCAAGGCTGGGGGTAGGAATCCCCTTATTTTGAAACTGACAGTGTAGACTCCAACTACACAGTTCTTTCTACCAATTCCTCTGTTGTATACAAAGATGTTAGCGTCTACGCCATCGGTGACGAACAAGACACTTCTCCATCATAAGCAACCGAACGCCTCAACTCATTAGAGGTCGCTCTCAGAGACATCCACACTATCATACAAAATATGCATCAAATGATGACAACCCAATATTCTGCTACACCAGTACCTGTCCAAGTGGCTCTATTCATTCCTGCACATCCTACTCCTAGAATAATACCTCTACAGGATAACACAAATCCAGAAGCAGTCTTAAACCAAGAGTCAACAATGCCGACTCTTAATCCTCTCAATATTGGAGTGGACCTCCGCCGGTGATAATACCTGTTCAACTAGGATCTTATCAGTCAGCTACACCACTTCGACCAGAAGATTCTCTCGAAGCTATCAGGGAGTTGCGTGCATAGGTCGATATTTTAAAGAACAAAGCAACTCTGCAAGCTGAGGGTAAAAGAGTCTTATCCTCCTCATTGGGATAATATTTCATTCCCTCATAAATACAAATCCCAATCAATAGTTTTGTTGGAAGGCAGGACTCGCCGAGTCAATATATTAATTACTTCAATATGATGATGGCTCATCTGCAAAAAGAGGATGCTCTCCTCACCAAATTGTTCGTGGGATGCTTGGCCGGCATAGCCTACGATTGGTATCGTAGTTTACCTGATAACTGTGTATCCTCGTTCGATGATATAAAGTTTCTTTTTCTCTCACGATTCTACGGGGAAGGCATGGATATGACGATGTCTTCGCACATCGATATCAGACAGAAGGAGAAGGAATCCGCTCGCGAATTCATAGATCGTTTCAGGCAAGCAACTCTAAAGTTGCCCTCTGGTATTCCAGATTATGTATTTATTGCTACTTGCCAAAAGAATCTACTGCCTATTATAGGACTCTGGATGGGTCCAACTCAATTTCAAGATTGGACGTCATCGGGCCCAAAGCTGTTGAAGGTAACGTGAAGGTGGCACGTAATTTGGGGTTACAAATGACCAATGCAGAAGGGAAGCATCCCTCCAACAACAACAACAGTATGAATAATCGCAACAGCAAATGAGGCGTTAGCAATAAACCAATCAAAGCGACCCACCTCTCCTCCAGCACAAAAGCCTCCAGAGTCTTCCATGCCTAAGGAAGAATATTCCTTTGACGAGAGCGATATCCACAGCATTTTTAATGCTTAATAAAAAGCAACAAGTTGCAGTTGTCTGACATCAAACGACCGAATGAGGCTAGTAAAATAGACTCCGAAGTATTGCCTGTACCACTGATATATACATCACCCTAACAAGGCTTGTTATGTCTTGAAAAAGAAGAGACAACAGTTGATAGATGCTAAAGCTATCACCCTTCACGATGAGGAGAAGACAATCACCGCCAACATGGTGTCTCTTCAATTCGGCGACTTTCCAGCACAAGAAGTCCCGAACGGCGTCATCCCAATACCTTGAGCTACGATGGTAGTGGTAAATCTCCTGCCTCCTCGAAGTCTAACAGAGGGTTGGTACCTCTTACCACAGATCATGGCGAGATTATGTGGATTCATCCCGACCTGCTGCCAGATTGGGACCAGGGAGCAACATCTTCCAATCCAAAATCCAAGAATGACAAGCAGTATAAGACATGCAATATGATTTCTTCGGATTATCACTCAGACAGAGATCAAGATCAACATCAAGAAGACATATCTCTTGAGATTAGATTTCAAAATCTGAACATGGCCCCACCAAGCTCTACTCGCAAGATTCGCTTGACACACCGGCAATGGTCCATGATTGGCAGTATTCCGCTATATTGGGCACAAAAATCTTTATTTCTTATGAAGGTGTTCCTACACAAATTCCTCCTTCTCCTGCTGCAACAATTATAACATCGACCTCAACTCAGGTGTTTGAGGAAGATCGTCCCCAATTTCATCAATATAGCCAGCAATCTATACGCTTGATACAAAACATGGTGTATGACGTCCAGAAAGATGAAGGTTTAAACTTTAATAAGGGACAACGTATTCCTCTACAACTCCGAGGACAATCCAACAAATCCCGTAGTGGATTGGGCTACAATAAGACTAGCCTACAAACTCGCTCCAAGAAAAGGTATGATAAAACGAAACTCAAGTCTTGTAACATAGTATTTCTTTCTTTGATGTTCGAAAAAGAAGCTATGACTGGTACCAAGTCTGGTAAAGATTATCATAAAACTTACGAGTCTGTCCCAGAATATGTTCCTGATACTCTTCCTACTTCACCAACTCCTGTTGCTCCGGTCACAACCGAACCTAGTCCTTCGAACCCTACTACGGTAGAAAAAGGAAAGCAAAAGGAAGTACGCTTCAACAAATCCCTGAAGAATAATGTACCCCAAGGACTTGAAAAGCCCTACAATTTTGACATTTTAGCACAACTGGCAAATACCCCAGCCTGACTTTCTATATTCGAGTTACTTTATTTTTCAAAGGAGATCCGTGAAGCTTTGAGCGAAGCTATGATACATTCAGACTCATGCTTAGCTCAACTCAAGACTCTTGATTAAGATCCACTAGCGTATCCTCAATGCCGCTGCATGATTGAGAAAATTTCTAATATCACCTTTCACGCAAGATGATATGCTACCCAAAGATAACCAGCATGACAGACCTCTGTATTATACCGGTTACATCGGATCTATTAAGTTGAACCAGATATGACATCGACCCTGATTCTTCACTCTGCATCATTCCTAAAGGACTATTGAAAGGATTGAAGATACCAATGCACAACCTGTCTGTCGCTAACACTACTATTCTAGGCTTCAATATTGGAAGAATTAAACCGCTGGGAAAGATACGCATAAAAATTCAGATTTACGATCTACGTACTGAAGTAACATGCTATGTGATCGACTTTGACGTATCCTACAATATTTTGCTGGGACGACCATGGGTACACGAGCATAAAATTGTACCCTCCACCCTACATCAATACTTCAAATATGTGGACAGTCAGGGAGAAGTCAAAACAGAGGTAGCTGACCGCAACCCATTCAAAGGTGTCAAAGCCTATTTTTCTGACTCTGTACTCTATACACCGGAGTACATAAAAGAAAAGGATGGTCAAGTTGGTGATGAAGCTGAGAATACCCCAAAGAAAGTGCCTTTGATGATCCGAGTCAAAGGACGTACTACTCGTCCGACTCCTTTGAAGCCTCTCGTTATCAACCTGCACAAGTCACCTCCATTGGTCATCAACCTTCGATGAAATAAACAATCGACGCCAAAGAATGCGCCACTTGTTATCGATCTTCGTTATAACAAGCAACCAACATCAGTGAATCGACCCCTAGTCATCAATCTTGCCAAACCTCCTGTCAAGGTTGAAGATTCTGCTGACTATGTGAAAGATAAAGAGATCTTATTTTTCATGAATAAAGAAGATACTACTTTGCACTATGTTGATGTTGAACCATTTGCTGAAAAATTCTTAGAGGCTCTTCATCTCTACGAACCTCTGTCCATACCCGTGGCATCTCCATTCCAATATAGTTCATTATATGAACAATATAAGGATGCATACTTTATAGTCCCAGCAAGACATGACAAGCAACGCCAAATAATTTTTGGCAAAGCTAGAAACAAAGAAGTCACATAGACTAATGACTCTGACGAGAATATTGGGAAGATACAACTGTATCGTTACAGCCAACCAGCCAAGAATATTATGCAAGGGATAGGCTACAACTTAAAATCTGGTTTGGGACTGAATTATGGAAAAGGCAGACGGACTCCTATATGTCACTTCTCACCAAAAGGCAAACCAAAAATATACTACCAGCGGATTGGTCATGGTTTGGGATATGTTACACCACCAACAAGTCCTGAAGGTTTAGAATCGGAAGAAGAAAAGTATTTTCACTCCTCTGACTCATTATTATAGGATTCTGACGAAAGCATGTGTGGCATATTCAAACAGGCTTTCTCTGTAAATATGGTGTCAACTGGCCCAGATGATAATGGCGTTGAACCATTGGAACCATTCGAGAATGATCCATGGGCACAACAGATGGATACTCAATGGGAGCTTCGATTTGAGAAACGTGAGCCACCTATAGGGGATGAAGTAGTCCAAATTAATGTAGGAGAATAATCTTCCCCAATGCCAATCTTTATTAGCAAGAGTCTTCTTGAAAAAGATCAACACGCTTTAGTCCAGCTAATAAATGAGTATATTGATGTCTTCACCTGGAGTTATGAGGATATGCTTGGCCTGGATCCTCAAATAGCCATACACAAGCTCAATATTCTTCCGAATGCTAAGCCAGTGAAACAGCAGCAACGACAATTTTGTCCGGATATGATGGATGCAATTGAATCAGAAGTCAAGAAACTCATAGCATATGGCTTCGTTCGAGAAGAGCAATATTCCGACTGGATAACCAATGTCGTTCTAGTCATAAAGAAAAATAGAAAGGTCTGGGTCTGCGTAGATTATCGAGTTCTGAACTCGGCCTATCCAAAAGACGAATTTCTTCTTCCCATCACAGATGTCATGATCGACAATACATGTGGCTTTGAATGTATGTTCTTCATGGATGGATTTTTAGGGTACAATCAAATCAAGATGTCGCCTGATGACAAAAATTATACCTCTTTTCATACACCACTAGTGGTATACTGCTATACAGTCATGCCCTTCGGCTTGAAAAATGATGGAGCAACATATCAGCGAGCCATGAGTATAATTTTCCAGAAGCATTTACGAAAAATAGTAGAATCCTATGTGGATGATATTGCTGTCAAGAGTTGTCTTAAAGATGATCACCTTCAAGATTTGAAGGCCGTGTTTGAATTAATGCACCACCACCAATTGACGATGAATCCAACTAAATCATTTCTAGGAGCCTCCAGTGGCAAGTTCCTCGAATTTGTTATAACTTCCAAGGGTATTCATATTAACCCCGATAAAATCAAAGCTATCCTCAAAATATGACCTCCACGCAATCTCAAAGAACTTTGTGGTCTGCAAGGCCAACTGGCGTACATTAGGAGGTTCATCTCCAATCTCTCGGGACGACGTCGACCCTTCACTCAGTTAATAAAGAAAGGCATATCTTTTGTTCAGAACGAAGCATGTCAACAAATATTCGACGACATCAAATAATATCTCACAAATTCGCCAGTTCTGGTGTCTCCGATCGTAGGAAAACCTTTTTTTATGTATGTTCGAATAATGGATCACTCCCTAGGATCTCTTCTTGCACAGAAGAATAACGAAGGCCATGAACAGGCAATCTATTATCTCAGTCGCATGATGGTCTGACGCTGAACATCGATACAATCCAGTGGAAAAAGAATTCCTCACCTTGATGTTTGCTATTCAAAATACACGTCACTACGGGTCAGGTTAAACCATTCATGTCGTATCCAGAGTAAATCCTCTCCGGGTATTGATGACTAAGCCAAGAACACTCAATTCTCGTTTAGCCACATGGGCAATATTTCTATCACCTTCTGACATGGTATATGTCCCAAAAAAAGCAGTAAAGGGTCAAGCACTAGCTGATTTTCTGGCAGCTCATCCTGTACCCAAAACTTTCAAACTATACGATGACATCCAGATGAAGTTTTAGAGTCTAATATGGCAATGGAAGATGACAATTTGAAACTATTCTTTGATGACGCATCAAGAATAGGACCCAAAGGCAACATAGTAGCTGGAGTTGGCATAGTCGTAGTATCTCCTGACAAACTACTCATTCATCGAGCATATTCTCTCAGTGAACCATGTTCCAATAATGTGGTAGAATACAATGCTCTTCTCATTGGTCTCCAATTAGCTAAAGAATTGGACATAGAATATCTTGAAGCCTACGGAGATTCCAAGCTAATAGTCAATCAGATTAGGGAAAAGTACGAGGTTCGGCATGAAGACCTCATCCCTTATCATCAAGCGACAATCGAACTGGCTTTTACTTACATATGATTCTTCATCGAGCATGTGCCTCGGTTACAGAATATGGAAGCAGATGCTTTGACCGGCCTAGCAGCATCATTGGTCGTTCCCTTAAAGAGACGACACTCAATTATGCTTACAGGACGAGAGTTGTTCTGTACAAAAAATAACTTGCATATTAAACAAAATTATATCATAAATTTAACTTCCATGGATAAAGATTGGAGAGACCTTTTTATAGACTACGTTGCTTATAGGATTTTTCCAGAAGATCCGAAAGAAGCCACTTCTATTAAAAGATGCTCAATCCGATTTTATTATGACACCTTATCCAAAATATTATATCGTCGTTCTTATGAGGGATTGCTGCTACGTTGTCTTTCCAATCCTGAAGTAAGACAATCACTCAGTGAAGCTCATGATGGCATCTGTGGAGCACATCAACCAGGTCCTAAATTACAAGACCGCCTCAGAAGAATAGGTTATTATTGGCCCACCATGGTGACAGATGCCGTAGATTATGCTCGTAAATGTAGGACATGCCAAATCTATATTAATTTTATCCACCAAATAATATAGTTCTTACACCATATAGTTGCCTCCAAGATTTTAGAAGCCTGAAAAATATATCTTATTGGTCCGATCAGTCCATCTTCTTCTAGAGGAGATCGGTTTATACTTGCAATAACTGATTACTTATTCAAATGGGTAGAAGTAGTCTCGCTCGTCGAAGTTAAGATGTCAAACATAATTAACTTCATCAAATACCATGTTATCTATTATGTTGGTGTTCCCCGGAGGATAATACATGACAATGGGCCGTAATTTGCCAGTCAAGCATTTTATAGATTCTGTGACAAAAATTGAATCAGAAATGTAGCATATATGGCCTACAATCCAATAACCAACGGCTTAGCGGAAGCCTTCAACAAGACCATAATCAAACTCCTTAAAAAGTTTGTCTCATCCAACAAACGCGATTGGAATAAGAAACTCAAAGAATGTTTATGGGCTTATCGTACAACAATTTGAACTTCAACTGGTTGTACACCATTCTCTCTGGTCTACGGATGTGAAGTAATTTTTTTGCTCAAAATTCAGATACCTTCTCTAAGAATAGCTATTGCTAATGGGCTAACAGTAGAGAATAATGATCGATTGTGCCTGAAAGAATTAGAAGCATTGGAGGAAAAGTGCCTGCACGTTCAACGACGTATTGAGCTATACCAAGCACGTATTTCCAGAGCTTTTAATCGAAAAGTCAAGAAAAAAATATTCCAGGTTGGTGAATTGGTCCATACAGTAAGGAGACCTATGAGCACAACCTATAAAAGCAAAGGCAAATTTTAAGCTCAATGGGAAGGTCCTTATGTGGTGGAGATAGTATTCTCCAAAGGAGCCTACAGGCTCGCTAAGCTTAATGGAGATTTGATAATGATACCTATCAACGGTAAATTCCTCAAGAAGTATTATGTCTAAGCACGACATATTCTTCTCAGTCTCCAATAGATTAAAATAAGATGTACAACAAATACATTTTTTAATCCCCATTAACTCGTAGCCTACACGGCCTCTCAAACTATTATCTATATTCATTCTTCAATAAGACATGAGTAATGGGTCCTTAAAGTTTTCTAGCGGGATAATACTCAGATCCAACGGAACACTCTCGCTGAGATCATCTAAACGATTCTCTCCAACAAAAATATTCTATTCTTAAAGCCCAGTTGTTTTAAGGATATCCTATTCCTGATCCCCAGTTGGGTTGGGAATAATCTCACATGTTTCTTTACCAGTCAATAAGTGTAGTGTGATTCATGTCCATATTACCTCTGAATCATAGTCCATTTATTATTCCCTAAAGAGAAGACAATAGTTCGCCTTTGAACTACTCTTTCTTCTATTCCCCAGTGGAGTAAACTAATGAGCTATCACGTCCATATTACCTTGGATAGTATTGCATCCTGTAAAATTTATCATTTGTATTAAGCATGAGACGCTACGAGTGACAAATCTACCAAATATCCCACATAATTATATTTTGCCATGTCCATCTTACCTCTGAACAGATACATATTCAGTGGGTCTCGATTTAAAATCCTTACTAAAGTAAAATAAAATTTCTTTATTGATAGAAAATAAGGAAAGTACAATACAAATATTTAGGAAAAAGATGGGTCAGAATCTTCCAAATTGTTTACAAACATTGCAAGAGCGTGAAGGATGCAGACGTCATAATATGCAAATGTTCGATGGGTAGCCATTATTCTGGCATGATCTTCCTGTTCCACCACGACAACAAATGGAGTAAGAGGATTATTAACATGAGTCTGAGACAAGGTGAGTTTATTCGAGGAAGGACCAACAGAATTCTGGAAAATATTTGCTCTACTCGGATGTATGGGGACCTATCCCCCCTCCTTCTTCGTAAAGGACATCATAGGAACAATGGAAGTCCTACTAGGATTAATCTCAACTGGTGAAGGAGCAGTCAATCCATCAGCCTCCTTAATTCTCTGCTCGAAGGCATCTTGTGAAGCAATGAAAATGAAGATATGTTTGCATGAAGAGTAAAGAATCGAACAAGCAACTCTATTTTTATATAGAGGAGAATGACGGTTCAAAGTTTTACGCACCTCTTTAGTGAAATGAGGCGACGGTTGGTTTCCCACGCGTACTAATCTGTTGGAATTTGAAACACTAAGCATAACTGTTGGAATTCTGTGTATTGGGTTAGAAATTCCCACGCGTACTAATCTGAAGAGGGAATACACGCATTTGTTAGCCAGTAGAGCTGTACACAAGTATGCATGCTATTTGATTGACAGAGGAAAAGACGTGGTACGCGCGATATTCAGTCCTCTTCAAAGCATATATTTTTTAAAACAAAGACAACCAAAGTCTTCAGCCAACAATATACATACAGCACAATGAAGTCAAAGCTAAAATTTTATTGATGCTTAATCATGATTACATATAATGGAGATCTATCACACCTAGATTTTCATTCTAAAATTTATGATTATAAATATAGAAATCTATTACATCTGGATTTTCATATGATGGGGATCTATCACAGAGCCATCTCCATCTCTGTGCCACGTCTGCTCCCGATGCAGATGAATTAAGGCACAGAAGAAACGAGCTCCTCAGTGCAAACCACAGTACATGGAGAAGAAATCTATATTGTGGGCGAGGATGCTACACAGGACTAGGCTTATTTAAATTAGCATGGACCCATTTCTATCCTGACGCTGCGCTGCCGCTAGAAGACCCAACCATGTAATCAGCACAACAACCATGTTAAGAGAGTGATTCCAGCGAGCTGGATTTAAAAACAACGAACAATCTTCAGGATAATATGTCAGTTCAGCATGAACGAAGAACCTTATGATATCCTTCCATTCTCCATCATACGAAGAACTCGATGGCAACGATCTCCAAATGAGCCTCTCACCCATCGTTAGGAAGCATCTCCTCTTTCGTCTTCTCGATAGCTAGTGAAACCAATGGTCCCATAATGCTACGGTCATCTTCGTAGGCTCACACTTAATGGTGACCATACTTAAGTCTTACAGCAAAGAAGGAGATAAGTCTGAGAGTGTTGGTAAAACTTTGCTCCTATTTTTAGGAGAAGACGTACCAAATTCAGTATAGTTCTAAAAAAACTGCTCCTGAAAAATTGCCTGTATCTCCTCAAAGACCGCGTCAAAACCAAAGAGCAAGTCAAAGATACGTGCATTCCCCGTGTCCATGTCAGCAAAGCTGTTGGAATTCTGCCCAGAGGGCGCATACAAATATCTCAACAACTTTTATGCTTCGAGTTCAAAGTACTTTAAATTCATCTGAATGAATTCAAAAACTTTGAAGGAGGTCTTGTAGAAGCATAAAAAGTGAACCTCTTGAAGATGGCGCAGTTTCCTACAAATAAATTTAGTAGGAAAAGAATGGCGCACTTTCATTCTGTTTCAAAGGATGGCGCACTTTCAAGCTGTTTTCGTCAACAAAGACAGGCGCACAAATCGCATGTCTGCTTTTTCCTAAAAAATTAAATACAATGAATCTAACAGCTGAACAATAGTCGAGGAGTCAGAAGTCATTATTACAACTGAGCTGCATCATGCAGACCCAACTTGTCGTTTAGCGACCCATCTGTTGTGCCAACTTTTACAAAAGTGCATCGTTGTGCCAACTTCTTCAAAAGTGCACTATCACGACTACTTCTTCAAAAGTGCGCTGTTGCGCCAATTTAAACAAAAGTGCGCCGCTGTGCGAACTTCTTCAAAATTGCGTCATCATGGCTACTTCTTCAAAAGTGTGCCATCATGGATACTGTTTTAAAAGTGCGTCGTTGCGCCAATTTCAACAAAAGTGTGCCATCATGGCCAACTTCTTCAAAATTGCACCATCACGACTACTTCTTCAAAAGCACGCCGCTGTGCCAACTTCTTCAAAAGTGCACCATCATGGTTACTTCTTCAAAAGTGTGACGTTGCACCAATTTCAACGAAAGTGCGCCATCATGGCCAACTTCTTTAAAAGTGCGCCATCACGACTACTTCTTCAAAAGTGCGCCACTGTGCCAACTTCTACGAAAGTGCGCCGTTGTGCCAATTTTAACAAAAGTGTGCCATCACGGCCAACTTCTTCAAAAGAGCGCTTGTATAGCCAATATTTTCATAAGTGCACCAATCTCCAGACCACTTCCAAAGTGCGCCTACGATCCTAATTGGCAAAGAGAAGTTACGATTATGTGTCCTATATGCCATGTTCTTTGTGAAACGTGTACAAATAACTATTATATGACCTACACTTTCCTCGTATAAGAAGCCACGTATCAAGAAGACAGAAAGTTATGCACCCACTCACTAGATCGTGGGATGTCATCCCATCAAAAGTGCGCACACAGTGCAGATTGTCCAAAGTGCTCGCACACTGTCTAACTTATTTTAATTTATGTGACGGGGTAGATCGGGCGACATCTTGAGTTGTGACTTCATCATCTACAGGAGAAAGCAAGTATCACTGTGACCTACGTTGCCTTTATTTTATGTTGCATGTATCTTGTGTCACCATTACTTCTTATTTAATATGTTGTCGTCATTTTTTTGAGTTACCATGACTGTTACTCACGAGCGGTATTCTTTCTCCAGTTACGTATCAATGTCCATCTGTATTATACTGTTCACTATGACTGTTATTCTTATTAATTATTTATCATGTTTACTTGTACTTTTATTGTGAATGTGTTTCTTGTGAGAGAGTAAGGCGAAAGAATATTATGAGTATGTATGTGGTCTACGTTCCTATACCATCATTTTTCTGTCTATACTGAATAATATCAGTCATACACCACACGTATGACTGACGGATATCCCAAGCCGTCCACTTGCGGAAAACTATTATTCTAAAATATACTATATACGTGATTTGATTACTATTGCTACTTGTCTAGTGGGCATCTTCTTTTGAGTATACTTCCATACTGTTACCATGTCATTGTTGTACTTTTATTTGTCATATCATAGCATGACTATAGTTCCTCTCTCTTTACTATTGTTTCTTCCATGCTTGTATATTATATTGTGTAGTGTAGTGTTATGGTGTTCTTACTCCAATCCTGACTGGATAACCATATTTCAACTTTAGATGACTTAGTTTGTCCTGAGGTTTATGGTGAGTACCTTGGTGACACCAACGTTACCAACGTGCCGGTTGCTTCTACATATGTGGAGTACCATATTTTATTTCTTATATTTTTCGTATTATTCTGAGCTAGTAGGCTTAGTGGACTTTAGTTTCTAGTTGTATTTATTTTATTCTACCGGGTTTATTTTCGAGACTATTTTGAGTTGTAGTGGATTATTTCTTTCAATTATTTATTGAGACTATTAGTTTAATTTCCTTGACCATGACTTAGTTTATGGATGATATATGTATCTTGTACTTATTATGGACCATTGTGTATCATAGACAGCGTACTACCGCCAATGCTGCGGCGTAGGCTGGGCTTGGCCACGTACTCATGTCCCAAAAGCGGGAGATAGTAGTAGCAATTTTTTGTGGTGGCCCATGTAGGTCTAATTTTGTAAAAGGTTGTGAACTCATAGTGGTACTTAAGTTAGTTGTACTACTACGAGTTTGTGAATAGAATTTAAGATATGATTTAGAATAAGTTTGGGAGAGTTATGTCATCCACAAATAGGATTTTCAACCCTATGAGTCTTCTATCCTTTTCGGTCTCTTATATGCATCCTGCTTGATTTCGTCCATGATTTCTTCGATATGGTTGCATCTACCATTCTAACTTGCATAGATTCTCTTAAAAATATTATATAGTTATAGATGTTAATTAGGGTATATACTTAGTATACCCCAGTTGTTTTAGATATTATTGAGTTTTAGCTCCTATTGATTCCTTTTCAACAGTGATATCCCCATGACTTACCCTAAGAGTTGATGTTAGGAATTGCTTGCATATATTACTGTATATATAAACTGGTGTTGTTTGATTTTTGAGAACAAAAATATTTTAAGGGGGGTAGGTTGTAGCAACCGTTACCCGAATTACTGTACACGAATAATAATTAGAATACACTAGTAAAACTTTTGTGAGAATTTATTTTAAAAAAACTAAGTATAGTTCTATAATGATAATAATGTGATACTAAGCCACATATGGCTCATGAAGGATCATAATAAGGGTTAAAACCATGTTTGGGCTATTTTAGATTTTTGAAGATTTTTTTAGAATTTTTAGATAATGAAAACCTAAAAAATCTAATTTTCTAGGACTTCTAGGAATGTATATATATAAATCTATCATCATAATACGCCCAAGTATTTTTTTAGGATTCTAGACATCATTTTAAATTTTCTGGAATTTTTTCAAATTTTTTTGACTATTTTTAATATTTATTATGAGTTTATAAAAAAAATGATTAAATAAATCGTTTATGTAAGAATAAAACCTAAAACTAATCCTAATACCAAGTCAGCTTCCTCGGGGCCAGCCTGTCATCCATACAACAACACCACGCGGGCCCCGCCTGTAAACGACTCTCTCGCGTGGGTGTGGGTGACTTTGGGTCCACGAGTCATAGGTCGAGCCAAAACTGAGTCAAACTCGGCTTAACCGAAGCCGGGTTGAACCCTGGCCGTTCAGTCTGGGTGGGATCTATCCAGATGCCAATGCGTGTCCTCCCAGAGCCATATCTCCCCCTCTGTTTCTCTCTCTCTCATTCTCTTTCTCTCTCTCTCTCTCTCCCTCCCCCTCTCTCTCTCTCTCTCTATATATATATATATATATATATATATATATATATATATATTGAAGGACAGTGAGGCAACTCTATAAGGGGTGAATAGAGTGCAGCAGAATAATCTACCAAATTTAAGATTATCAGAATGAGGCAGTTGCTAACTAACAGTGTATATAAAGACAGTAAAATAAAGCAGTAAAGTAGAGAGAGAAAGCAAATACAAACACCAAGATTTATACTGGTTTTCCTCTGAGAGGACTAGTCCAGTCCCGAGATCTCAAGCTCGGAGTTTTCTCCACTACAATCACCAATAGTGAATCACAAGCTTTGATCCGAAGTCTTGCCACTTCTTTACACCACGAGATTTGATCCGAAGTCTCGCAACTTCACAACTTAGAAAGAGAGAGAGTAACTGATGGAACAAAGCTTTTTATAACTCAGAAGACTTCTAGACTTAGATCACACTTGGCACTAGAAAGGCTAGGAAGTTGCTCTTTGAGATGGAAAAGTTAAGACTTTAGGAGTTTTCTCACAATAGGATAGAAGACTTAAGAATGGTTGAGTGAGTAGGAACGTAGAATTCCATTCCTATTTATAGTGTGTAGGCAAACATAATTTGGCCTGAATTCAGATGGGGTTTAATTCAAATTTCCAACCGTTGGGCCAAGAAATCAGGAGCTTATTGAACTTGTTGATTTCATACCAAAAGGGTAACCGAGTTCGGCCCGAGTTCGGTCTCTTAGTATGGTAGACTTTGTAAATGAATGTGGCCTGATTTGGTGGATAGGTTCTTTGGTTTATTTGAGTGGACTAGGTATTTGGGTATAGGTACTTGGATTTGCCAGTGCGGCTCAGCTTACATCAATCCCAGACTCAATAAATAAAAGATTACATATAAAAACCAAGAGCACTGATGACGCCAAACTTCTGAAACATCTGCTGACTTGAAGACGCTTTTTGCCTTGATGACAGTTGTCCAAAGATAACCAGATATGGGAATCTGAATACCTTTTAGGGACTTTTCCCCTGAACCCTCACGAGGGTCGTTTTCCCCTCGACCCTAGTCCGCTGTGTCACGCCCCAGTCCCAAAATACCGATGGACTAGCCACGTGGCAATGTCCAGAAGTACACACCAATAGGCAAACCCAATTTAATGGACCCATTATGGTGTACTTAAGCTGTAAAATAATAGTAAACAGGTCTACGATACAAGTCACAGTCTAATTCTATTCTCATCCACAGAAGGTAATCACAGATCAAATACCAGAATAATCAAAATAAAATATAATCTATCAAGTCTCAAATAAAAGTGTCTCGGGGAACAACCAGAGAATAAGTCTGATACATCAATTCAATAGACAGGAAATAAAGTAACTAGAAACAGAAATAATTGAGTATGTAAAGCCAATACTTAGGAGAAATCCTCTGGCACGACCTCGTCCTCGGGTTCTGGTACTGCTCCAATATATGCTCCTGTCCCGTACACCTCGGGATAGATCTCCTCTGCTAAACCTGGGGACATAATCCGGATCCAGGTCCTCAGGGGACATAGCAAGGTACAAGAATAACTCAAGCCAAAATAAATGCAGTGCAATAATAAATGAAACAATGGAGTAAACTATGTAACCAGCTAAGTGATATGCAAGTTGAGAGCATTACTAGAACTCAGGCTGAAACCACTACAAGCTCTGTGTCGGGGAGCCGGTAGCAGTGATATCACTTAATGGGCCAAGCTTGGGTTTAGAGTCTTGAGCACCGCATTAATAAGGGTTTTATATATATAACCAGCCTGTAGCCTGTGTGTTTCTTCCCGTCTAATGTAATCACACGTCTCATGTCCATGACACGCAAGATCATGACCTCTAACTGATGCAATGAGTCATAATGATAGCCAAGTATACGTAATATCTATTTCACAAGTCCTGTAGCCTATACAGAATCACCATGAATAACTCAAAAGATTCTGTCACATGAATAGTATCAGGTGTCCTATGGTATGACGTACTTGATAATGCAAGCACGAAGATATATAGGGTCGCGGTATCAATCTCTAGTGACGTTACACGACTCCGCGTACGGCGTCGACATCCGAATATTATTCGGACATTAAGCAACATCTCACGGTCTTGGGTTGACTATGTACATCACAGAAGTATATATATATGAATAACTCAAGAAATAATATCAGATAACTACGGCAAGTTTGGCAAGGTACACTTGCCTAGGGTTTGGTTTCCAACTGCTTCTCTAGTATCAGCGGGATCTGCAGGTACTCCTTCGGTTGCTGAAATAAACACTACCATCATGTTCAGAAGATATCAAATAGCTAGAATTGCCTGTCCATAAGTCCAATTTAGACACAGGGGTAAAATTGACCATTTTTGGTCAAAGTGGGGTCCATATGTGGCCCACTTTGCACCGAAAAATGTGCCAGAGACAAAGTTCTCCAAATTCATCAAACTTAGTGTCTACAATTTCAAAACGATGATACGAATCCAACGGAATGTCCAGAACTAAATTCTGATGAGCCGATCACAAAATTGCCCGTCAAGTGGAGCCGTGGGGCCCACGATATGGGATTTTGTCAACGTTCTCAGAATTGATCCAAACTTGGGTCACAGGACCAGAAAAATACTACGAGTCCGATGGCACAAGTTTCATTTCAAAACGACGAGCACACATAAAGTTACAATGAGTTTCATAACAGGGCCGATACGGGACGTTATCGACGGATACGCGTTGATTCCGGTGTGCACGCACATCCAAATCAACTTTCACAAAATCTCACACGTCCGTATTAATGACGTACACCTTTTGGTAAAGTTCGTACACGGCCAAGTCGCCTCGTTTAGCGGGGGCACCCAGTTCCGAGAAAATCAAAATTTTAATTAACCAAGTTTTTGGCCATTTTCACCCGCGAATAAAACATAACATACAACACCAAAAAATAAACAAAAATATAGTTTTAAAACTAGGTCATACGGTCTAAATTACTGTTCAAGTAGATTTTAGAAATAGTTAACAGGTTGCACGCAAAACGGTCGTGAACTTTCAAGTTCGGGACCAATTTTTGAATTTTCAGAAATGGGTTTTTTTTTCCTAATTTGCGACCGACACAGGACGCGATACCCCGAACGAGTTACACGGGGTTTCGAGAGGGTCACGCGGTCTTCGCACAGGATTCGACAGAACAGAAAATGGTACAGCGTACAGGGAGATACGAGAGCTAGAAGGGGTACCTCAATGTTCCGAAGGGATGCGACGCGGGGGCACGGCGGCGACGGTGGCTGAGCTACGGTTGTTGGGGGCCGTGGGGGTCGTCTTCGGCAGCCGGGGGCATCGGGGCTACGGCGGAGGGGCTGTCGAGTTGGGCCGACGGAGTCGTGGGGATCGCGGAGGCGACCGGAGCGAGGTGGAGGAAAGGGAGATGGCGGTGGCGGTGATGGTGACTCGGGGTTCTTTAAATAGGGAAGGGGAGAGGGAGAGGCGGGGAGGCCAGAGCGGGGAGGAGTACGTGGGGTCATGGGGCACCGGAGGCGGGGGAAATCGGGGTCGTGGCGGTCGTGCCGGCGGAGGGGCGGGGGAATCGGGGGAGAGGGGAGTTCGTGGGAGAGAGAGGGGAGCGGGTCGGGTCGGGTAGAGTCGGGTCGGGTCGGGTCTGATCCGATTCGACCCGTTAGGTCTTGGATCTGTTTGGTTAAGTGGGGTCCGGTTCGGTTCAATTGGGCCGGGTTCAGTCCGGTTCAGTCTGGTTTGAGCCTGGTTCAATTAAAACTTGGTTTTTAGCTATTTAAAAATAGTTTTTTGAGCCCAATAAATTCCAGAAAAATTACACAACATCCAATAATTAATAATACACCCAAAAATATAATCTTTGTAATATTTTAATAATTATTTTAATCCATAAAAATATTAATCCCTGAAGGACATTTTTAATAATTAATTAAAAATTACCGAAAAATCCAGATTTTAAAAAAAAAAGGGGGTGTTACAATCTACCCCCTTAAAAGAATTGCGTCCTCGCAATTAAGAAAATAACCGACAACAGAGATGACGCGGTTGCAAGACATGTTCGAAGTACGACACAAACAAAGAATCATGATCAAGAAAAAATCGAAAGATGAGGGTTAAGCAAAACCCCTAAGGTATTTCCCTAAACAATGAAAGTTAGGAAATTCAAGGGTAAAGAAATCTGGTTAGAGCAAAGGAAACTACAGCTTAGGAAAACTAGGTTATCAATCACTAACAAGTTCAAGATACTAGGGTTGAGGCTAAAGAAATGATTTAACAGGCACGTGCTAAAGCATCACTAGGAATAAATAACTATGAATAACTTAAATCTTACGCGCAATCGCTACTCCACGAGTTTGTGCGTCCTCCATGGTCATCGCAAAAGCTTGTCCACGTCCTTGTGGCGGTGTCCTCTGCTGTTGCTGGGCTTGCTGAAAAAGTGCTGCCTGGGTTGCCAAAGGTTGTCTCGGTACTGGTAAAGCTTGTTGGTTTACCATTAGTGATCCATCTCGATGCTCAGTACAATCTTTGGCTAAATGTTGGTTGGACTCGCAAATCAAGCATAATCCCAATTTACGTCTGCACTCGCTCTCATGATGTCTTCGCTTGCCACAATATTGACAGGTAGGCAGTACTTGCGGAGATACTCTGGGTGGCTAGTGCATGTGAGATCTCTTTGCAATTTCTCCCTGTGGTGCTCTGGCTGGTGCTGATGTAGCTGGTTGATGAATCATCAATGATTTCTCTCGTCGTTCAGGGCAATCCCTTACCGAGTGTTGTTTTGATCCGCAAGCTAAACATAATTCCAATATGAGTCAGCATTCTTTAGCGAGATGGCCTACCTTGCCACAGTAGTGACAAGTAGGAAGGATTAGTGCTAGTGGAGTAAATACTCTCTGTGGTGGATTCATCTGTGGTCGGTTTGTAGCTCTTTCTTATTGTGCTTAGTTTGGTGCTAATGCATGCGGCCGCTTTTGGCTGGACTCTCTCCTAGTGATGCACTCCATGGGTTGTGTTGCAGCAAGAACGTCCGGGTCTAAAGTAGTTGCAACGGAGCTGATTAACTTTTGTAGGTCAGAGCTAAGTCCGTCAAATAACTTCTCCACTTGACTTTGCTGGGCTTCTTGATGAACCTTCTGTTGAGCTTGCATCATTGCGTAGAACATTTGAAACATCTCCTGTCCATCCATAAGCTGTCCTGGTGGAAAAGTAGGCATCAGCGGAGTAAACTGCGTCGATGGTGGAATGCCATCTTGCTGGATTCTCGATGCTTACTGATTTGCTTGACTGCATTGTTGAGCTGATTGACCTCCACCTACTGGTGTCGCTCCCTCGTCGTAGGTGACAACTGTAACTTGTGGTGTTCTTTCGGGAGTCTCGTCGCATGCTTGTGAATCCATTACTCTGTATCCAAAATAAACTATGAGAAGTGTACAGAAGAATCAAGGCAGGATGCAAGTAAATTATTTTGAAGTCGATTTAGAGGTCAAGAACGAATGAATCAAGTGGATGAGATCCTATATCTTATCCTATCTTTGTCGCAGGCTTGCTCAGTTCCTTAGTTGAAACCAAAATAATTTAGTCGTAGACCTGCATGGGCCACCACAAAAACCATGTCATGCCCCAGTCCCAAAATACCGAGGGACTAGCCACGTGGCAATGGCCAGCTGTACACACCAATGGGCAAACCCAATTTAATGGACCCATTAGGGTGTACTTAAGCTGTAAAACAACAGTAAACAGGTCTACGATACAAGTCCATAGTCTAATTCTATTCTCATCCACAGAAGGTAATCACAGATCAAATGCCAGAATAATCAAAATAAAATATAATCTATCAAGTCTCAAATAAAAGTGTCTCGGGGAACAACCCGAGAATAAGTCTGATACATCAATTCAATAGACATGAAATAAAGTAACTAGAAACAGAAATAACTGAGTATGTAAAGCCAATACTCAGGATAAATCCTCTGGCACGACCTCGTCCTCGGGTTCTGGTATTGCTCCAATGTATGCTCCTGTCCCGTACACCTCGGGATAGATCTCCTCTGCTAAACCTGGGGACATAATCCGAATCCAGGTCCTCAGGGGACATAGCAAGGTACAAGAATAACTCAAGACAAAATAAATGCAGTGCAATAATAAATAAAATAATAGGGTAAACTATGTAACCAGCTAAGTGATATGCAAGTTGAGAGCATCACTAGAACTCAGGCTGAAACCACTATAAGCTCTGTGTCGGGGAGCCGGTAGCAGTGATATCACTTAATGGGCCAAGCTTGGGTTTAGAGTCTTGAGCACCGCATTAATAAGGGTTTTATATATATAATAAGCCTGTAGCCTGTGTGTTTCTTCCCGTCTAATGTAATCACACGTCTCATGTCCATGACACGCAAGATCATGACCTCTAACTGATGCAACGAGTCATAATGATAGCCAAGTATACGTAATATCTATGTCACAAGTCCTGTAGCCTATACAGAATCACCATGAATAACTCAGAAGATTCTGTCACATGAATAGTGTCAGGTGTCCTATGGTATGACGTACTTGATAATGCAAGCACGAAGATATATAGGGTCGCGGTATCAATCTCTAGTGACGTTATACGACTCCGCGTACGGCGTCGACACCCGAATATTATTCGGACATTAAGTGACGTCTCACGGTCCTGGGTTAACTATGTACATCACAGAAGTATATATATATATATTAATAACTTAAGAAACAATATCAGATAACTACTGCAAGTTTGGCAAGGTACACTTGTCTGGGGTTTGGTTTCCAACTGCTGCTCTGGTATCAGCGTGATCTGCAGGTACTCCTCCAATTGCTGAAATAAACACTACCATCATGTTCATAAGATATCAAATAGCTAGAATTGCCTTTCCATAAGTCCAATTTGGACACAGGGGTAAAATTGACCATTTCTGGTCAAAGTGGGGTCCACATGTGGCCCACTTTGCACCGAAAAATGTGCCAGAGACAAAGTTCTCCAAATTCGTCAAACTTAGTGTCTACAAGTCCAGAACAATGATACGAACCCAACAGAATGTCCAGAACTGGATTCTGATGATCCGATCACAAAATTGCCTGTCAAGTGGAGCCGTGGGGCCCACAATACGGGATTTTGTCAACGTTCTCAGAATCGAACCAAACTTGGGTCACAGGACCAAAAAAATACAAAGAGTCTGATGGCGCAAGTTTTTTTTCCAAACGACGAGCACACACGAAGTTACAACGAGTTTCAGAATATGGCCGATACGGGGCGTTGTCGACAGATACGCGTTGATTCCGGTATGCACGCACATCCAGATCAACTTCCGTGAAATCTCACACGACCGTATTAACGACGCGCACCTTTTGGTGAAGTTCGCACATGACCAAGTCATCTCGTTTAGAGGGACGCACCCAGTTCCGGGAAAATCAGGGTTTTAATTAACCAAGTTTTTGGTTATTTTCACCCGCGAATAAAACACAACATACAACACAAAAAATTAAACAAAAATTGGTTTTAAAAATAGGTCATATGTTCTAAATTACTGCTCAAGTGGATTTTAGAAATAGTGAATCGGTTGCACGCAAAACGGTCGTGAACTTGCGAGTTCGGGACCAATTTCTGAATTTTCAGAAATGGGTTTCTTTTCTGGATTTTGCGTCATGATTTGCGACCGACACAGGACGCGATATCCCAAACGAGTTGCATGGGGTTTCGAGAGGGTCACGCGGTCTTCGCATAGGATTCGACAGAACAAAAAATGATACAACGTACAGGGAGATACGAGAGCTAGAAGGGGTACCTCACTGTTCCGAAGGGACGCGACGCAGGGGCACGACGGCGGCGGCGGCTGAGCTACGGTTGCTGGGGGCCGTGGGGGTCATCATCGGCAGCTGGGGGCATCGGGGCTACGGTGGAGGGGCTGTCGAGGTGGGCTGTCGGAGTCGTGGGGCTTGCGGAGGTGACCGGAGCGTCGTGGAGGGAAGGGAGATGGCGGTGGCGGTGACAGTGACTCGGGGGTCTTTAAATAGGGAAGGGGAGAGTATAGGCGGGGAGGCCAGAGAGGGGGGAAGTACGTGGGGTTGTAGGGCGCCAGAGGCAGGGGAAATCGGGGTCGTGGCGGTCGTGCCGGTGGGGGGGGCGGGGGAATCGGGGGAGAGGGGAGTTCGTGGGAGAGAGAGGGGAGCGGGTCGGGTTGGGTAGAGTCGGGTCGGGTTGGGTCCGATCCGATCCGACCCGTTAGGTCTTGGATCGGTTTAGTTAAGTGGGGTCCGGTTCACTTCAGTTGGGCCGGGTTCAGTCTGGTTCAGTCCGGTTTGAGCCTAGTTCAATTAAAACTTAATTTTTAGCTATTTAAAAATAATTTTTGAGCCCAATAAATTTCAAAAAAATTACACAACATCCAATAATTAATAATACACCCAAAAATATAATCTTTGTAATATTTTAATAATTATTTTAATCCATAAAAATATTAATCCCTGAAGGATATTTTTAATAATTAACTAAAAATTATAGAAAAATCCAGAATTTTTTTTAAAAAAATTGGGTGTTACACGCTGACCCGACAACGGAACCCCCGGGTGCGAGGCTCCAGATAAGTCGTAGGCGGTTGGACGAAATCTTCTGGTATAACGTCATCTTTGGCTCATCGTCATATAGCATAAGTCCATTTCTGATCTTACTTATTGCTTTCTGCAAGTACATGTTGGACGAATAAGGAAATATACAGAAGCAAATGTTACATATTTGGACAATGCCGAGTTTAAGTAGAAGATACTATAGTGATTGATCGACTACCATAATGCTAAACTTAATCGATTAGCCATATTCAAAAAATCAATATAAACATTGAGCCAACATATATATATATATATATATATATATATATATATATATATATATATATATATATATATATATATATATATATATATATATATATATATATATTAGGGTTTCTTTATCAGTCGACTTTTTATATTATAGAGAGAGCGAGAGAGAAAGAGTTCTAGAGGTTCCTCAAATACGAGAAGCCATTACGACTAACTCTGGCCTCCAAACACGTCCTTGTTTCTTGCTTTGGAACCTTATCGAGGTAACATTTGCAGATATGTAATTTATTATAATTAATTTTGAACCTAGAATTCTGTAAAAAATTTAGAGTGCCAGTTGTCCAAAATCTGACATGTTTTGGTGTTTTCAAGATTCTGGGAGATCCTGAACTCATTTTCGTGAACTGTTTAAAGTTTTGAAAAGCTGACACGATAATATACAACATATATTTTTCCTAAGATTTACTAGAGTAGTTTATCATTTTGTTTAATTTCTTGAACATAGGGTTCACTAGAAAACTACCAAAATTACCATCTTTAAGCCATATTGCCTATAACTTCTTATTGATTCAAGGTTCGATGAAACCATCAATTCTAGCACTCACGTAGCGCAAAAATCTTCTGGATTTCTTATTCAAATCTTGGTTTTGTGTCGGTTGATTTTTTGGTAAACGTAATGTCTCGATTTGTGTGCCACGAATCCCGAATTTATAAACTTAACTTTCTTTGGACCAAAATTTAGGGTTAACCTTAAAATTAGAATATAATATGATTAAAATAAGATTTTAGATAAATTTTTTCAGAATAAAAAAAGATTAAAATAGAAAACCTATTTAGACACTTTTGTAAGTCTAACTTATTTTAATTTATGTGACGAGGTAGATCGGGTGACGTCTTGAGCTATGACTTCATCATCTACAGGAGCATAAAACTGTGACCTATGTCACCTTTTTTTTATGTTGCATGTGTCTTGTTTCACCATTACTTCTTATATAACATGTTATCATCATTTTTTAGTTACCATGACTGTTACTTGTGCACGAGCGATATTCTTTCTCCAGTTACTTGTCAATGTCCATCCGTATTATACTGTTCACTATGACTATTATTATGATTAACAGTTTATCCTGTTTACCTGTACTGTATTATGAACATGTTTCTTGTGAGAGAGTCGGGCGGGGGTATGCTATGAGTATGCATGTGGTCTACGTTCCTGTACCATCCTTATTCTGTCTATACTTAACAATATCAGTCATACACCACACGTACGATTGACTAATATCCCATGTCGTCCACATACAGAAAACTAGTATTCTAAAACACATGTTATGCGGACCAAAGCGACGTTGCGAGGAGCTAAGGCCTTCCCCAACCTATCCATGAACCTGCCGTATTTGTGTTCATAATTTATGAAGCTTGTGTACAAATTTTTGGAGCTCGTGCACATTTTTTTAAACTTCGTGCCGCAGTGAAGACCCTCTTGGAAGGTGTTTTATACTTTTAATTTTAGTAAATGGATATAATGTACGTAAAAACTATCTCATTTTGTGTCCATCTTGTAAGCCCACGCGATAACCCTATACTTGTATTCAAGAGTCTGTAAATGATGTTCATTATCAATAAAAGAAATTTTCTTCTATGCAAATATGTTATTCAATATTCTATGTACTCAGTTGTTGTGCTCGCTATAACATAATATATATGCCTTGTGAGAGCGTACCTTAGGCTCGCAAGGAATCACACCTGGGGGACGACTATTGATTCTACAAAATTGGGACGTGACATATTGATATCAGAGTACGACTTCAATTTCTTTGATCCTCGTATCAAAAAAATTTTCTTAAGAGAACCTGTCCCTCCCTGTTGAACTCTTGAATTTTATGGTAAAAATGATAGTGTTTCATACAGTGAGTCCATAATACGTTAGGAAATTGATTCTAGTTACTCTTTTTTGTAGAGATGATGCAAGTCGCACAAAAGGCCCAAGGGGCACAAGTAGCACAAGGGAGCAGTTCTGGTACCTTAGAAAGTTCCAGTAGCCAGCGAGCAGCGCCCTCTGTCGACCTGATTAAGAGAATGATGCTCATATTGGAGGCATAGCAATGGCGGGACGAGGATCGATTTGAACTAGCCAAGAAGCGGGTGGAAGAACGACAAAGCAAGTTCGAGCAGAATTTTGAAGCTTGGTTCCTGGTCCAGAAGAAACAGATGGACGCCATGCAACAGATTGTGTAGACCTTGGCATCAAACTATTCCGCAACAACGACTGCGTCGGTTGAGCAGCCAACAATCGAAGCCGAAGCACCTCTTCCCGCTAAGGAGAGGAACTCCGCCTTCGACTTTGCCGAGTTCAAGAAGGTCTGCAACGCATCCTTCAAAGGGACCGAAGACTCAACCGTGGGTTTAGATTGGTTGGCCGAATTAGAAGACCACTTCAAATTACTAAAAGTCTCTGAGGAGAAAAGAGTTGACTGTGCTCAACTCCAACTTCGGTTGAACATGCACGGTTGGTGGGACATGCACAGAAGATCTATTCTTGAAGATGGCAATAACGAGATGATCTTGTGGGCTACATTCCGGAATGCATTTGAAGACGAGTTTTTGCCCCCAGCTATCCATCGTCAAAAGGAGAATGAATTCGTATATCTTCAACAGGGAAGCATGACGGTAAGACAGTATTCTGCAAAATTTAACCGACTCGCTAAAGTTGCCAGCACCTATCTGCCCAATACAGTGAGTCATGCTAGAAGATTTGAAGGCGATCTGTGACCTGCTATCCACGCGCACATAGTCGTTCAAAAATACAACGATGAGGGAGGTACTCAATCATGCCCTATCCGTAGAGGCACAATATCCTTCGACTACTGTCGGCGCTGTGCAACATTCAAATTACAAGCGCCCTAGTAATACGGGGGAGGAAAAATGCTCAAAATTATCGCAACAACGGCGGTTATCAGGGTCACAACCCGGAGAGAAATCAAGGGCCGTATTGTACTAAGTTCCACCAAATGGGACCTCAGGCCAATGGTTGTCGTGCTCGAGATCGGGGATGTTTTATTTGTTTATGGCTAGGCCACTTTGCTCGTGACTATACCGTTCATCCCAATCAGTTTCCTTCATGCCGTCCACAGTAGCAAAATCAAGATAAGGTGCCCCAAGCTAATCGGACCGTACTACAGCAAGATCATCGTCCAAACGCTCAAGGCTGGGTTTATCCAATGACGCGAGAGGAGGCGTTCGCTTCGGACACTATGGTATCAGGTATATTGCTTTTCAATAATATTCCTGCTCGAGTATTATTTGATTTGGTGCCACTCATAGTTTTATATTGGCGGACTTTTGCCACGAAACACAAGTTGCCTATGACACTGCTAGATCTTAATCTTAGCGTTATACCCCGTAAGGCATGGAATTGCCTACTCGCTCAGTCTGTATAGATGGCTGTATTTGTGTCGGAGGTAGAAGATTATCTCTCGATGTGATAGTCCTAGATATCAGGGATTACTACATCATCTTGGGAATGGATTGGCTTGGTGCTTGCTCGGCCACCATCGATTACGCAGAAAAGAGAGTTGTTCGTCTACTCGAAGAGACCGAGTTTTATTATTCGTGTGGTCAAGCATCGAAAGTGTCGAATACATATATGGTAATTTCTGTAATATCTTCTCGACGGATACTATATTCCGGCTGTGAATGATACTTAACGTTTGTTCGAGACACTCGATATGATAGTGCAAACGTAGAACATATCGACATTGTGGCAGAATTCTCCGACGTGTTTCCAGATGAGTTGTTCAATATGACACCCGATCGAGAGATTGAATTCACCATCGACACATTTTCAAACACCCGATTGATTTCCAAGCCTCCGTACAGAATGGTCCCTGCAGAATTGAAAAATCTGGAGGTCCAGTTACAAAAGTTACTTGATCGGGGATACATTCGGCCTAGCGTCTATACGTAGGGCGCACCAGTATTGTTTGTGAAGAAGAAAGACGGGACGATGCGGCTGTGCATAGATTATCGAGAGTTGAACAAAGTCACTATCCAAAAAAAATACCCACTGCCAAGAATCGATGACATCTTCGGCCAACTGCAATGCGCGTCAGTATTTTCCAAGATAGACCTTCGTTCAAGTTACCATCAACTCAAGATCAAGACGGACGACGTGCTAAAGTCAGCATTTCACACTCACTACAGCCACTACGAGTTCTTGGTGATGTCGTTCAAACTGACAAACGCCCCTACTGCCTTCATAGATATAATGAATCGAGTATTTTGATCGTTCATCGACAATTTTGTGGTAGTATTCATCGACAACATCCTCGTCTACTCAAAAAGCAAGAAGGAATATGTGGAGCACTTACGAACCGTGCTTCAGACCCGTCGAGAGAACAAACTGTACACGAAGCTGAGCAAGTGTGAATTCTGGCTGAGTAGTGTATCATTCCTCGGGTACGTCATCCCTGTAGAAGGTGTCATTGTCGATCCGAAGAAGATAGAAGCCGTTGTCGATTGGAAGCAACCTACGTCAGCAGTAAAATTTGAAGTTTTCTCAGTTTGGCGGACTACTACAAACATTTTATGAAGGACTTTTCAAAAATTGCATCGCCTCTGACTCGCCATACTCAGAAGGTAGTCGTGTTTGAATGGTCGGATGACTGTGAAGCTTTATTCCAGGAGTTAAAGCAGCGGTTTTTCTCGGTCTCGATACTTGCACTTTCAGATAGGACTGAAGGATTCTAATTTTTAATGATGCGTCAGGTCAGGGCCTGGGATATGTACTCATACAATGGGACAAGGTGATATTTTTTGCTTCAAGATAGTTTAAGCCGCATGCGAAGAACTATCATATACACTACTTAGAGTTGGCGGCAATTATGTTTGCACTAAAATTGTGATGACACTACCTCTACGGTGTGGCTTACAAGATCTATATAGATCATAAGAGCCTCAAATATCTTTTCATCCAAAAGGAACTGAATTTGCAACAAAGGCGTTGGCTTGAACTGATTAAAGATTAGGACCTTACGATTGATTATACTATTGGCAAGGAAAACATTATAGCAGACGCTTTAAGCCAAAATTATATAGCATCACTATCCGTCGACAGTCGGTTACTGTGATATTTAAAGGATATGTGTATCGAGATTTGAGTCCGATACTGAGGGGTGCAACTGGTTCAATTGTAAGTTGGACCGAGTCTGCTCGAGAGGATCAAAATGACACAGGGGTCCGACGAATTCCTATAAAAAATCCGCAAGCAGATGATCGAAGGTAAGACTGCTGAGTTTTTATAACCTGAAGACATGGCTTTGCGTTTGAAGGGAAGGCTGTAAGTTCAGAACGATGAGACACTCCGAAAGAAAATTATTATGGAACTCATTATACGGGATATTAAATGCACCCGGGCATCACAAAAATTTATAAGGACCGGCACACTACTTTTTGGTGGCACGACATGAAGAGAGATGTGGCACTCTTTGTGTCATATTGTAGGGCGTGTCAAATAGTTAAAGTCGAGCACCAGATGTCAGGTGGAGAGATGTAAAAACTCACTATTCTGGAATAGAAATGGGAGCACATCAGCGTAGATTTTATTGTTTGCTTGTCGAAGATGCAATATCGAAACGATGCCGTCTAGGTCATCGTCAATCGATTAACCAAGTCAGCATACTTCATCGCCATCAAACTTGCCTGGAGCGTCGATCGCATCGCTTAGATTTATCTTGACGAGATAGTTCGACTACATAGAGTTTTAGTATATATATTGTCTCATATCGAGATGGACAATTCTTATCGTGTTTCTAGGGTAGAATTTAATCAGCTATGGGGACCAAGTTAAAGTCAGTTCAGCCTATCATCCTCAGACCGATGGCCAAACAAAATGGGTAAATCAGATTCTCGAAGACATTATACTGCTCTCTGTGATGGATTCAAAGTCAAGTTAGGAATTTCATCTACCATTGGCAGAATTTGTGTAAAATAATAGCTACCAGTCCAGCATTCAGATGGCTCCGTACGAGGCTTTGTATGGGCCAAATTCCAGGTCACCCATATGCTGGGATGAAGTTGGGGAACGACAGATCCTTGGGCCAAAATTGGTCAAGCAAATGGTTCAGAAATTTTGGTTGATCCGCGGGCGATTGAGAGTAGCACGAAGCCGACAAAAAAGTTACTCGGACACTCGTCGACGATCCCTCGAGTTTAAGGAAGGTGACCACATGTTTCTCAAAGTAACGCCTATGCGAAGAGTCACGAGATTTGGAGAAAAATAAAAGCTGAGCCCAAGATTTGTTGGTCTGTTCAAAATTCTCAAATGAGTCACCCAAGTTGCCTATTAGATTGCCCTACCACCGACATTATCAGATGTGCATGATATCTTTCACATCTTCTAGCTGCAGAAGTACATGCACGATCTGAGCCACGTGGAAGTCTTTGGTCAGCTGGAATTGCATGCGAACTTATCTTATGTCGAAGAACCTGTTCAGATCTTGGATCAAAAGGATAATTTTATATGGAGTCGTACGGTCCCTCCCATTCACGTACTCTGGAATAATCACTCATTCGAGGAGTTAACTTGGAAACTTGAGTCCAAGATAAAGAAAAAGTTCCTTCATTGTTTTTTAAAGGTAAGTTATGTTCCTAAGTTTCGAGGATAAAACTTTTTCTTAATTGGTTATAATGTAGTGCCCCATTTCCAGCACGGGAAGTGTCATGCCCTGATTCCGCAGAATCGCTATTCGTTCCCCCGGGTGTGATGCCGTGCTAGCGAAAGGTGCGCCCGCACAAGGCCTAGCATAATAATATATATAAAGAAACACAACAGCAGAGTCCAAAAGCTAAATAACACGTATTGCAACAAAAAAAAGTTCTATTTATTGATAATGTACATCTTTGTTATAAACTCTTGACTCAAAAGTAAAAGGGTGTCGTGCGGGCTTACGAGATGGATGCAAAATGAGATAACCATTCCATAGATTACATCCCATATTAGAACTTCAAAAGGTAATAGACACCTTCGGGCGAAGCTATCGCCTTGCCTCGGAGCTGCATAAAGAGTGTGCACGAGCTCCGAGAAATTTGTACAAGCGCTCCAAGATTTCAAATACGAGCGCATCAAAGTTGATGGACTGGTTGGGGGAAAGCTTCAGCTTCTCGCCGTATTACCTTGGCTCGGGGAACCTGCGGCAACGAGGGTCAGTACTTTAAAAAGTATCGGTGAGGGAGAGCTAATCCAACTCACCAAATTCGATACAGTATTCAAGTGATGAAGCATACAAGTTATTATTGTAGTCTTTCTATCTTGCATTAGTTCAAGTTTCAACATGCAATAGTTATAGGCTGATTGAAATAAATATGCCACTGTTCGGTGACTTTACCTGCGCCATTTGAATCACCTGCACAACTTACCATGACCTTCTCTGCCACAAAGACATAAGTTAGTTGCACAGTTTAAATATACTAGCGGGTTACTTGCACCACAAGCCATTGGAATATAGTGGGGTTAGACGACGATCCTTGCAGCGCGGGTAGAGAGCCCCACTGCAAGTTCCCGAATCCTTCGTGCTATCTGAGTTTCGCCTAGGACGAACGAGCCCGATGCCCCAGTGCCCCATTTGCAGGGACAAAAATCTTGTGCACGTCCAAGACCAAACGACGTCTAAAATACTAAGTTATCATAAGAAGCATTTTAAGATATCTGAATGGACGTAACTACTTAGCACAGTGTGATGGTATAGTCTATTTGTTCAAGCGATCACATTGAAAGATATGTGCTACACATCAAAATAGTTATATGATAATTTTTAGCTACAACTGATACATAAGATAGATATATGCACATTAGACAAGCACGCAATAATAAGATCATACAGGAAAGTGGTATGACAAGCATAAATGTTCCAAGTTTACTTCTTATTATCTTGACTCAGTTATTATTAATATGGTATGGCTAATCAGAACGCATAAGACTTGAAAGAAGGAAGCTAATCGAAAGTAAGGCCACTCACAAGTTGGTGAATCAGAGGAGAGAAAGGGGAGATCTTCACTTACGTGTCGCATATACGATTACCTACATGCACCAGCAGATGATCAATATATCCTGTCTTGATCTCCTAGAGTTCGATACGAAATATGAAGTTCAAAGAACGAAGACAATAAAATTCATCAAAACTGTTCAAGAAAAAGCAAGTCATAAAACCAACAAGAAAGCAACCAAGTGGCATCTGTCAGCCCCTTTTCCGTGCGTACTTGAATACATGTTGTCTTTGGCGTACTTTGGCGCATGTTGATTGCTTGTCCGGACTTTGTTTAGACCGGTCCCATGAGTTATGGAGAATAGTGGGTCTGGTTGGGTTGGTGGCATATGTGGCTTGGATGGGTTTGAGTAATCCAACGGTCCATATCTCAAACCTAAACCTATATATTCTTATTTCTCTCTGCTCATTTTACCCTTCTATTTCTCTCTTTTAGGTTTTCTCTCCCTTCGTAGGCAAGTACATCTTGCACAAGAGAAGAGCCATGTATTTATACATGCTTTTAATTCTTAATAATTCCTATTTGTTTTTAGCTCATGTTGTTGGGACCAAGCATCCCTTCATCTTTAATACTTGTTGTTCTTGATTTTCTAGGTTGGAATTGCATGGACCAGAGTTTGGGTCTACGGGTTCACTTTTTTCTTGGGATTGATCTCCCAAAACTTCATGTTTTACTAAACTAACTAGCTCATAGTATAGAGTACCATATTTTATGTAATTTTACTTTTGGCCGTGCTTGATTTCGAGTCCAGCTAAGTTCAGTGCTACAACTTGATGCAATATGTATACCAAGTGGCTTACTAGAGAAAAAGAACAGTGCACTGTGAAGAATATGCAAGAGAACCCCTTTGGCGTAGAAATATGTATATTCTACTTTGGGCGCATTGGTGTGTTGTTCCAATTCTTCGTGTGTACTAATCATATTGTACTTAGTCTCCTAGCAAAAGTGCGCCAATCACACTCCTTGAGCCAGTGGCACACTTTCGAGAGGAAACCCAGTTGGCGTACTTGGGTGCATATTCAATCAAAGTTCTTCCTGGAAAACCAAGAAAAAGTGTGCCACAACCAGTCCGTGCACTTCCTTCGAGTTGGCTATCTGGCACATTTTTTCTCTGTTTCGTCAACCGGCGTACTTTGCTTATGTTTGGTAGCTCGCGCACTTTTTTTCTCTTTATTTTCTTAGGGGCAAAGCTTTGGTTTCTCGATTTCTTTGTTATCGATTTGTGTGCTCCTCGACTGACGAGTTTCTCGACTGTCGAGATTTAACCTCAAATTGTGTATTTTGTCCTGTAGCTAGCTTGCTCGTGCACTTTCCTTAAAAGCGTGCTTTATTCTTGCCCACATACTTTTGTCAAGTGGGCCGTGTTGGTAAATTTGACAAAGTGTGCCACCCTTTGTAGCTCGCGCACTTTCTTGCAAAAGTGTGATAACCTAGTTTTAGTCGTTTGTGCGCCATGCCCAGTTTTGGTCGTTTGTGCGCCATAGCCCAGTTTTGGTCGTTTGTGCGCCAACCTTACTTATGTGTGTTTTGTGCGCCAATTTGCTTTATGTGCCTACTGTTTCCAGTGCACGTTGAGCCTTGCAGATGTAGTCATGTATTCACTTGTTATTTTACTTATTAATTAGATTACTTTTCCATGATACATTGGATAGAATAAGAGGCATAGTTCAACTCGGGTGACGTCCTGCAACCCGATCCTTATTTGGTTTAAGGATTGTGGATCTGATCTCGAGGGGTTCTCGCACTACTCTTATTCTCATTCATCGATATGATAAAGTGACAAAATTGATGTGACCAATATTAGACTATCTTGTCCTAAATAACTTTTTATCTGGTAACTTGTCCATGATCTTGATTCTAGAACTTGTTCCTGCTATGACTGTTGTATCCGTGTTGATACCCTTGATCGCACCAAGAGTGCTACTTGATATATAGTGAGCCATCGTGGCACATACTCATTCTACGTGATATATATAATTATTTTCATGTACAGATCTGGTAGTTAGACAGTGACTTTATTTGTGGCTAGATAGTATTGATTATTGTATCACACTGGGGTGAATCCAGATTTAACTTTTGAGTGACAATATGGATTCGTATCAAGAGTGCCCGTACTTAAGGTACGACATCTAAGAAGGAATATTCATGTGACCATGACATAAGATTCTAACTAACCTAGGGTTAAGTAGGCAACTTAATTGTAGAGCATTGGGAGGGAACGGTATCTCAAGATTGTGCATATCGAACCACCCTAAATTAGTTGACAGTAAAGGCGGACCACCCCGGATATTGTATATTATCCGCACTAGTGGAGTGTAGTATCTGATTTAATTATAAGACCGAGCCAGTATATTTTTTATAGAAAGCCTGGAACTGTTACTGATTATTAATTAGCTAAGGGCCCTTACGAGGGACTGGTGCATCATTTACATATATTCTTGCTTGTATATCATTGGTTCAGCCAGCCCTGCTCGATTATGGCATTATCTGAGGATACTCATATATCGCATTACTAGGATAACCCAGAGATCACATATCAAGCCGTAATACATGATTGGTCATCTAATTTGTTTATATATATGCCTAGCCAGGAAAGTGGGCTATCGTGGCATGATGATTCAACCCATGTCCTTGTTTTGTTGTTGGGTTGTATTATTGTGTTACGATACTCTATAGACTGAAGCTATATTATCTCTCCTTATTGTATCCCTTCTTGTGTACTGTGAATTTTGATTGAGTAGAATTAGGGACACAGGATGTCGTGGCATGATAGTTCAACTCATGTCCTTGTTTGATTGTTGGGTTGTGATATTGTGTTACGATAATCTGTGGACTGAAACTACGACGTAGAATATACTAGCTTGATCATAATCAAGGGACGTATTCTATCTTGATATGATAGGGCACTTCCTGTCCTTGTTTGGTGAAGGGGTGTTGTATCATGTCATGGATGGGATATATGTCTTTGATTATTGGCTCATGCATCTCATGCTATTGATCTGGTTTTGTTTCTTTCTTTCGTGCTCCCTTGTGGTACTTGCTGTTTGGGGTCTGACCTCTTTGATTTTTCATAGCCAGGTTTAGAGCCAGCACCGAAGGATCAAGCTTACTTCTGCCTCACTGATGGCACGCACCAGAAGGATGGCTACTGAGGGTCACGAGTGGGTTTCTTATTCCACTGCTCATCTTTTGTAAACTATATTCTTTTGAACTTTTAGCCAACCGACACTTGTTAGCTGGCAAATCTGGACACTAGTTTCCTACATGACTGTATTATATTCAAACTGTAGTTGACTCACTATCATGTATTCTGTTGATTGTGTATCTGGCGTATCCTTTTGTATTGCTAGATCTCTAGAACCATCTGATGCAGCATTTGGGATGCCTTACAGCTTATTCTGAAATGTTCTATGTTTTTGCTACTGGATTGAATGATTGAGATGTAGAAGTTCTTGACCCTAGGAGACTTGATTATAGTATGCACTCCCTTGCCTTTAGACAACCATAACACATTGCGAGTTACTTAGATATTCCGTAAGGTACGGTTAGCTGAGTCATTTCTCCGCTCTTTTAGTATTATGGATCTGGGACGTGACAAGGTTTTAGTGGTGGCCCATGCAGGTTTGTCTTTCTTTTCAGACGTGGGGTGGCTTGATCATAGGATATCTCAATCAAACATGTTCCTCCTTGAAATCCTGAATTTGTCTCCTCGAAACTCAACTTAACTTTTGTACCATTGGTTCCTTGATCCTTTCTTGTCCAGTTCTTAATTTATCTTGTGTCATCTTATTTAGGGATTCTCTAGCATCAGTGGGTGGAGCACCAACAGTTTTAGTAGGACAAGGATGTGTTGGCCCCAGTGAGAGGCAACACCTGTACCTGGAGGGATCAGGGCAGAACCAGCAAAGGAGCACGAGGAGTAATATATACCAGAAGTTCCAGTACCCCAGTTCGTACTATTAGTGCCAGTAGCCTTGGAAAGGACATAGGTCACAGTGATACACCGGCATTACTAAAAATTATACGAGGAATGATAGCGACGCAACAACATCAGCAGCTTCAGCAGCAAGAGCATAATATCTTGTTGAATCAAGGATTACAGATAGCCTTGGAAAGGAGTATTAGAAAAGATTCAGGGGCATCGGTAAGATTTTGCTGACTCAACTCGAAGTACTTTGATGGCATGGAGGACGCCATTACCGTAGATGCTTGACTGCAAAACATCGAAACAATACTGACAGCAGTAAAGGTTCCAGCTGAGGAACAAGTTGATCAAGTCTGATTGTACCTCCAAGACCTTACTAGAGATTGGTGGATAGCAGAAGAAGTTGGGTTGAGATAACCTATTTCATGGGATAACTTCAGGGCCCATTTCAGGGTTAAGTATTTTGGAGTGGTAGCATAGTATGAGCTACAACAGTGGTTTATCAACCTCAAACAGTCTGGAAGGACATTGGATGGCTACGCGATAGATTTTTGCAGGCTTAGCAGATTTGCTTCGATGATGGTAGCAACAGAACCAGAGAGGACGATGAGGTTCCAGTATAGACTTTATCTGGAGATTCAGCAACTGGTAGAGGGGCATAACTACCAGACTTTCGATGAAGTATTGATCGTATCTAGGCGACATGAAATGACGATGCAGAGGTTAGCTTAAAGGACGGGAGGCCAGAAGAAGTCTCATGCACAAAGCGGGGGTGGAGGACAAGCACAAATAATATCAGCACCATCTCCTGGCGTTCGTATTCATGACACAACGCAAAGGAGCCCAGTAGCATCGGCAACAACAACACCAGCTCGGCCGAACCAGCCGAGGCAGCAGCAGCAACAGAGATTTGGGATCCCAGTCAGATGTACGTATTATGTCAAGAAAGGCCATATGAAAGATGTGTGTAGGGTAGCACAAGGATTGTGCCTGCGATATGGCAGTCCGGATCAACAGATTGCCAATTGTCCTATGATACAAAGGATTGAAGGACCAACGCAGCGGTTAGCACTGCCAGCACTAGGGACAACTCAGTATAGGGGACCAGCACTGGCGATCAAGCCATTGGCTTAGCGTCCATTGCCGACACAAACTCAGATGTACAACCAGTAGAGGAATCAGCAGTATGGGCAGCAGAGGCCACAACTGCGTATTCAAGGAGCACCGCAAGGCCAAGGGCAAGCTTTTACCCTATCTCTGGAGGAGGTCTTGGCATCAGGTAACGTGGTGGCAGGTAACATTCTTGTTATATCTTTTTCTGCTATAATATTATTTGATTCGGGAGCATCCCATTCATTTCTATGTGCACGATTTGTGATACGTATTGGGTTGGAGTTTGAGGTATTGCTAGAGAAGCTGAATATACTCACTGGTAATGAAATCGTAGGAGTCAGTAGAGTATGTGTAGCGTGTCCAATCGTAGTGTGCGGGCATTTATTACCTGCAAAGTTGATCGAGTTCCCTATGGGTAACTTCGATATTATTTTAGGCATGGACTGGTTGAGAGACAGTCATGCGACGATAGATTGCTGTAGGGGTAGAGTTTTGTTTAACATCCCAGGCAAGGAAGAATTTATCTTCAACATGACGGTGAAGGATCAACATGAAGGTAGCATTCCAGTAGTAGCAGGAGTTGTAGGTCAGTTTTCAAGAATAATTATAAATTTTTTTGATGTATTTTTGGTAGACCTTTCCGGATTACCCCCAGTAAGAGAAGTGAAGTTCTGCATAGAGTTAAAACCAGGAGTAGAGCCAGTTTTCAGCAAGGTCTATCAGATGTCACCGATGGAACCTAACCATTTGTATCATCACGTAGAAGAATTGAAGGCAAAAAAGTTTATTCGGGCTAGTGGATCACCATGGGGTACACCATCGCTTCTAGTAAAGAAGAAGTACAGGTTGACATGGTTGTGTATCGACTATAGGAAGTTGAATGCCTTAACTATGAAGAACAAGTACCCATTTTCTAGGATTGATAATTTGTTTGACAATTGAGTGAAAAAAAAGTATTTTCTAAGATAGACCTTCGATCAGGATATTATCAAGTGATAGTCCGGGAGCAAGATATACCGAAGACATCATTTCGATCTCAATATAGGCATTACGAATTCTTAGTTATGTTATTCAGATTGACTAATGTACCAGAAATATTTATGGATTTGATAAATCATATTTTCATGCCATATCTAGATTAATTTGTAGTGGTATTCATAGAAGACATTCTTGTCTAATCCAACAGTAAAGAAGAGCATAAAAAATATCTTCGAAAAGTGTTGCAAGTTCTGAGAGAGCATTAGTTATATGCTAAACTCAGTAAGTGTGAGTTCTAGTTAGATCATGTATCATTCTTGGGGTACATCATCTCAGGAGCAAGAGTATCAGTGGACCCCAAGAAGGTTGAAGCAGTAGAGAATTGGCTAGTCCCGAACACAGTAGCAGATGTGCAAAGTTTCTTAGGATTAGCAGGATATTATCGGAGGTTCGTGTCATCTTTGCCCGGATTTTAGCTCCAATATCTAGTCTAACCCACAAGGAGGTAAAGTTTGTTTGGTCGGTAGAGTGCCAAGCAGCATTTGAGAAGTTGAAAGAGAAACTGATATCTGTACCGATCCTTACACTTTCAGTAGGATCAGAAGGATTCACGGTTTACTGTGATACATCTGGGAGAGGATTTGGATGTGTATTGATACAACATAGGAAAGTTATAGCTTATGCTTCTCGGTAGCTTCGAGATTATAAGAAGAATTATCCAACACATGATTTGAAATTGTCAGCAGTAGTATTTGCTCTCAAATTGTGGAGACATTACCTATACGGTGATCGGGTGGAGATATTTATAGATCATCTGAGTTTGAAGTACATATTCACTCAAAGGACTTGAACATGAGACAGAGAAGATGGCTAGAGTTTTTTGGTGATTATGATGTAGTACTTTAGTACCATCCAGGCAGGACAAATATAGTGGCAGATGCTCCAAGTATGAGTATGAGAGACATCACAATCATCTTGACAACTCAGAAGCGCATTCTAGAAGATCTTCAAGATATGGGTATCGAGGTAGTGTTACCTCAAAAAAGGGGAGTGTTAGTCAGTCTTCAGATACAGTCAACATTGGTGGAGAGGATCAAGTTCGCTTAAGCAGAAGATTCTCAGATTCAAAGGCTTAGAGCAGAATATGAGTCAGGTCTTAGGAAGGAATTAAGAATTCACGAAGACGGAACACTCAGATTTGGAAATTGTCTTTATGTGCTAAGTGGAGATATCCGATAAGAAATGATCACCGAGGCACACATTTTTCAGTATTCTATTCATCCCGGAGGCACAAAGATGTACCATGATGTCAAACAATATTTCTAGTAGAACAAAATAAAGAGAGAGAGAGAGAGCTCGGTTCGTTTTACAATGTCTCGTATGTTAGCAAGTGAAAGCAAAACAACAAAGACCAGCATGATTGTTACAACCCCTGCATATTCCAGAGTGGAAGTGGGAACACATTATGATGGATTTTGTGATCGATTTACCTAGGTCCCCTATTAAACTTGATGCAGTTTGGGTAATAGTAGATCGACTCACGAAAGTGGCATATTTTTTTTCCTTCCAAATAGGGCAATCCATAGAGCAGTTTGCAGAGATGTATATGTGGTAGATAGTAAGGCAGCACGAAGTCCCAGCGAGTATAGTGTCAAATCATGATACTCGATTTACATCTCATTTCTGGAAAAGCTTGCACGAGCGTTTAGGTACCAAGTTGAGATTCAGTATCGCGTATCATCCCCACACAGATGGACAATCAGAGGAATGATCCAGACTTTGGAAGATATGTTGCGGTCTTGTACCTTAGACTTTTATGGATCTTGGGAAGATCATTTCCACTTAGTAGAATTCTTTTATAACAACAGTTATTAGGTCAGCATACAGATGGCTCCTTTCGAGGCATTGTTTGGAAGGAAGTGCATATCATCCTTGGCATGGGATAACATTGGTGAACGGAAGATGTTGGGGCCTGAAATGATCACTCAAACAATTAAAATAGTTAAGCAGATCAGGGAGCGGCTTCGGGTTACACAAGATCGTCATCATCATTGGGCAGATCAGCAACGTAGGCCGTTAGAGTTTTCTGTCGGCAATCACGTATTTTTGCAAAATTTTTCTACTCGTGGAGTCATTAGATTCGGGGTTCGCGAAAAGCTTAGTCCGTGATATGTAGGGCCGTTCGATATTCTCGAGAGGGTAGAGGATATTGCTTATCGTCTTGCCCTTTCGCCTTCGCTTCATGAAGTACATGATGTATTTCATGTGTCTCAGTTGAGTAGATATGTCCCAAACCCGAGTCATGTCCTCGATCACTCTGAGTTAGTCTTTGGTACTGACTTAACTTACGAGGAATAACATGTGTCCATTTTGGATCAAAGAGAGAAGGTACTCAAGAACTGGACTATCCGTCTTGTTCATGTTGCTTGGGGCCACCACTCCTTGGGGGAGTCAACGTGGGAGCACAAGGAAGATATTCGATATCGGTACTCGCACATATTCGACTCATAAGGTATATTCCCTTCGTATGTCTTGCATCTTTCATTCCGTAATCGGCAAGCACTCATGTGAAATAATATTTCTTTGCTTCATTATATGTGTTGTTATACTTGCTTATTTATATGTATAGATTGCTTTTAGTTAGTTTGTATCTTGTTTTGATATCTCTAGCTAGCCTTGAGTTTGAATTTCGTGGACAAATTTTTTTTAGGTGGATAGAGATGTCAGCCCCCTTTCCTGGCGCACTTTGGCGCATGTTGTCTTTGGTGCACTTTGGCGCATGTTGGTTGCTTGTCCGGCCTTTGTTTAGATCGAACCCGTGAGTTATGGAGAAGAGTGGGTCTGGTTGGGTTGGTGGCATGTGTGGCTTGAATGGGTTTGAGTAATCCAACGGTCCATATCTCAAACCTAAACCTATATATTCCCATTTTGCTCTCTTTGTTCATTTTTTTGTTCTATTTCTCTCTCTTAGATTTGTTCTCCCTCCGTAGGCAAGTACATCTTGTATAAGAGAAGAACCATGGATTTATGCATGCTTTTAATTCTTAATAATGCCTGTTTGTTTCAAGCTCATGTTGTTGGGACCAAGCATCCATTCATCATTAATACTTGTTGTTCTTGATTTTCTAGGTTGGAATTGCATAGACCAGAGTTTGGATCTATGGGTTCACTTTTATTTTCTTGGGGATTAATCTCCCAAAACTTTATGTTTTACAAAACTAACTAGCTCATAGTGTAGAGCACCATATTTTACGTAAAAAAAATTTTGGCCGTGCTTGATTTCGAGTCCAGCTAAGTTCAGTGCTACAACTTTATGCAATATGTATACCAATGACTTACTGGAGAAGAAGAACAGTGCTCTGTGAAGAGTATGCAAGAGGACCCCTTTGAAGTAGAAATACGTATGCTCCACTTTAGACGCATTGGTGTGTTATTCCAACTCTTCGTGCGTACTAATCATACTGTACTTAGTCTCCTATCAAAAGTGCGCCAGTCATACTCCTTGAGCTAGTGGCACATTTTTTGAGAGAAAACCCAGTTGGAACACTTGGGTGCGTATTCAATCAAAGTTCTCCCTGGAAGACCAAGGGAAAGTGTGCCACAGCCAGTCCGCACACTTTCTTCGAGTTGGCAATCTGGCGCACTTTTCCTCTGTTTCGTCAAACGACGCACTTTGCTTATGTTTGGTAGCTGGCGCACTTTTTCCCTCTTTATTTTCTTAGGGACGAAGCTTTGGTTTCTCGATTTCTGTGTTATCAATTTGTGTGCTCCTCGACTGATGAGTTTCTCGACTGTCGAGCTTTGACCTCTGATTGTGTATTTTGTCTTGTAGCTGCTTGCTCATGCATTTTCCTTAAAAGCGCGCTTTATTCTTGCATGTGCACTTTTGTCAAGTGCGCCGTGTTGGTCAACTTGACAAAGTGTGCCACCCTTTGTTGCTCGTGCACTTTCTTGCAAAATTGTGCCAACCTAGTTGTAGTCGTTTGTGCGCCACTGCCCAGTTTTGGTTGTTTGTGCGCCAACTATACTTCTGTGTATTTTGTGCGCCAACTTGCTTTGTGCGCCTACTGTTTCCTGTGCATGTTGAGCCCTGTAGATGTAGCCCTGTATGCACTTGTTATTTTACTTGTTAATTAGATTACTTTTTTTGATCACCTTATTATATGTTGGATAGAATAAGAGGTGTAGTTCAACTCGGGTGACGTCCTGCAACCCCGATCCTTGTTTGGTTTAAGGGTTGTGGATCTGATCTCGAGGGATTCTCGCACTACTCTTATTCTCATTCATCGATATAATAAAGTGACAAAATTGATGTGACCAGTATTAGACTATTATTTCCTGAATAACTTGCTATCTGGTAACTTGTCCATGATCTTGATTCTAGAACTTGTTTCTTCCCTGACTATTGTATCCGTGCTGATACACTTGATCGCACTGAGAGTGCTACTTGATATATAGTGAGCCATCATGCCACATACTCCTGCTACGTGATATATATAATTATTTCCATGCACGGATCTGGTAGTTGGACAGTAACTTTAGTCATGGATAGATAGTATTAATTGTTGCATCATACTTGGGTGAATCCAGATTTAACTTTCAAGTAACAATATGGATTCGTATCAAGAGTGCCCGTACTTAAGGTATGACATCTAAGAAGGAATATTCATGTGACCATGACATGAGAATCTAACTAACCTAGGGTTAACTAGGCAACTTAATTGTAGAGCATTGGGAGGGAAAGATATATCGAGATCGTGTATGTCGAACCACACTAAATTAGCTGAAAGTAAAGGCTGGCCACCGCGGATACTGTATATCATCCGTACTAGTGGAGTGCAGTATCTGATTTAATTATAAGACCGAGCCAGTATCTTTCCTTTAGAAAGTCTGGAACTGTTACTGATTATTAATTAACTCAGGGCCCTGATGAGGGACTAGTGCATCATTTACATATATTCTTGCTTGTATATCATTGGTTCAGCCAGCCTGCTCGATTATGGCATGATATGAGGATACTCATATATCGCATTACTGGGATAATCCAGAGATCACATATCAAGACGTAATACATGATTGGTCGTCTAATTTGCTTATATAGGTGCCTAGCCAAGAAAGTGGGCTATCGTGGCATGATGATTCAACCTATGTCCTTGTTTTGTTGTTGGGTTACGTCATTGTATTACGATACTCCATGGACTGAAGCTATATTATTTCTCCTTATTGTATCCCTACTTATGTATTGTGACTTCTGATTGAGTAGAATTAGGGACACAGGCTGTCATGGCATGATAGTTTAACTCATGTCCTTGTTTGGTTGTTGGGTTGCGCTATTGTGTTATGATAATCTATGGACCAAAACTACGATGTAGAATATTTTAGCTTGATCATAATCAAGGGACATATTCTATCTTGATATGATAGGGCACTTCTTGTCCTTGTTTGGTGAAGGGTTGTCGTATCATGTCATGGATGGGATATATGCCTTTGATTATTGGATCATGCATCTCATTCTATAGATCTGGTTTTGTTTCTTCATTTTATGCTATCTCGTGGTACTTGTTATTCGGGGTCTGACTCCACTGTTTTTTCATGACCAGGTTTAGAGAGAGCTCCGGAGGATCAAGCTTACTTCTCCCTCACTGATAGCACGCACCAGAAGGATGGCTGTTGAAGGTCACGAGTGGATTTTTTGTTTCACTGCTCATCTTTTGTAAACTATATTCTTTTGGACATTTAACCAACAGGCACCTGTTAGCCGGTAAATCTGGATACTAGTTTCCTTCATGACTGTATTATATTCAAACTGTAGCTGACTCACTGTCATGTATACTGTTGATTGTGTATCTTACATATCCTTTTGTATTGCTAGATCTCTAGAACCTTCTGATGCAGGGTTTGGGACGTCTTACAGCTTATTCTAAAATATATTATATTTTATTGATACTAGATTGAATGATTGAGATATAGAAGTTCTTGACCCTAGGAGACTTGATTATAGTATACACCCCCTTGTCTCTAGATAACCTTAACACATTACGAGTTACTTCGATATTCCGTAAGGTGTGGTTGGCTGAGTCATTCCTCCGCTCTCTAGTATTCTGGATCTGGGGCATGACAGCATCGAAAATAGACAAATAAACTAGCATAATGGAAAGGCCAATCACGACTCGGATCAGTCGAACCTTTTAGAGAATAACGTAGAAAAGATCTTGATTCAATCTGTCCCGATCGAACGATACCAAGTATTTCTTATTCGTGCTCCCCGAACAGGGGAAACGGGATACTACATCTTAACTAACTAATAAAAGTTTTGTCCTCAAAACTTAGGAATAGAACCTACCCCTAAGAAAATAATGAGGGAAACTTTTCTTCCATGTCTGATTCGAGTTTTCAAGTTGACTCCTCGACTATGTGGTTCCGCTAGAGTACGCGCACGAGCGGGACTGAACGATTTCAGAGCTGCTTATCCTTTCGATTGATGATCTGCACAGGTTCCACTATATAGGACAAGTCTGCTTGCAAACCCAACTGACCAAAATCTACCACGTGACTCAGATCCTGTACGTACTTTTGTAGCTTTGACACGTGAAAGACATCATGCACATCTAATAGGCTCGGTGGTAGGGTAATTTGATATACAACTGGGGTGACTCGTCTGAGAATCTCAAACGGACAAACAAATCGAGGACTTAGGTTCCCCTTCACTCTAAATCTCGTGACTCCTCGCATCGGCGTGACCTTGAGAAATACTTGATCACCTTTGGCAAATTCAAGAGGTCGTCGGTGGACGTTCGCATAAATCTTATGTCTACTCTGTACTACCTTTAATCTCTTCAGATCAGTCGAACCTTTTTAAAAGTCTTCTCTACTAGCTCCAGACCAAGGATCTGTCGCTCGCCAACTTTATCCCAATAGATAGGCGACCTGCACTTCTGCCCATACAAAGTCTCGTACGGAGCCATCTGAATGCTGGACTGGTAACTATTATTGTATGCAAATTCTACCAACGGTAGATGAACGTCCCAATATGACTTCGAGTCGATCGAACAACGGCGTAGCTTATCTTCAAGGACCTGGTTCACCCATTCCGTTTGGCGGTCGGTCTGAGGATGGTATGTTGAACTGAACTTCAACTTGGTCCACATAGCTGACTGAAGGCCTTTCCAGAAACATGATAAGAATCGTCCGTCCCGATCTGAAATAATAGACACAGGCAGGTCGTGTAGTCGAACAATCTCATCAAGGCAAGCCAACAATAAAGTCCATCGTGATATGTTCCCATTTCCACTCCAGGATAGCAAGTTTCTGCATCTCTCCGTCCGGCCTCTGGTGCTCGGCCTTTACTCTCTGACAAGATAAGCATTGTGACACAAAGAGCGCTACATCTTTCTTCATGCCGTGCCACCATAAGATCATACAGAGGTCCTCATACATCTTCGTACTTCCTGGATGTGATATATAGGCCGCATAGTGAGCTTCCGTTAGGATCTCCTTTCTGAGTTTTACATCATTGGCCACGTATAGTCTTTCTCTTACCCGCAACGTTCCACTTTCATCCACTGCAAAGTCGGTCGCCTTTCCTGCTAAAATCTGCTCGCGCATCTTCAACAAGAATGGGTCATTCGTTTGAGCAGACTTGACCTTTTATATCATGTTCGGTTCAAGGAGTAATTGAGCTAGTGATCTCCTAATCAGTCTGCCTCGATATCGAATTCGCAGCTCAATGCCCATACTCTCCAATTCTTTTTGTAGCATGTGGTTGATAGATAGAGATCCCGCAAATACTCGACTCAGCACGTCCGCTACAACATTGCCTTTGCCTGGAGTGTATTTGATCGACAAGTCATAGTCTTTGATCAGTTCTAGCCAATGCCTTTGTCGTAGGTTTAGGTCCGATTGAGTGAAAAGATACTTGAGGCTCTAGTGATCAGTAAAAATTTGGCAAGCCACACCATAAAGGTAGTGTTGCCACAACTCCAGTAATAACACGATCATCGCGAGTTCAAGATCCTGTGTAGGATAATTGAACTAATGCATCTTCAATTGTCTTAAAGCAAAAGATATCACCTTATTTTGTTGCATGAGCATATCTCCCAGGCCCTGGCCTGAGGCGTCGCTAAAGATTTGGAATTCCATATTCTCGTTCGACAGTCCAAGTATCGGAGCAGAGACGAGACACTGCTTTAATTCCTGAAATGAAGCCTCATAGTCGGCAGACCACTCAAATGCGACTCCTTTCTGAGTGAGGCGAGTCAAAGACGAAGCAATTTTAGAAAAGTTTTTCATGAACCGTCTGTATTAGCCCGCTAACCCGAGAAAGCTTCAAATTTTACTGACTGATGCAGGTTGCTTCCACTCAACAATTGATTCAACTTTCTTTGGATTGATTGAGATACCTCCCGCAGAAATAATATGCCCGAGGAAAGATACACTGCTTAGCCAAAACTCCAACTTACTCAGATTTGCGTATAGCTTGTTGTCCCAAAGAGTCTGAAGCATGGTTCGCAAGTGCTCCTCATGTTCCTCCTTGGTCCTTGAATACACCATGATGTCATCAATGAACACTACTACAAACTTGTCAAGGCCCGACCAAAACACTCGATTCATCAAATCCATGAAGGCGGCAGGGGCATTGGTCAATCCAAATGGCATAACTAAGAATTCATAGTGGCCATAGCGAGTACGGAAAGCTAACTTTAGTACGTCGTCTGGCTTGATCTTCAGATGGTGGTAGCCCGAACGAAGATCAATTTTAAAGAATACCGATGCCCTTGTAGTTGATCGAAAAGGTTATCAATTCTGGGAAGGGGGTACTTATTTCGGATGGTAGATTTATTCAACTCTCGGTAGTCTATGCAGAGCCGCATCGAACCATTATTTTTCTTTACAAATAGGACTAGTGCGTCCCATGGAGATACACTCGGACAAATGTATCCACGATCGAGCAGTTTTTGTAGTTGGACCATCAGTTCCTTCAGTTCGGCAGGGGCCATTCGATACAGAGCTTTGAAAATCGGCCGAGTATCTGAAAATTTATCTATAGTGAACTGTATCTCTCGGTCGGATGGTATATCGGGCAACTCTTCTGGAAACACATTAGGAAATTCTGCCATAACGAAAGTAGACTCTACGTTTGTGAAATCTCGCTGAGTGTCTCAAACGGACGCCAAGTATCCTTCACAGCCAAAATATATCATTCACCGAGCAGAAATTGCAGAAATTACCATACAGGCATTCGACGCTCTCGACGCTGGACTACACGTGTAGCAAAATTTGGTCTCGCCAAGTAGATGAAATACGACTTTCTTTTTCGCACAATCAATAGTGGACGAACAAGCGCCAAGCCAATCTATTCCCAGAATAATGTCGTAGTCCCTGATGTCTAAAACTATCGCATTGAGTGACAATTTCTTTCCTCTGATGCAAATACAGCCGTCACAAAAAACTGAGTTAGCAGCCAAGTCCATGCCCGACGGGGTACTGACGCTAAGTTTTAGGTCTAAAGGTGTCTGAAGAAATTCGTGTTCCCTACTGAAGTTCGCCGATACAAAACTATGTGTGGCACCAAAATCAAATAGTACTCATGTAGGAATATTATTGAAAAGCAATATACCTATCACTATGGTGTCCGAGGCGAACGCTTCGTCCCGCGTCAATGCATAAACCCAGCCCACAATAATTGGACGACGCTCTTATTATTGTGCAGGCCGATTTGCTTGGGGTACTTGAGCTAGAATGTTGTTGTGGATGGCGCAGAGGAATCTGGTTGGGGCAAACGGGATAATCACGAGCAAGGTGACCAAACTTACCACACTCGAAGCATCCTTTATTCGTCCGGGACAGTCGCTTGCTTGATGCCATCGTCGGTGACAAATGGTACAATATATCCCCTGAGTTCGGCCTTGGTAACCACCATTGTTTGGACGCTTTGGAGTGTTTTGTCCTCCTGTGTTGTTAGGGCGCTTGTGATGAGAGTGTTGCACAGCGCCGGCAGCAACTGAAGGATAGTGTGGTTCTAGGAAAAGGGCATGGTTAAGTACCTCCTGCATCATCTCGTACTGTGGAGTGACTACGTATGCGTGAATGGAAGGTCGCAGGCCACCTTCGAATCGTCTTGCTTGACTCGCCGCATTGGGTAGGTAAAAGATGGCAAACTTGGCAAACCGATTAAATTCTGCGATATACTGCTTTACTGACATGCTTCCTTGTTGCAGACGTACAAAACCGTTCTCCTTTTGTTGACGAACGGGTGGAGGTATGAACTCCTCGAATGCGCTACGGAAGGTAGCCCATGCGATCGTCTGGTCTTCACCGTTTCCGGGGAGAGATCTTCGATGCACGTCCCACCAATCATGTGCGTTCATTCAGAGTTGGAGTTAGGCGCAGGCGACTCTCTTGCCTTTTAGGACTTCAATGAGCTTAAAGTAGTCCTCAATTTTGGCCAGCCAATCTAGAGCCACGACGGGGTCGTCGGTCCAGTGGAAAGACATGTTGTAGGCCTTCTTAAAGTTGGCAAAGTTAAAGGTAGTCACATCCTTATTCTTTGGAGTTTGAGGTATCTCGACTTTGTTTGCTGGTTGCTCCACCTGTGCCGCTATCATTGTGGAATGATTGGAGGCAATGGTCTGAACAATATTTTGTAGGACATCTACCTGCTTCTGTTGGACAGCGAATCGGGCTTCTAGATTCTTTTTGATTTGTCATGTCGAGCCTCGTCCCTTCGTTGTAGCGCCTCAAGCATTTGCATCATTCGCTCAGTTAGATCGACGGGGGGCGCAAATCATTGGCTCTCGGAGCTTGCCGAAGTGCCCGAAGTACTTGCTTGCACTTGCGCTACTACTTGCGATGTTCCTTGCGTTCGAGCCATTCCTTTAAAAATAAAGAACTTTTATTAGTCTCATAGAGTATTACGGACTCACTGTATAGAATGCATCTCATTTTGGCTAAACAATTTTAAGAGTTCAACTGGGAGGGATATGGTCATTTTATGAAAAACTTTTCTGACACGAAGCCAAAGGATCTGAAGCCGAGCTCTGATACCAATATGTCACTCCCCGATTCCGCAAAATCGATATTCGTTCCCCCGGACGTGATGTCGTGCGGGCGTAAGGCACCCCCGCACATGGCCTAGCATAATGATATGTAAAGAAATACAACAGCAGAGTCCGGAAGCTAAAGAACACGCATTGCAATAAAGAAAAGTTCTCTTTATTGATAATGTACATCTTTGTTACAAACTCTTGACTTATAAGTAAAGGGGTGCCGCGCGGGCTTACAAGATGGACGCAAAATGAGATAGTCATTCCATACATTACATCCCATATTAGAACTTCAAAAGATAATAGACACATTCGGGCGAAGCTATCGCCTTTCCTCGGAGCTGCATAAAGAGTGTGCACGAGCTCCGAGAAATTTGTATAAGCGCTCCAAGATTTCGAACACGAGCTTGTCAAAGTTTATGGAATGGTTGGGGGAAGCTTAAGCTCCTAGCGCCCATCGCCTTAGCTCAGGGAACCTGTTGCAACGAGGGTCAGTACTTTAAAAAGTACCGGTGTGGGCGAGCTAACCCAACCCATCAAATTTGACACAGTATTCAAGCGATGAAGCATACAAGTTATTATTGTGGTCTTTCTATCTTGCCTTAGTTTAAGTTTCAACATGCAATAGTTATAGGCTGACTGAAATAAATATGCCACCTTTCGGTGACTTTACCTGCGCCGTTTGAATCACCTGCACAACTTACCATGACCTTCTCTGCCACGAAGACATAAGTTAGTTGCACAGTTTAAATATACATATCGGGTCACTGGCACCAAAAGCTGTTGGACTATAGCTGGGTTAGACGGGGATCCTTGCAGCGCGGGTAGCGAGTCCCACTGCAAGTTCGCAAATCCTCCGTGTTATCTGAGTTTCACCTAGGACGAACGAGCCCGATGCCCCGATACCCCGTTCATAGGAAACGGAACCTTGTGCACAAGTTGTCCAAGATCAAATGACGTCTAAAACACTAAGTTATCATATAATGAATTTTAAGACATTAGAATGAACGTAACTACTTAGCACAGTGCGATGGTATAGTCTATTTGTTCAAGCAAAGTCTATTTGTTCAAGCGATCATATTGCAAGATATGTGCTACACATCAAAACAGTTATAGATGAATAATTTCTAGCTATAACGGATACATAAGATAGATATATGCACATCCAACAAGGATGCAACAATAAGATCATACAGTGAAGTAGTGTGACAAGCATAAGGGTTCCAAGTTTACTTCTTATTATCTTGACTCTGTTATTATTAGTATGGTCGGAATGCACAAATGAGTCAGATTATTGAGTGAAGACTTTGAAGAAGGGAGCTAATCGAAAGTAAGGCTACTCACAAGTTGGTGAATCGAAAGTAAGGCCACTCACAAGTTGGTGAATCGGAGGAGAAAAATGGGAGATCTTCAAGACTCTGCTTGTGCGTCGCCTACATGATCACCTGCACGCACTAACAGATGATCAATATCTCCTACCTCGGTCTCCTAGAGTTCAATACGAAATACGAAGTTCAAAGAACAAAGACATTGAAATCCATCTAAACCGTTCAAGACAACGCAAGTCACAAAACCAACAAGAAAGCAACCAAGCGGCATCAAAAATGGGCAAAGAAACCAGCGCAATGGAAATGCCCCTCGCGACTCTGCCGCCGAGTACTTCCTCGAGGGACGATCTGCTGAATGTAGGACTTGATTCTGAAGAAACTAATCCATGACAAGAAAAAAATCTTGATTTAATCTGTCCTAAACGAATGATACCAAGTATTTCTTAGCCGCGCTCCCCGAACAGGGGGAACATGGCACTACAGGAAGCGCGGCTAAAAAAACGGTCAGAATCGGTTGATCGGGACAGATTGAATCAAGATTATTTTCTCGTTATGGATTAGTTTCTCCGAGATCAAGTCTAATATTTAGTGGATTGTGTCTCAAGAAAGGACTCAACGGCAAAGTCGCGAGGGACCTTTCCGCTGCATGGTTTTTATTGCCCATTTTTGATATCGTTTTATTGCTTTTGTGTTGGTTTTATGAATGCATTTTGTCACGACCCGTACCCGGTGTAAGGATACTAGTCGGAAACAACGCCCAGCCTACGCCGCAGAATCGGCGGTAGAACGCTGTCTAGATAGTCTATCTAATGTAATGAACCACCAATAATGATAGAATACTCAATCACAGAACTAAGATAGAATGAGCACGAATCAGATAAGAATAGAATAGTCATCATAAAACTCATGAGTTTAAAATAATACATCAATGAGTCTGAAGAGTAACAGAAATAAGCTGGAGACAAATCCAGTACAAAAGAATACTATCATACTACAAAGCTACACTCCAGGGTCAACTGTCTCAGTTGGGATAAGTCCCTCTTGAGCCAAGGTCTCCGAATCTAAACCCACAATATCCTGGGGTCCATAATAGGTAGGGTACTCCTCAGTGTCATCTGGAAAAATATATCCAGTCAGGAAAGGAGCAGAGTACATCTCTAACATCAGTTCTAATCCATGATAAAAACTATGTAACAGTAAATAGCTGTGGATAAACAAGATGCACAAAATAGATACAAGAGATATATAGACAATAAGGAAATACTGGAAAGAAATACAATAATGAACAATATGCCAATGAAACAATAATACTAATGACTAAGTGTGTGAGTACTAGCTTAACATGTGATCGGCTTGGGCAAGATACAATGCGGCCTGGCTAATCATACGTGCGGTGCATGATCAACACTATTCGCTTACCAATACTTTATTCAATAGGGATTTGATCACATATCTATACTAATACTCCCCACCCCCAACTGGTATAATAGATCCAACCACGGTATGCTATGGCACTAGATTCCCCAAGAAGAGAGCGACTCCTCCCGAAAATCGGTGTCTGTACATGTACAAGATAACCAATGAAACAATACTTGCACCATATACACCATATACCAAGGAATAATATCTCATGACGAGATCCGGATATACCAATCCGTGTAACCATAGTGTCAAGAGAAACATGTATATCTACACTAGATACAACGAACATAGAGGATATCATAAATGAGAAACTATCAGAGAATGTACTCGCCTGAAGTCCAATGAAAAAGTCTCACAAATGTCTGACTCGGTGTCTCGAAGACCTAGATATGGAATACCACATTAATACAAGGTCCCGGAAAGAGAACAAGTCAAACCAGTCAACTTCTAGGTCAATAAATCAATTCTAAGTTAAAAGTAAACTATGGTCAACTCTAAAGTCAACTAAAGTCAAACATGGTCAAACCAAGGTCAACCTCACAAGAAATCTATATAAATAATATAGAAATAAAATACAACAATTTAGGAATCAAATTAAATCCCAATTGATACCCACACAAAGTATACTAATAATACAATATTATACACACTCTAAATAATGTATATACAAACCAATATTTATACAAATAAAATAATATATTATTATTAGTATTATACCTCACAAAAACACCTATATATATACATATATATATATATACAAATATAATATATAATATATAAATTAAATCTGCCAAATCGTCACTGAAAACAGTGAGCTAAAAATATAATTTAAATAAAACAGCTTATAGTGATAGTCTCAACTGTCACAGAAATTCTGTCACAGAAACTATATATATATAAACCACTGCTGATACCGTTTGATGACAGTTTCAAACTGTCACAGAAACCGTCGCTGAAGGGTTTGTCGCTCAAAACTGCCCGCAGCATTAATGACAGATCTGTCATTAATGCTGAACCACTGTTACAGCGGCTGCTGTGACAGACCGAATAATGACAGTTTTCAACTGTCATTAAACCACTGTCACCAAACAGAAAATATAAATATATATATATATATATATATATATATATATATATATATATATATATATATATATATATATATATATATATAAATATATATATACAATATATAAATCAAAATGCATATATATATATATATATAAACAATTTAATAACTATATACTTATATATACATACATATAAACTTACAAAATTAAAATATTAATAATTACTAAACACAATGCACATATTAATGTACATATTTTACATGGCTAGAAGCACACATAAAAATACATTCATTAAATCCAAATAATTACATAATAATTATATTTAATATAATTACACATTTAAACACATAAATATATTTTATAAAATATTTATGCATAATTTATTTTATTAACAAGTAGTAACATATATAATTGTATGCAAGAAAGCTACATACATATATTTATACACCACTTTAGAACACATAAAAATATCTATAGATCTATACTACAATAAATACAATAATAAATACACTAAAATAATATATAATATCTATATATATTTACTAATTATAAATGAAGAATTTAAAGCATAAATAATTAGATCTACACATAAATACACCAAATTGGAAAGTTTCACACCGTATCCCACTAGATCTAGGATACGCATGTGACACGAGTCCAACACACAACCAATTGCACCCCAAAGGACACAAACAAGTCACAAATAATATTTATGAACAAATAAAAGTGTCAAAAGTAGATCTATGTGTCCGTGTTAAAATACGACATGTTCAAAGCCCCGTGTCGGAGAAAACCCCCAAAATGACACGTATCACCAAATAGTTGGGATACGAACCACATGTACCCAAATATGGACATGACACAAGCCCCAAACACATAAGCACATGCCCAATTGATCTATAGGATCAATTGACACACACAACAAAATGTAAATTCGGAATTCCAACAAAATTGACACAAAAAGTACCATAACTTTCTCCATGGGTCTCCTATGAACATCAAACAAAGTCCTATGGGTAGTACATACATATAGGTTGATTTTACATGATTAAATCTCAGATTTAGAAGCTATTTTAATGGAAAAAACTGAATTATACCTATTGGAAGATGGATTCCCAATGAAACCTCCAATTGAGATGAACTTGCTTCCAAATTGTAGATCCTTGCTCCTTTTTGTAGATCCTTGCTTCCTCCTTCTAGATCCTTGCTTCTCAACTTTCTAATGGTGAATTGGGAAGAATTTGGAATGAATTTGGTGGGGAATTGGAATGGAAATGGAGGGAATTTGGGAGTGGAAAATTCTAGATCTAGATTTAGAATGAGAATGAGAGGAGAGAGAAATTTCCCCCCTCTTTTAATAGGCCGGCCTTGCCCCTCTCCCAAGCAATTGTAAAATGTCCAATGTACCCCTTGGGGCCTCTCATGAAGAAATAATTAAGGAAGGAAGCTTCTAGTCTAATCACTTAATTAATTTAATCCATCTCCTTAACTATGGGCTTTCTAAATGGGCCAAATCTAACTATTTAATTCATGTTGGTCCATGGGTCCAAACTACACTAGTTGGGTCTACTAAAATAAGTCCAAAATAATTAAATAACATCCAACAATAATTAAATAATACAACAAAAATTATTTACCATGCACAATATTTATTTAAATAGGAAATTACCAAAATACCCTTTTTCCTAAAATGTGGTAGTGACACATTTTCTTGAATGGTTTCGATGAATTTCTTTTAGGAAGGGTTGGTCTAATTCCCGAAAGGATGCTTAAGTTCTTTAAACTTTACATTCGTATCAAATTATGGAAGAAAGAGAAGAGGAGATATTGATCATCTATTTGTGCAATGCAGCTGATCGCGTAGACGACGCTCGAACGGGCTACTAAAAGAACTCTCTTTTCTTTGATTTACCAACTTGTGAGTGACTTTAACTTTGGTTGACCATTCTTTCCAAGTCTTCACAGTTAAAAAATGACTCTCTTGTTGCGTTTTGATCAACGATAATATAATAATAAAAAGACTCAAGATAAAAAGAAGTATGCTTGAATACTTGATGCATGTCATATGAACTCATGAAACGATCGTACTGTTACGTTCTTGTTCGCTATGAATGTACCTATTTTATGTTTCAGTTATAGCTAGAATTTATTTATATCTAACTGTGCAATGAGTAGTATATACTTTATAATGCGACCATTTGAGCAGGTAGACTATGCTATCAGGTTATGCGGAGTAGTTACATTTCATTCATGTTGTCTTGCATGTTTCGTTTGATAACTTAGTTGTAGACGTCGCATGGTCACGGACAACTTCTGCACAAGATTTAGTTCCCGCCAACGGTTACCGGAGCACTGGGAGTGATTCGCCCTGGGAGGAACTCGGATAGTTGTGCTAGCAAACTAGCATGGGTGTAGCAAAAACTTGTAGCGGGGATCGCTACCCGTGCTGCAAGGATCGTCGTCTACCCAGACTATAGTCCATGATGGCGTATGGTGCTAGTGACCCGTATATATATATATATATATATATATATATATATATATATATATATATATATATATATATATATATATATATATATATATATATATATATATATATATATATATATATATCAAGATAACAATGTCTAGTCCATAGGGAAGAACATGGTAAGAATTGTGCAGGTTGGATAAGTTAGCCACAGGTAAATGTCACCGAACGGTGACACATTTTTTCAGTATTTTTATTTCTATTGCATGCTTGTAACTTGGACTAAGACAAGATAGAAAGACCACATAATAAATAATTTGTATGCTTCACATGAATACCGTGTCAATTTGGTAAGTTGGGTTATCTCGCCTTCACCAGCATATTTAAAATGTGCTGGCCCATGTTGCAACATGTTATGCAGGCCAAGGTGACGCTGTGAGGATCTGAGGCCTTTTCTAACCCGTCCATCAACCTGATGCATTCGATTTCATGACTTGTGAAGCTTGTGTACAAATTTTCGGAGCTCGTGCACATATCTTTTGAAGCTCCATACCGCAGCGAAAACTCGCTTGGAAGGTGTTTTGTACTTTTAAATTTTATAAATGGATGTAATGTAGGAATGACTATCTCATTTTGCATCTATCTTGTATGCCTGGGCGACAACCCTCAAATTGTATTCAAGAATCTATAAATGATGTTCATTAGGAATAAAAGAAACTTTTTTTTGTGCAAATATGTTGTTCAATATTCTGTCTACTCTGTTGTTGTGCTCGTTGTAACATAATACCTATGCCTTATGCGAGCGCAACGTAGGCTCGTACGACATCACGCCCGGTGGACGAATATCGATTCTACGGAATCAGGACGTGGCACATGTTGTTCTAAGTGCTTCATGCGTACCATGCTACTATATGTGCACCCACGCGCGCCCGTACTACAACCATAAAATCTACTCAAACAACTAATCCAAGGCTATTTCAGTACAAACTGTAGCATTTTCGTACAAAAATACAATAATTGTGCAATTATGCGCTAACTCAGCTTGCTGCATAGCAGCCGCATAGAAGCCTACGCTGCTTCTTTTGCACCATGATACAACGCGTGAATCATGCTTACCCACATGCTTATGTATTATAACTGCTCGCATTGCTCCATGCACACCTTATTGCACAGTGTGCACCTGCACTGCAACTCATGTGGAAACAAGCGCAATAATGAATAAAAGTGCCATCTCATTCGATTCGTACAAGTGAAGTGCAAAGTGCGTCATCAAAGCGCCACTTTGTGCCCTTCGTACTTGCCCGAGTCCAAGTCGCTAAGCCCCTTCAGAACTTAGCTTCTAAGGGAACTATCAAATAAATGAGTGACAAAGAAAAAAAAGAATATTTCCATGGAGTCTTGATCCTTGTCCTCTAGGAAAATACCCCACCATGTCAATAACATGGGCTACCACTCCCTATGTCACGTCTCGATCCCGAAGGACCGAAAGTCACTACTAGGCATGATGTTGTGCAAGCCTACGTTGTGCTTGCACAAGGCATGATATCTGCACAATAACAACATAGATCAAATAGATACATAAGCAATATAATTTAAAATATAGAAAACCAAATATGAACACTTTGATAGGAATATAAAATACTTTATTTATTGATAACTTGAAACAGGATTACAATGTACACTTGTTGGATGATACAAATATGCCATATCTGGCTTATATCTCTTTGAAACCCGCAAAATAGCCACAATGCCCATGCATCATATCCCTTTACTAAGACAAAAATAAAATACCTTGAAAAGAAACTTGCAAAACTGAATGGAAATCTTCGAGGTACCAAACACGGTTCCACTAGATTGGACGAGCTTCTAGTGCCTCAGAGTATCCTCATGTCTCCTGCTACCTGGGGATGCCCATAAATGTGGGTTAGTACTCATCGTGTACTGGTGAATATCCAAACTCACCTAAAATCAACTCTAAGTACACATGTGAAGCTAGTAGCTATTATTAAGTAATCTTTGTACTTTCTAGGTTCTTTTTAACAATTCATGTAAAGAAACATAAATAATAGAATAAACCACGTGTATGGTAATTCTTACCCACGGTTGATTATCCATCTCTGTAGCAGACAAGCATTAGCATAATTTGCATATATAAAAAAAACTTATTATTCGTCTCTACATCAAGTGTTGGGCTTGTAAGAAGGAGATCCTAGCATGCGTCCTAACTACATGATGGTCCATGGGTAATTCCATGATTAGCAGAGGTGACTCAAGGTTCAGTTCTGCACTAGTACATATGAATGTCAGCAGTTGTGACTCAAGGTTCGGCTCTTCACTAACATACACAAATACTAGCACCTGGAACTCATGGTTCTGTTCTCCACTAATAGACACAACACCCCCCTGATCGATCAGGGTGTTATCACAATCTCCCCCAGGCCGAACGATTCCCAGTTCCCCAGGAACCCTTCGAGAGACTATTACCTTATGCACAAATTTTCCGAGAAAATGCATGAAGGCAATATATATCAAATAAAATACTACTATGCACAGTCTTGAACAATAAGCATACATTCTATTTTTTCTTCTTCTTTTCATATCGACCATGTCAAACCATAAGAGGTTTCATATATACTTCTCGTTGTGTAGCATATGAGTAAGGGATATGTAGTATTTATCTGAACAAGCATAGCAACAATTCTATATTTCAAGCATACAGTTCATTTCTTTTATTTCATCTTGTTATTGTGGTATAATTGAACATAGGGGTATACATTTAGCATGGACAAGGTATTCTTTGTTAAGGCATGAAGACAAATGATTCATCGAAGGATTGAAGCCACTTACGGAATGAGTCAAGTTGAGAAGGGGAGCCTCACAAACCTATTACAGCTGACTTATGTGTCCTAAAATTGTACTAACACTTGGTTAGCATCATTCGATATCTTTTTCTTATGATTCAGAATGAATGTGTAGTGAGGCGCTGGACTGGATTGCCATCTTTTGAAGTATTTTGAAGCAAGGAGCTAGCAACCCAAACTCAATGCAGCTCTGAGGGAAAGCCATCATCCCGCCTGGAGGTCCCTTATTTGAAGTTTTAGTAAAGGATGTAATGTACTGGACAACTATCTCATTTTGTGTCAACTTTTGAAAGCCCGTGCGACAACCTTCCGACTCGTTCAAGAGTTTGTAATATATGTTCATTATCAATAAAGAGAACTTTTCCATGTTTCAAATTTGTGTTTCAATTTATCTGTGTACTCTGAATATGTGCTCGCTATGTAAAATACTTTTTTCTTGTGCGGTGCGCAACCTAGGCCCACATGGCGTCATGCCCGGGAGACGACTATCGATTCCACGGAATCGGAACGTGACAATGAAAACCAATTCATCGAAAGCAACACAAAACGCATTCAACAAAATCAAGCAACAAAAACATTCAACAAAAATACTTGGACTCATTCTAATAGAAGCCAATCCACGAGTTAAAAACGTTCATTGCATTCCGTCTGTGATCGATTGGGCCGTAAGGTTTTTCGATACTCAGTTTCAACTAAGCCAACAAGCCAAATGTATTACATAGTGGACCGCTGGAAGCGGGGCACTACATAATAACCCACTAAGAAAAAGTTTCATCTCAAAACTTAAGGAATATACTCATCAACATCATGGACGCCCTCTCGTTCAATATTTAGGTTATAAACTCTAGCCCTCCCCAACTGTTTATTTTGCCTATTGACTGGAGGTGGTGCTGAATTCTGATTTTTACCATGCCCAGTATTACAATTGTGGTACGGTGGCGCAACACTCTTGGTCGGACAATCTTTGATAGCATGACCCTGTTGTCCACAGTTGAAGCACTCTATGTTAAAAAAAGAAAAGTTTTCTTGGTGTGACCCAAACGACGCAAAAACTGCACTCCTGAGCAGGTCGTTGTTCATCTTTTGTCTTTCTCTCGTCGTCATGATATCTTTTAGAAGGAGAGTTGTGACTAGCTTGTACCTTTACCAGAGCACTTCTTGGGCTAAAACGGCTCTATTTGTACTGCTACCTCGAAAGACTTGATGTACGATTCACATTCTTGGTTCAGAACATCCCTCATGATGTCGTCATTCAAGCCTTTCATGAATCGATGCATTCAGGCCTTCTCGTTGGGGATCATCGAGCCAACGAACTTAGCAAGTTTGGAGAATTCTGACTCATAGTCTTCAATGGACATGCTCCCTTGCGTAAGTCTCATAAACTAATCATCATTCTTCTGCCTGATGGCTGGAGGAAGATACAATTCCAGAAAATCATGCTTAGACATTTTCCAAGTGATTCTTTCGTCTGCAGTCTTCAACATCTCCCACCAGTCATCGGCTCGCAACTGAAGATGTAGGGATGTACATGCCATGTAACTACCGTTTCCAAAAATTGTAAAATATTTTTTGAAACTAATTTTCTAAAAACAAATATCAAGGGTTTCCCTTCTAAAAAAGAAATTTCTTAAACACAAATTTATTTAGATATTGATTGGCTAAATAATTAATGTTGAAGAAAGGGTGACATTTTGGTGATTAATGAATTTTTTTAGATATTTTGGAGAAGATATCTTTCAAGATCCCTAATTATTCTAACAACCTTGTAACTAATTCCTAACCACCATCCACTAACCCCAACTAACTTGCAACTAACTCTCCAACTACCTAGCATCTAGAAGCTTCAGCTCACTCCTATAAATAAGGGACTAACCCACTCATTAATTTATTCCAAAAATAATCAATTTCAAACAAGTCCTACGGTCTGTCTCCAATCCACTGGGCTCGGCCCATCAATACTGAGTTCAACTCAGATATATAGAGAGAGAAGAAACCGCTGGTTTCATTTTTACTTCTCCAAGTTTTGTGTTCCCCGCATTTTTCAAGAACTTCGCCATTCCGTAACTGCCTCCAACCGAGTTCTGGCCATGGCAAACTGAGCTGTTGAGCAGTCGTAGCTCCGCCTACGCCATATATCTGCGAGCTCCGAGCGACTGTGACGGGAATTCTGCTCCATCGGTGAGCCGACGATCATCGTCGATGAGTCGAGACGTCGTTCTTCGGCTGACGACTACAAGCGGAGCTCGACTTCCTCCAACGAGCAGCAACCCCCAACGGTCTATCCAGCGATCTCCTTGATAGTGACGACGAGCTCGAGTTGAAACTTCTGACCGGTGAGTTTATCCGAACTATCAATGGAACTCCGTTCCTTTCTTTCTTCTTCTAGTTTTTGCGGATTTGAAGTCTTGATCGATCGATCGGTTGATTCGAGTTGAATTATTTAGAGTTCGACACTTCTTTCGATTTTTTTTGGTTTTAATTTCAATCAAAGTAGAAATCTGAAAGTTTCTTCGTGTTATGTGCACACCATATGCTCGGTAAAATGTCACAGAAGGGTATTGATAGTCTGATTTGCTTATGTCAGACATTGCGAGATTTGCAGAGCTATACAAACTTGCCTGATTCCAACTGTGACAGGTATAACTCTTTCTATTTCGTTCTTGATTTAGTTTGGGGAGTTTTGAGCGACAATAGGGTCTGGTGTAGTTAGATCAGACACAGGTAGTGTTCATTAACTTCGTTTCTAAGATAAACGCTCAGTACCAGTTCATTTACATAACTGTGACGTTGTGTCAAAACTAATAGACTGAATTTGTGAATTTCATGTCTACATCGGACACATGGAATACTTTATTCATACTGACACGGTATCAAGTAGTGCGGGACGAATCCGATTCTCGTGTCTGTAGATTGGACACAGACCTTCGAGTCGGCAGGTACTGTTCCCAACTTTGATTTTCTTCCTTCTGTGGATGATAGAGATCGGAGAATATGAGTTCTTAGGGCAGTCAGTATCCAGAAGGGAATCATTTGTGTTGAGCCGACGCAGAGGAGACTCTATTTTTGGATTCCAAACTGAGGGAAGGAACGGTCTAGTTTGTTATTGGGAATGGAAGCAGGAATAAATAGGCGGGAACTACCTATGAACTAAAGTTTTTGAATGAAAGTAATTATAGGCAGCAGTGGTTGTGTTCTGTAAGAAATAATTTTGGTATTTGAGCCACGAGTCTCTAGATTGATTTGGCAAGAAATAAACAAGCAGGCCGGCCAGTAGAAAGAGTTCAAGTGACCAATTGGGCTTTAAAGCCCAATGTTGGATAAATACATTCTGGGGCTTGACTATAATTATAAATGAAAATAGTTGGAGAATTGGATTTCGGTTATAAAATGAAGATTTTGGGGTAGTGGGTTTGTATAGAGGTGACTTCTACAAAAGTATTTCCAGGAGGTTGTGGTGTGGGCCTAGTATGAACGAATTTTGAACTTTGAGAATTCTCTAATATATTGTATATGGGCTTTATGTCTTAAGGGTTCAACTAAACCATTTGTATGTAGACGAACTTGGGCTTAGTAAGAGGTAATATGGAATATAGATCTTTAATGCATAAGCCTGTCTTGGTAGTTTGAGCTAAGTTTAAATAAGATAAGTAGAGAAGGAGTGTAAGGGCTTATCAGTGATAATTAATCTATAATCTAATAGATTGACTTTGGACTTTTAGTATAAAAACTAAATTGAGGATTCCTTGAAATATATAAGAATATGATAATACGACCTTGTGTTTGAATAGGTTGGATTAGGCTCCACGGAGGCAACAAATTGGATCGAGATAAGTACATTTATTTCTATTGAGTACTATTACCTTACATTTGCTATCATATTCTTTTTCATGTTGTATTATTTTTGACAAGAGATTGTACACGTGCTTCGTGTCTTGTTGTGTCTATCTTATTCACTGTATCGAGACTTGTCTTATGTCGTGTCTAATACTGCGACGTAGGCTGGACGTCCACAACTCGTGTTTAATCATGCGGACGCGGGATGTGACACATTTTTAGTGGTGGTCCGTGAAGGTCTAGGAACTCATCACAACATAGGACCGATTATGGGAATTTGCATGCTATATTACTTTTCAGTCTTTATTTCTTTCTTTTTTGTATCTCCTTGTGGACACTTATGTTCTCCGTCCTCCATTCCAGAGAATGGCAAAGGGAAGAAAGGAGACGCAATGTCGCACTCCCAGCGTTGAGGCTTCCGAGGGGGCATCCTTTGCCCATCCTGTGGGTCAAGAGACGGTTGGGATCCTTTCCCCACCTCCACTACTTCCAGCTCAGGGAGTCAATCCTACCATGCCGACTGTTGGCTCCTTGACCATAAAAGGAGCCCAGCTTTACTAGTTGATCAGGGGAATGATGGAGACCCAAAACGAGCAGACTTCATCATGAGAGAGGGTATGAAAAATGCCACTTAGTTGGCTTAGTCGCCATGGATAAAGTGGCTACTCAGCAACAGCAGCCTGTCCAGCCCAAGTTTGGCAATATCTTATGCTTTAAGAAGCTCAACCCCGGTGTCACTTTTCGTTCCCGATATACGTATTTGGAACATATTTTATTTTAGCATTGTTGCATATGCATGGAGACTAAATCCATTCTTTGGTTTAACCTAGTTCATGGTTCATTTTGTGGGTTGATTCAAGTCATGAGAGCCCTTGGTTCAACCCTCAATCCTACCATATATAACCTAACATTTTCTTTCTCTCTCTCTCTCTCTCTCTCTTCACTTATTCATTTCTTCCTCTCTTTAGTTTCTCTCCCCATTTACATAGACAAGTAAATCTCACATGAGAAATGGAGAAACCTCAATATTTTTGTTCCATTATGTTTGTAATGTGTTTCTTAGCACTTTTGGTTTTTGGAGTTTTCTGTTTTGATGGACGGTTTTGAGTAGATCTACATTTCTAAACTTAGGATTTTTATGGGTTTCATGAGTTTTTCTTGGTTTTGATCTATTAAACATTTATTTTTTAAACCAATTTTTACTACATGATAGATCTTTCAATTTAGAGCATTTTGGCTTTTGGTTCCCTCGATTTGGACTTAAAATGAGAATTTTATGGACAAAGCAAGATTTTAGTTTTTGGAGCTTCCGCTATGGCCGAACCTGTTGTTTGGAGAAGACAAAGTCTTAATGCGGTTAGCGAGTTATGCGGCTAAGAGTGTTATGCGGCCCGAGAGGATTATGCGGCCTGAACTCTTATCGCATACTGACAGCATGTGTCCATCTTGTTAGACGCATGACTGCTTATTTAGACATGTGTCATTGAACACCTTGTGTTTTACTCGTTGAACGAATGAGAAATTTGCTAAGTCCAAGAGGCTTCCATGCGGCATCAAACTCCATGCGGCACCGACACTTATGCGGCATTGGAGAGTATGCAGCCACTATTTTCTTGGACGCATGACTCCGAACCGTGGCATATGTTTCTATGATTTTTGTCTTTTCTTTCTGACACACTTTATGGCTTGTCACATCTATCACTTTATGTCACATCATTGACACTTTATTCATTGTCCGTCACTTAAACATTTGTCCCAAGGAGTAGACTTTAACCTTGAGCATGCGGCCTGACTCCATATGCGGCCAGAACTTTTCATGTGACCTGACTTCATATGCGGCCAGGATTTGTCATACGGCCCTAACTTCATATGCGGTCTAGAGCCATATGCGGTCTCGACTTCCCATGCAGCCTTGCTTGTTTCGATTGAATATTTTTTTTGATTCATGTGACCCAATATTTAATTGGTAATTGGAGTCGAATACTGTATTCGTGCTGATATCACTATTGTCTGTTAATTGTCTATGATTTAATGTGCACCGAGGTGCGACACATTGTGTCATGTGTTAAGTGATTATATTTGGGTTGTTCGTCGAGAATTCCTCCAAATTCCTGAACGCGCGATATTATAAATATATATTGTTTCTCCAGCATGGGCATAATAAGCGAGTCAACTACCAAAGCGTGGCTAGGATATTTATTGTCTGAATATTGCATACACGTTCGGGTGAATCCAGATTTGACTTCCATGGATTCGTATCTAGCGTGCCCGTACTTTGTACAACATTTTAAGAAAAATTATCATATAACCACGCCTTGAGATTTCAAACACAACATAGGGCTAACTAGGTAACTAAATGTGGTCGTAACATAGGAGGGAATGGTATCCCGAGATCATGCCAACGAATCTTCCCACAGAGATTCATTCTAAGTGCGTTGTGGGCTAGCCACCACAGATACTATATATCATCTGCCTTAGTGGAGTGCAGTATCTGACCTATTATTATGTCGAGCCACTGTTTCACTATAGGAACATTGGAACCACTAATATCGTATTTTTAGCGCAGTGGTCCTACGGGGGACTAGTGCATCCTTCAAGTGCATGTTTTATTTATATATTGGTTCGTTTAGCTCATGTTCGGCACTGGCGTGATCTGGGGATTCTTATTATGCATTATTTCTGAGATAACCTCAGACTCCACAAAATAGTAAGTCGTACAAATGATTTACGATATAGAGGAAATGGACTCGGTTGTGATTGTATTATTCGGTTAATAGCATAGAAAATGGACTATCATAGTGTAATGGTTCAACCCTTGTCCTTGTTTGGTTGTATGGTTGGACATTTGCCCTAGGATATGCCATGGACCTAAGTTACAACACTGCAACTATGTATTATTATATGTTTTTTTGTTTCTCCATTTCGTGCTTAACCCCACTGGTTATGCATGGCCAGTTTCGAGCCAGCACCCGAGGATCCGGCATACCTCCCCCCAACTCATGGCGCGTACCAGGAACATGGTCGTAGGGGATAGCGAGGGGGTTTTCTTCTTCCCTGCTCGTCATTGTACATTTAATTCTTTTTGGGCGTTTAGCCACGGGCACCTGTTAGCCGGCTCGTCTGGACATTAGTCTCCTTACATGATTGTATTAAATCAGACTGCAGTTGATCACTGTCATGTACTTTTGTTACTCTTCCAGCTCCTTATTTTGCATAGTTGGTCTCCAGAATATTTTGAGAAAGCGTTTGGGATGCCTTATTGCTTTATCATATATGCTCTATGCTTAATGTTTCTTGTTTGAATGATTGAGACATATAAGTTCTTGACCATAGGAGACTTGATTGAACCATGCACCCCCTTGTCTTATACAGCCGTGATCGTCGTACGACGTATAGCACCTTGTACGGGGTAGGTGGCCATGTCTGTCTCCTTATTTTGGTATCGGGGCGTGACAAGGTTTTAGTGGTGGCCCACGTAGGTCCGTTCTTCAAACTTCTGGGGTGTCATGGTCATAGGAGTCTCAATCAAACATGATTCTTCTTGAAATTCTGAATTCGTCATCTTCGATACTCATCTTGAATTTTTTCAGATTGGTTGCTTCCTTGTTCTTTCTCGTCCTGTACTTGATATTTCTTATGCTCTTCTTTAGGGCTTCTCCTTCCCCCGATGTTGCAACAACAGGAGAGGCAGAGTTGCCAGTGGAACGAGATCCTGTAGAACCCCAGCCAAGGATCCGAGTTGAGCCTACGATGAATGTGACAGAGCAGCAGGCTCCAAATGTTCTCGCACCTCCCGCAGTTTACTGTATACCCCGGGCTTGTTAGAGATTATTCGTGGATTGTTAGCTGCCCAACAATACCAGATGGTGGTGCAACAACAACAACAACAACAGCAACATCAGGAACAACAGCTCCAGCATCAGGAACATAATGTCATGTTGAACCAAGGGTTGCAGACGGCCCTAGAACGAGACGGAAGAACAGATTTTGGGCATTTGTTAGATTTTGCAGACTGAACCCCAGATATTTTGATGGCACGGATGACGCAATCACGGCAGATGATTGGCTCTAGGATATTGAGACCATTCTGACAGCAGCTAAAGTTTCGGCCGAGGAACATGTTGACTGGTTCGCTTATAACTCCAAGATCTGGCAAGGGATTGGTGGGCTACGATGGAGGTAGGATTGAGACATCCTATTTCATGGGAGAATTTCAGGACCCGGTTCAGGGCGAATTGGGATTGTGGCTCAGTGTGAGTTACAACAAAGTTTCATTAACCTCAAGCAAGCTGAAAAGACAGTAGACGGCTATGCGGCAGAGTTTTGCCGACTAAACAGATTTGCTCCAACCATTGTGGCAACAGAGTTGGAGAGAGCAATGAGGTTCCAGCAGGGACTTCACTTGGAAATCTTACACATGGTAGATGTGCACGACTACCAGACCTTCGAGGCGGTATTGATAGCAGCTAAGAGGGTTGAGCTTACATCCCAGAGGATGGCATCCAGAAGAGTAGATCGGAAGATGCCTCATGGACAGAACAATGAGGAGGGACCAATACCGCGAAAGTCAGCACCATCCCCTAGCATTCGCATCCATGATGTGACACAGAGGAGGCTAGAGACCTCGACAGTGATGGTACCAAATCGGCAACAACAGCCGAGGCAGCAACAGCAACAACAGCAACAACGATGGGAAGCGCCGACAGGTTGTACCTACTGTGGCAATGGAGGTCATACCCAGGATATTTGTCGAACAGCTAACATATTATGCTTGACATATGGGATCCCTGATCACAAGGTTGCCACGTGCCCATTGATATGGAGGCCAGGAGGGCCAATACAATAGTTTCCTGCATTGCCAGCTCCAAGGGTAGTGTGGCAAGGAGGACTAGTAGTAGCATTAACTTTAGCTCAGCGTCCGTTGCTGACGTAGGCCCAACTTTATAGGCAGCAACAACAGAATCAGCAGGGGCCGCAACCAAGGCAGCAAGGAAGACAGCAGCAGGGAGCTCAACAAGGCCAATGGCAGTCACTCACCTTGTCTTTGGAGAAAGCTATGGCGTCGGACGACGTAGTGCCAGGTAACATTTTCGTTACAATATTTCATGCAATAGATTTAATTGATTCAGGAGCTTCGCACTCATTTATATAAGCACAATATGCGACACATATTGGATTGAAGTTTGAGGCATTGCGAGCAAGGCTGAATATACTCACTGGCAATGGGATCGTAGAAGTTAGTAGGGTGCGCCTAGCATGTCCAGTCGTAGTATGTGGACATTTATTACCTGCAAAGTTGATCGAGTTCCCTATGGGTAACTTTGACGTTGTCTTAGGCATGGACTGGTTGAGAGACAGTCATGCAACGATAGACTGCCATGAGGGTAGAGTGTTGTTTAGAATTTTCGGTCTATAAGAGTTTATCCTTAGCAGAATAACAAGATACCAGCATAAGGGAGGAATCGCAACAGTAGCAAGGAAAGACCCGCTGCCCAAAATAGTTGAAGAGTTTATTGACGTCTTTCCCAACGATCTTCCCGGATTACCCCCAGTTAGAGCAGTAGAGTTCTGTATAGAGTTGATGCCAGCAGCAGAACCAGTATCCCAGAAGGTATACCCAATGTCACCATCAGAGCTTGATCAGTTATATCGAGACGTGAAAGAATTAAAGGCGAAGAATTTTATTCGGACCAGTGGATCCCCGTGGGGAGCACCAGCGGTATTGGTGAAGAAGAAGGATGGATCGACACGGTTGTGTATGGATTACAGGCGGTTGAATGCAGAGACAGTGAAGAACGAGTACCCATTACCAAGGATTGATGATTTGTTTGACAAATTAAGTGGAGTAAGAGTCTTCTCTAAGATAGATTTACGATCATGATATCATCAGGTGCGAGTCCGGGAGCATGATATACCGAAGACAACATTTATGTCACGATATGGGTATTACGAATTCTTAGTTATGCCATTCGGACTGACTAATGCTCTAGTGATATTCATGAACTTGATGAACCGTATTTTCATGCCTTACTTAGACCAATTTGTGGTAGTATTCATCGATGACATTCTGGTGTATTCTCGTAATGAGGAGCATGAAGAACATCTCAGGATAGTATTACAAACTTTGGGGAACACCGGTTATATGCAAAGCTTAGTAAGTATGAGTTTTAGCTGGATCGCATATCCTTTCTTGGGCACATTATTTCTGGAGCAGGAGTGTCAGTTGATCCCAAGAAGGTAGATGTAGTAGAGAATTGGTCAGTTCTGAAGACAGTAGCAGAAATGCGTAGTTTTCTGGGCTTGACAGGATACTACAGAAGGTTTGTTTTAGATTTTGTTAAAATCTCGGCACCAATGACTCGATTGACGCGTAAGGAAGTTAAGTTCATATGGTCAGCAGAATGTCAGATAGCCTTTGAAGAGTTGAAAAAGAAGTTAATATCTGCACCAATCCTTACTCTTCCAGCAGGCTTCGGAGGATTCACAATGTATTGTGATGCATCTGGCGAAGGACTTGGATGTGTTTTGATGCAACAAAGAAGAGTGGTAGCGTATGCTTCTTGGCAGCTCAGGGATCACGAGAAGAACTATCCAACTCACGATTTGGAGTTAGCAGTAGTAGTGTTTGCACTTAAGCTATGGAGGCACTACTTATATGGCGATCGAGTAGAAATATTCACAGATCATAAGAGTTTGAAGTATGTGTTCACGCAGAAGGACCTGAACATGAGGCAGAGAAGGTGGCTAGAGTTGTTGAAAGATTATGACGTGGAACTTCAGTATCATTCAGGCAAGGCTAGTGTAGTAGCTGATGTACTTAGCAGAAGAGATGAAAATTTTATGTTGACTACTCAGAAGCACATTCTAGAAGACTTACGAAAGATGGGTATCGAGATAATACTTCTACAGAGTACAGGAGTTCAGGCTAGCATACAGATTCAGTCCACTTTGGTAGATAGAATCAAACTAGCTCAGGTAGAGGACTCGAAGATTCAAAACTTACGAGAAGAATGTGAGTCAAGCCTTCGGAAGGAGTTGACGATACATGCGGATGGAACGCTAAGGTTTGGAAATCGTCTATGCGTACCGAGCGGAGATATTCGGCAAGAAGTTATGACTGAAGCACACAGTTCCCAGTATTCCATTCATCTTGGAGGCACGGAGATGTACCAAGATATCAAGCAATACTTTTGGTGAAAATGAATGAAGAGACAAATATCACGCTTCGTATCGCGATGTCTGATATGTCAGCAAGTGAAGGCAGAACAACAGAGACCGGCATGATTATTGCAGTCGCTTCCTAATCTAGAGTGGAAGTGGGAACACATCACGATGTACTTTGTGACTGGTTTACCTAGATCATCGACTGGTCGAGATGCAGTTTGAGTGATAGTGGATCGTCTCACAAAAGTAGCTCACTTTCTACCTTTTCGAGTATGACAGTCTACAGAATAATTGGCTGAGATTTATATCTGACAGATAGTGAGACAATAAGGTATCCCAGTAAGTACCATGTCAGATCGAGACACTCGGTTCACTTCATATTTTTTAAAAAGTTTGCATCAAAGTTTGGGCAATGTCACACCTGATTCCAGATTTGGTATTTCTTGAATTTCTAGAATTTAATTTTTTTTTGATAATGTATTCTTGTTGTATTTGTCATGTTGGTTCATGTCATTTTATTTATTGTCTTTTTTCTGTTGTTGTGAGAGATGACCCAAAACCAGTAGAATACCCATTATCATTGCCATAGACCGGTTTAGGACCCGTATGTAGAATGGACACTTGGTTCGGTTTGTTTGACTGAACCCATAACTAAACCATTTTTTCTCTCCTCTTAGTATATTTATGAGCTTTTTTCTCTCTCATCTCTTTCTTCTTCATTTTTATTTTCTTCTTCCTTGCTCCTTTCTCCCTCACCCCCGTGCACCTCCCCTACCCGAACCCCAGCATCGTACCTAGCTAGGAAGGAGTCGCTGGACTCTTAGGCAAGTACATCTTGCTCAATGGTAAAGTCATGAATTTTTGAATTATATATATATATATATATATATATATATATATATATATATATATATATATTGTTTTAAAAATATATTTGATGGAAAATGTTCTCCTTGAGTTGCTGATCATATTTAGTTCTTGGAGTTTTGGATTTTGATGTATAGATTTATGTAGAACTGAGTTTTATGTTTAGAGTTTTTATGGATTCCTTGAGTTTTTCTTGGTTTTGATCTATTAAAATTTAGTATTTTCGAAAACTAGTTGTTTCTTATGTTAGAGCATTTTTATTTCGTGCATTTGGCTTTTGTTTCACTTAATTTGGAGTTAAAATAAAGTTTTTATGAAGGAAACAATTTTTCGATTTTGGACCTTTCGGCCATGGCTGAACCTGCTGTTGGAGAAGACGAAGTCTTCATACGACCAGCGACCTATGCGGCAGATAGTGCTATGCTGTCCGAGAGGGTTATGTGGCGTGAACTCCTTGCCGCATACTGACAGCATGCGTCCACATCTTGTTGGATGCATGACTGTACATTACACAAAGTGTTTTGGAGCTATCCTTGAACTGCTTGTGTTTTCACTCGCTGAATGAAGAAAAATTCGCTAAGTCCAAGCGGGAGTTTATGCGGCAAACAGTTTATGCGGCAGACAGTTCATGCGGCTATGAGCTATTTTCTTTGAACGCATGACTCTGAACTATTAGGCACATCTTTTTATGATTTTTGTCTTTTCTTCCTGACACACTTTTCAGCTTGTTACATCAATCACTTTATGTCACTTCACTGACACTTCATTTATTAACCTACCACTCAGCACTTGCCCCAAGGAGTAGACTTTAACCATGAGCATACGGCAAGTGGGTCCATGCGGAAATTGGGTGCATGTGGCCAGTGAGCGCATGCGGCAATTGAGTGCATGCGGCCAGTGGGTGCATGCGGCAAGTGAGTCCATGCGGTCAGTGGGCGCATACGATTAGGAATTCTTGTGTGCATTTTGTGTTCCCTTTTATTATGTTTATTTTAGTAATTCCTTTTAGTAATTAATGTTGTGTGCTTCCTTATGTCGATACAAGTTTATGATACCAGACAAGTTTTGCATGTAAGTTCACGAGACAAGTTTATATACAAGTTCATAATCCTCGCGACAGCGTGAAAATATTTGTGTATGAAAATCTATTGCATTTGGCATTGGGCAATCAAGTGTGAATATTGTCCAATGTATCGCGTGTCGCGAATACGATAACTCGTGAAAAGCTCGTACTCGTGACTCGTCATTCTAGGAAGTTCTCAAGTGTCCACGACTCGAGAGCTTGAAATAATTTAATAATGATTAAACAAGATAAGAATTTCCTAGATCATTTAGAGGAAAGAATATTGCACTACCGGCTACCCCGATCCCTAAGGGCCTCATGCAGCATGCAACAACCCTGCTAGGCAAGGGCTCCATGACTGACCAAGTTTACGCTTGCTGCGGCACTTACAGGACATGTTTATATACAAGTTTATGTTACAAGACAAGTTTATAAAGCAAATTTATGATTACAAGTTTAAGTTTATGCTTATAAGTTCAATTTCTGTTTATGACAAGTAACAAGTTAAGTTATTGTATGGTTGAATGTACATTTAAGTTTACTAGACAAGTGTACCCTTGGCCATCCGGGTTAACTGCAGTGTCGGTGGTAGCAATATTCTTAAAACATGCATTTAGTAATTAATGTCTGTGACAACCCTAGCTAGTTAATCGTAGCAAGCCGTAAAGTTGTTTGGCCTTACGATGAATGATGTTACTTTCATTATAGCTCGCTTCTCTAGTTTTATTTTCTCCCGGCGCGTGGTTAGGGTGCTAAGTTCTGCTCGGGTGAAGGTCTGCAACTTCGGTCCTTGTTTAGTTTATGGGTTGTGGTCCCGATCTAGAGTAGTTCATATGCTCTCTTATCGCTCGTCGTCTTACTTTTATTTTTGCACTTATTATCAGTTCTTCCAGTATTATTCTTGAGACAAGTACATTGGTACCGTACAAGTCTCGATCAACATTTATTTTTATATGTCTCTTTCTGCTTATGTTGTGATATGTTTGGTCTATCACCTTGAGCTCCTTTGTGGTACTTGTTGCTTGGGGTTCTAACCCCACTGGCTTTGCATGGCCAGGTTACCCCAAAGAGAACCAGGATCTACCGCGCTTCCAGCAAGATGGCTTGCACTCATAGGATTGCGGCAGAAGATCGCTAGTGGGTTTCCTTCTTCCACCCCTCATCTTGATTACTTTATTTTGTGGTGTACTTCATTTTGTGGTGTTTAGCAAAGGGCAAAGTTAGCTCCTTATATTCTTGAGACTACGGCCAATATGATGTATATATTAGACCATGGTTGTTATATTTTATCATGTATATTTATACTCTGCTAGTGCAATATTTTGTATTCACTAGCTTCATGATCATATGTGATATGTAATTTAGGACGCCTTTTTACTTTCATATATGATATACTCTTGTACTTGTGTTGCTGGATTGAGACAATAGGATTTGTCGGCCTAAGGACTGACGTCATAGCATTCTAGAGTTCACCCATCTGTCTTCTAGACAACTTTAACACATTGTAGCTTACTTCGGTATTCTGCAAGGTGCGGTTGGCCATGCCAGTCCGCGTATTTACCCACTATTCTGGGAGCGGGGCGTGACAAGCACCAAGTTAAGATTCAGCACAGCTTACCACCCCCAGACAGACGGACAATTAGAGAGAACCATCCAAACTTTGGAGGATATGCTACAAGCCTGTACCCTAGATCTTGGTGGATCTTGGGAGAATCACCTTCACTTGGTGGAATTCTCATATAACAATAATTATCAGGCCAGTATTCAGATAGCAACTTTTGAAGCACTGTACGGCAGGAAGTGTAGGTCACCGTTGGCTTAGGACGACATTGGTGAGCGAAAGATATTAGGTCCCGAAATAATCACGCAGACAGTAGAGGTTGTCAAGCAGATTAGAGGGCGACTTCGGGTTGCACAAGATAGGCATCGTCATTGGGCAGATCAACATCGTAAACCTTTAGAGTTTAGTGTCGGCGACCACGTGTTTTTGCGGATTTTGCCTACCCGTGGAGTCATTAGATTCTGGGTTCGTGGGAAGCTTAGTCCGCGATACATAGGTCCGTTAGATTTTCTCGAGCGGGTAGGCAATGTTGCTTATCGTCTTGCCCTTTCACCTTCGCTACGTGAGGTACACGATGTATTTCATATGTCTCTATTGTGTAGGTATGTTCCAGATCCGAGTCATATCCTAGATCACTCTGAATTAGTCGTTGGTACCGACTTATCTTACGAGGAGCACCCCGTATCCATATTGGACCGAAGGAAGAAGGTGCTCAAGAACCGGACTATTTCTCTAGTCGGGGTTGCTTGGGGCCATCACTCTCTAGGAGAATCGACGTGGGAGTGCGAGGATGATATTCGATCCCGGTATTCGCACCTATTCGATTCAGAAGGTATATTATTTCTTACGCCTTCATATCTCGGTTTCTGTGATCAGGTAATCACATGTATGTTGCGATGATATTGCTTGCATGTGTAGTTGCTAGTAGATTTGTATCGTGCTTGTCCTGACTTCTCTAGCTATTGCTTGGATTCGAATTTTGAGGACAAAATTTTTTCTAAAGTGGATAGAGATGTCACTCCCCGTTCCCGATATACGTATTTGGAACGTATTTTATTTTAGCATGGTTGCATGTGCATGGAGACTAGACCCATTCTTTGGTTTAACCTGGTTCATGGTTCATTTTATGGGTTGGTTCAAGTCATGAGAACCCTTGGTTCAACCCTCAACCCTACTATATATAACCCAATATTTTCTCTCTCTCTCTTCACTTCTTCATTTCTTCCTCTCTTTAGTTTCTTTCCCCATTTCCATAGGCAAGTACACATTGCATGACAAATGGAGAAACCTCCATATTATTGTTCCATTATGTTTATAATGTGTTTATTAGCACTTTTAGTTCTTGAAGTTTTTTGCTTTGATGGACGGTTTTGAGTAGATATACATTTCTAAACTTAGGGGTTTTATGGGTTTCATGAGTTTTTTTTGGTTTTGATCTATTAAATATGTATTTTTTTAAACCAGTTTTTGCTACATGATAGAGCTTTCAATTTAGAGCATTTTCTTTTGGTTCACCCGATTTGGACTTAAAATAAGGATTTTATGGACAAAGCAAGATTTTAGTTTTTGGAGCTTCCGCCATGACCGAACTTGCTGTTTGGAGAAGATGAAGTCTTCATGCGGCCAGCGAGTTATGCGGCTAAGAGTACTATGCGGCCCGAGAGGGTTATGCAGCTTGAACTCTTGCCGCATACTGACAGCATGTGTCCATCTTGTTGGACGCATGAATGCTTATTTACATATGTGTCCTTGAACACCTTGTGTTTCACTCGCTGAACGAATGAGAAATCCGCGAAGTCCAAGAGACCTCCATGCGGCATCGAACTTCATGCGGCACCAACACTTATGCGGCATTGAAGAGTATGCGGCCACTATTTCCTTGGACGCATGACTCCGAACCGTGGCATATGTTTCTATGATTTTTGGCTTTTTTCTTCCTAACACACTTTATGGCTTGTTACATCTATAACTTTATGTCACATCACTGACACTTCATTCATTATCCGTCACTTCAACACTTGTTCCGAGGAGTATGCTTTAACCCTGAGCATGAAGCCTGACTCCATATGCGGCCTGACTTTATATGCTGTCAGGATTTGTCATGCGTCCCTGACTTCATATGCGGCCAGGATTTGTCATGCGGCCCTGACTTCATATGTGGCCTAAAGCCATATGCAACCTCGACTTCTAATGCGGCCTAGAGACCCATACGGCCTTGCTTATTTCGATTGAATGTTTTCTTAATTCATGTGACCCAATATTTAATTGGTAATTGGACTCGAATACTTATCTGTGCTGATACCACTTTTGCCTGATAATTGTCCATGATTTAATGTGCGTCGAGGTACGACACATCGTGTCACGTGTTAAGTGATTATATTTGGATTGTGCATCTAGAATGCCTCCAAATTCCTAGACGCGTGATATTATAAATATATATTATTTTCCCAGCACGGGCATATAAGCGAGTCAACTACCAAAGCGTGGCTAGGATATTGATTGTCTGAATGTTGCATACACGCTCGGATGCATCCAGATTTGACTTCCATGGATTTGTATCTAGCGTGTCCGTACTTTGTACGACATCTTAAGAGAAATTCTCATGTGACCACGCCTTGACATTTTAAACACAACATAGAGCTAATTAGGTAAATAAAAGTGGTAGTAACATTGGAGGGAACGGTATCCCAAGATCATGCCAACGAACCTTCCCACAGAGATTTATTTGAAGTGCGCTATGGACTAGCCACCACGGATACTGTATATCATCTGCCTTAGTGGAGTGCAGTATCTGACCTATTATTATACCGAGCCACTGTTTCACTACAGGAACACGGGAACCGCTAATACCGTAATTTTAGCGCAGTGGCCCTACGGGGGACTGGTGCATCCTGTAAGTTCCTATTTTATTTATCTATTGGTTCGGTTAGCTCATGTTCCGCATTAACGTGATATGAGGAGTCCTATTATGCATTATTTTTGAGATAATCTCAGACTCCAAAAAATAGCAAGCCGTACAAATGATTGGCCGATATAGTTCGGTTAGTAGCCTAGGAAAATGGACTATCATAGTGTGATGGTTCAACCCTTGTCCTTGGTTGGTTATAGGGTTGGGCCTTTGCACTAGGATATGCCATGGACCTAAGTTACGACACTTGAACCTATGTATTATTATATATTTTTCTTAGGTTTTGTTTCTCCATTTCGTGATTCCCTTGTGGTACTTGCTATTTGGGGTCTAACCCCACTAGTTTTGCATGGCCAAGTTTCGAGCCAGCACCCGAGGATCCAGCGTACCTTCCCCCAATTCATGGCGCGTACCAGGAACATGGTCACAGGGAATTGCGAGTGGGTTTTCTTCTTTTCTACTCGTCATTACATATCTACTTCTTTTTAGGCGTTTATCCACCGGCACCTGTTAGCCAGCTCCTTTGGACATTAGTTTCCTTACATGATTGTATTAAATCAGACTACAGCTGATTACTGTCATGTACTTTTGTTACTCTTACAGCTTCTTATTTTGCATAGCTGGACTCCAAAACATTTTGAGAAAGCGTTTGGTACGCCTTATTGCTTTATCATATGCTCTATGCTTACTATTTCTTATTTGAATGATTGAGACATAGAAGTTCTTGACCATAGGAGACTTGATTTTAGCATGCACTCCCTTGTCTTATACAGTCGTGATCGCCGTACAACGTATAACACCTTGTACGGGGTAGCTGGCCATGTCCGTCTCCGTATTTCGATACTGGGGCGTGACACCCGGAGACTTATATGGTACTGACGGGATTATCTACGCCAATGAGTGGCTTGAGGATATAGAGAGGCTTCTTCGCGTTGCTAGGCTTCCAAATGATTTGAAGATAGAAGCCGCAGGCCTTCATCTCTATGATTTAGCGAGAACTTGGTTCAAGAATGAACCTAAGCTCGTTGTACCTGGACTAATTTTGGGAGAGGTTTAGGGAATTGTTTAAGCAGAAATTCTTTCCTGCCATGGCTAGAGAGATTCTGGAGAGGCAATTCCAGAATTTAGAGCAGGAACTCGCTTAGAAGATGAGTATACTGCAGAGTTTAGAAGATTGAGCCGATTTACGGAGTACATGATTAAGGACCCGGAGGACCGAGACAGGAGGTTTCGTCAAGGGGTAGTGTCACGCCCTTGTCCCAAAATACATAGGACTAGGAGTACGTAACATGTCAGCTAGGTATCAAGTGGACTCCAGCCCATCTCGAATACGTATAAGTTGTCTAGAGGGCAAATATATCTATCTAAAATGTCAAGTCAATTATATCTCAATCCACATAAAATAGTCATACGAAGAGCGAACAAAGTGCACTTAGGTTGATCAGACCATAATACACTGATTATATACAAACAAATGTATTAGTTTGCCCCCCAATAACACATATGTCATGAATAAGCTCGATAAAAGAATAACTTGCAAAACTAGGCTATACAGCAGAATAAGTTAATGAGAAATAAATGTAATAATGGATAAAGATGAATGTAAATACAAATCGATTAATCTCATCAAAATATAAAAGACGTCCACTGGAGACAAATCCACTACTAGTAGATGTAAAGTAAAAGATAAGGGAATAAAACTAAGTCCATGCTAATAAACTAAACAATTGCAAGGCCATCAACTGTCATGCCCCGATCCCGCAGGGGACCGTTCGTCCTTGCTTGGGTCCTTGCGGGACCGATCGTCCTCGTGTGGGCGTGATGTCGTGCAAGCCTAAGCTGTGCTTGCACAAGGCCAAAGCTGAACAAGGGCAAGTAAGCTATTCAAGTCGGGAGCAGCGGCACAATATTGCAGAGAAGTAAAGAACACAATGACATAAGAAAACAAGCTCTTTATTGATAATCAAGATATGTTACAAGCGGCGCTTGGCCGAGATTATAATTCGCTCAAGCTCTCTTTCTCTCGATTACAATGACATCTTCTACTTCCGGGGATTCGATCGACGAATTCAGGTTTCATACATTACATCCCTTTATACAAAAGCAGCTCAAAACAATCTCGATACAGTTCAAGGCATCGACTCTAGATTACCGTGTCCTTGGGATGAGGCACGGCTATCGCTTCCTCGGACGATCCAGCACCTGAGAACAAACAAACTGTTGGTGGGTCAGCACTTTGAAGAAAGTACTGGTGAGTATAAAATCAACGAACAGAAGCAACACTCCCTGAAACCAACACTAAGTAAGCATATGGCAAAATATTATATTACTAGTGATCTTGCTACTTTTAGCTAGGTTCATTTCTTGCAGCACATGATTAGAGTCAGTTTACATCTTTTCGAAAATATGTCTTTGAACCCAGTTTGCACATTCAATACATACAAGCAAGCTATAGAGACAATGTTCTATCATGCAGTGTGCAGCATGTATCTTGAGTCATATTCAATCTCTTAGGGAAAAAAAGTTATCTCTAGTGGACTGTTCATCTCAAATCAAGACAAGTGCATTAAGTGGACTATTCAATTCAATGGAATGGGGCCAGCAGCATATTCAAGTAAAACAGATATATCTCATTTAGCATAAATGACAAGGAACATAAGGAAATATAAGTGATCACTTATTCAGTGATCCTTACACATGGCCGAACGGTTATCTCTGCAGCAGACATACAAGTTGGCAACATATGCATATATAAAAACGAGGTTTTCTTTTCATGTCCGTCTCTGCATCAAACAATTAGGTATGAAAGAAGGCTAGCCTAGCATGCGCCCTAACTATATGATGGCCCATAGAAACCATGATTAGCAAGTGAGACGTACAAGCCCATCTCACTAATGACAGATCGTCTAATAGCTGCTGAAACGCATGGTTATACACTAAAATACGCTCAAAATAACAGCCGGGACACATGGTTCAGCACTACACTAAAAGCCACACCCTCCCGTAAATAAGGACTTCTAGCCTCAGGGTGTTCCAGATCTCTCCCAGGCCGAACGATCTACAGTGCCCCAGGAACCACTCGAGAGATAAATCTTGTGCACAAGTTGTTAGACCGATACATGAATGCACTTTTATCAGATAAATAACATATGATGCAGATGATCATGAACAAGCAAGCAAGCAAGCATATCAATCAAGCTATAGAGCCGAAGCTCTCAATACTCTTGCCTAATAGCCACACGCTCCCGTAAGTATGGACTTCAAGCCTCAGGACGGACTATTAGTCTAGATGCACATGTTCAAGCTATTCATACAGTTCTATCTTTTTACAAAGCGATCAATGAAACGTGTTCAAGCAATCTAGCTCTTTTAACAAGTAACATGCAAGAATAGTTCTATAAATCTATCTCGCAATTCTATCTCTTTAGTGCGATAGCAAACAGACAAGCAATCTATTATTTAAGCAAGCATTGTAGTCATTCATCTATCTCTCTTAGACAAGCATGTAGTTCTACTCTAGTTCATCATGCGATGGAAACATATGAATATTATTTTACTCTTGTTTATTAGCTAGGCAGCGGTTTGTTCGATAGCGATATATATGTAACTAAGCATGCAACATTTCTATCTTTTCTTAGTATGGCAATGGTTTTATCTCTTTTAGACAAGCATTCAAGTTCTCTCATTAGGCAAGCAGATTCGTTTCAATGACAAGCAATACGAGTTCTCTTATTAAGCATGCAGAGTCAGGTTCTATCATTCTTCTTATGAAACTATCTTCTTAGAACAAGCAGTAGAAAACTCAGATTCATTATTAAGGTGTACAAGAATCAGAGAGTGAAGTTCTGCCTACTCACTTAGATCAATCATCTTGTGTTTCGATCGGAGAACACTTCGAGAAGGCTTCCGCTCGAGCCAGCAAAGCGATATCTCTTGTACATATTGCCTATGCGGAGCGGGACACTACATACTTACCCACCAAGAAAGAGTTTCGTCCTCAAAACTCAAGGAAAAATTTCGATATCCATAGCAGCAATAGTCCTCATCCCTCACCATCCTCAATCGAAAACTCTAGCAATCAGAACTCAATAAAACTCTAGCCATCAGAAATCATAAATTACATCTCAAGCAATAAAACAATCCAGAAAATTTTTGCCGACAACTTTGAGAATATTTACTGACTTATTGTATGGAACGCTCATTGAGGCAACGATATCAAGTGGCAAAGAACATCTTGAGTTGAAGCTAAGCAGCGGAATGGTCATAGGGTCGAGTCGCACTGATACCATTATGTCACGTCCTGATCCCGCATGGGACTGTTTGTCCTTGCGTGGGCGTGATGCTGTGCAAGCCTAAGCTGCGCTTGCACAAGGACAAAGCTGAACAAGGGCAAGTAAGCTATTCAAGTCGGGAGCAACGACACAATATTGCAGAAAAGTAAAGAACACAATGGCATAAGGAAACAAGCACTTTATTGATAATCAAGATGTGTTACAAGCGGCGCTTGGCCGAGATTATAATTCGCTCAAGCTCTCTTTCTCTCGATTATAATAACATCGTTCCATACATTACATCCATTTATACAAAAGCAGCTCAAAGCAATCTCGATACGGCTCAAGGCATCGACTCTAGATTTTTTGGTCCTTAGGATGAGGCACGGCTATCGCTTCCTCGAACGATCCAGCACCTGAGAACAAGCAAACTGTTGGTTGGTCAGCATTTTGGAGAAAGTACTGGTGAGTATAAAACAACGAACAGAAGCAACACTCCCTGAAACCAACACTAAGTAAGCACGTGGCAAAATATTACATTACTAGTGATCTTGCTACTTTTACCTAGGTTCATTTCATGCAGCACAGGATTAGAGTCAGTTTACATCTTTTCGAAAATATGCCTTTGAACCCAGTTTGCACATTCAATACATACAAGCAAGCTATAGAGACAGTGTTCTATCGTGCAGTGCGCATCATGTATCGTGAGCCATATTCGATATCTTAGGAACAAAAATTATCTCTAGTGGACTTTTCATCTCGAATCAAGACAAGTGCATCAAGTGAACTATTCAATTCAATGCAATGGGGCCAGCAGCATATTCAAGTAAAACAAATATATCTCATTTAGCATAAATGACAAGGAACATAAGAAAATACAGGTGGTCACTTATTCAGTGATTCTTACCCATGGTCGAACAGTTATCCCTGCAGCAAACATACAAGTTAGCAACATATGCATATATAAAAATGAGGTTCTCTTTCCCTTTCCGTCTCTGCATCAAATAGTTAGATATACAAGATGGCTAGCCTAGCATGCGCCCTAACTATATGATGGCCCATGGAAACCATGATTAGCAAGTGGGACGTACAAGCCCATCTCACTAATGACAGATCGGCTAATAGCTGCTGAAATGCATGGTTGCTATACAGTAAAATACGCTCAAAATAACAGTCGGGACACATGGTTCAACACTACACTAAAAGTCCCACCCTCCCGTAAATAAGGACTTCTAGCCTCAGGGTATTCCAGATCTCTCCCAGGCCGAACGATCTACAGTGTCCCAGGAACCGCTCGAGAGATAAACCTTGTGCACAAGTTGTCAGACCGATACATGAATGCACTTCTATCAGATAAATACCATATGGTGCACATGATCATGAACAAGCAAGCAAGCAAGCATATCAATCAAGCTATAGAGCCGGAGCTCTCAATACTCTTGCCTAATAGCCACACCCTCCCATAAGTAAGGACTTCAAGCCTCAGGGCGGACTATTAGTCTAGTTGCACATGTTCAAGCTATTCATACAGTTCTATCTCTTTACAAAGCGATCAATGAAACGTGTTCAAGCAATCTAGCTCTTTTAACAAGTAACAGGCAAGAACAGTTCTATAAATCTATCTTGCAATTCTATCTCTTTAGTGTTATAGCGAACAAACAAGCAATTTATTATTTAAGCAAGCATAGTAGTCATTCCTCTATCTCTCTTAGACAAGCATGTAGTTCTACTCTAGTTTAGCATGTGTAACGACCCATTCCGCTCAAGCGGACTGCCGATTTAAATGGCAAAAGTGCAATGACCCGACCTGCTTTGCTCAGCGAGAAGACTCGTTTGGGGCAAAGGAATTTTCCGACTTGGCCCTTCAGGAGTTCCGGCTTAGGCTTTCAGAGGCTCGTTCGGAATATCGCTCTACCGAGGCGAATCATCACTTAGGTGGGTGGCTACGATAAACTTATCTTTGCTTAGCCAGCACACTTAAATATGGACGATACATGCTAGTCGCTAGGTGAATCACCCAATGTATGCTAATAAAGAATACAACGCACCTAGCTAAGGGAATAATCCCAAATTGTATTGCTTGTGTTAGAACATGAAAATAAAACTTTGTTTATATATGGACCCTCGTATGCTCCCTTTGCCTTGTGCAACTAGACCCCGCTATGCCTCAAGTAGAACGATATGTATACTCTTCGTAGTGCATTGTTCACTTGTTTACACTACACGTCCCTAGATTATGTCGCTCGGTATGTCCCCGTACGGTTTTACTCTGCGGTTTACCCTTAGACCGTGCCAAAGTAAATATTTATGTTACGAATGCAATGCTTGCCTGCTTATATGTTAACTTGTATTCGTAGCCTCGTTTCAATGCTTGCCACATAACCCTTGCCTCGATCGTGTAACACTATCCATGTCATATATTCATTTAGTTCTCCCCGGAAGACTATCTAATAGTCGTTCCGTGTATGTGTAAACCTGAAAGTATTTGGGACCGTTAGGTCGCCAAGGCAGTCCCTGAAGCAGGGGAATGCATCAAGGCAAGTGGAACACTGATCGAGAATCATGTCAAGTTTACATCTGAACGAGAATCATGTCAAGCAAATCAAGAATCACATCTCGTAGAGCAAATGCTCGTTCAGAACAAGAATCATGAATTATCATGTTAAGTTGTATGAATCTGGAAGACCTTATAGACTTGCATGTCACGGACAACTTGAAAATAAGGTACAGTTCCATGGACGTTCACCGAGGCACTGAGGTCGATCCGATCCGGATGGAACTTCATGTGTAGTCTTCATGTTCTTGGGCGGGATGATTTGTAGCGCCTCATGTACTTTCGTTGAATTACATCCTCATCATTGACTAGGGTCCTTTATGGCTATACCAGCGACTCATGTTCATATAGATAAGTCATCCTCGCTTAGCGGCAATCCGCGTGCGAGTCATTTCATCGCATCGAGAATATCTGAAACACCTGAACGATCATGAGTAGAACACACTTGTATATATGGAACACTTCAAGATCTTCTGCAACACCTGATAATTCGAGTAACTCGTGCACCCGAAGCATAATCTCATTCACTACACTTGTATTTGCTTATGCAATTGCCCCTAGATTTTATTATATATATGCCCGTGCTTGATTTTAACTTGGTTTGTCTTGGACAGGAAATGACGGATGGTAAGTTAGTAAGTCTCGCCGTGTTACTCATATATCGCACGGCGCATTGCCACATGAGTTAGGCTTTTCATCATTGCCACGAAACTAATCCTAAGGCAAGAATAGAAAGATAACTTAATAGATGGTGCACGAAACTAATATAACATATTTGGATTTGTCGAGCGGACGAGAAGCCTCCCCACCAGTGCATTCATGTACTGATAATCCACCAGATTGTTTGCAGGGTGAGGGAGAACCTCGTTCGGTACGGATGCCCCCTTCGTGCGTGCTAAGACGTAGAGTTCACTCTGGAGTCTTGGAGCGTTGCGTCCGAAACTGAAGCATATATACAGGACATAATGTTGGAACATCGCCTATACATCATTCCACAAAATGTAGCTACTTGGCATGCTTTTACTGTTTCAGAGAGAGAGAGGCTTGAGCGACTTTTAATCTCGGCCTAGCGCCGCTTGTAACACTTGTTAAATATCAATAAAGAGTTTGCTTTACTTCTATACTTGTGTTATTCAATGCTTCCGCTATTGACGACTCTGTGAACTTGTTACCAATCGCCTATGCGTTCATTATTCCGCTGCACTCGGACAATCTGTGTGACTCTGTGGCTTAGACCTCTTACCTCCTGTTCATATCATGGGGGCGACTTACGCTTGTGCGACATCACGTCCAGATGGGTCAAACAATCGTCTCGCGGGAGCTCTGGCACGGTAATTCGCGCCTAGCACTGACGACCGATTGCCTGCGGGAGATCGGGACATGGCAGCATGCGATGAAAACATATGAACATTCTTTTACTCTTGTTTATTAGCATGGCAGCGGTTTGTTCGATAGCAATGTCCGTGTAACTAAGCATGCAATATTTCTATCTTTTCTTAGCATGGCAATGGTTCTATCTCTTTTAAACAAGCATTCAAGTTCTCTAATTAGGCAAGCAGATTCGTTTCAATGACAAGCAATACGAGTTCTCTTATTAAGCATGCAGAGTCAGGTTCTATCATTCTTCTTATGAAACTATCTTCTTAGAACAAGCAGTAGAAAACTCAGATTCATTATTAAGGCGTGCAAGAATCAGAGAATAAAGTTCTGCCCACTTACTTAGATCAATCATGTTGTGTTTCTATCGGAGAACACTTCGAGAAGGCTTCCGCTCGATCCAGAAAAGCGATATCTCTTGTACATAGTGCCTACGCGGAGCGGGGCACTACATCAACTACTGTTGTACCACTATCTGGTGCTGGTCCGTAAATTTGTGGGTATTTCTCGTCTGCCAAATCTGGAGAACAAATACAGGTCCTCAGTGGGACGTAACAAGATACAGAAGGAGCATGCTAATATGAAATAGTATAACCATACAGAAAGGAAAGAGAGCAAATATAAGTATACTACTGCTAACCAGTCTATGTGTAAATGCAAATGAGAACAGTGTATGGCGCAAGACTACCTGATCAAGTCGAATAAAAACAAAAGTCTATAGTACCATGCCTCAGTAGCGAGTCTATAGCCTATATTCTATAGTCTATCTACCGTTCTTCAGTATCGAGCGAGTCTACGATAGATATGATAGTAGTCAACGTCCGGTCATGTTCTCCCCACCCAATGTCCTACACAAGTCATGTCAAGTCAAGTACGCAAGTCTAACGAAAATTATGGTAGTAAAGTAAACTGTGTCGAATACTCTGACGAGGAATAAGCAAAATCAAGGTCACATTGAGTAATGAGAATAACGTCCAACTCTAACTAATATGCATGCAATCGTATCGTGTCCTGGGTCCAAGAATGTGTCAAGAGGAAACAATTATACAAGAGACAATTCTATGGGAAACAACTAATAATAAATCTACAAGCAATAGATAAGGAAACATAAAATACTGAGCAAAGAAATATGAAGCATAAATACTGAACAAATGGCAAGGTATACTTGCTTGTTTTCTTAGGTGGTGTAATCACAATCTCAAGATGTGCAATCTAGTAGCTATCCAATCATGCCATCACGTCGCATATCCCATCGTACAAAATTTAGTACAAGTTAGATCTATAATTAATACTAATAACTGATGATCCTAAACAATCAAAATTTCTAAAATATTTACTAATAATTCTGAATAAAATCATTTATAATCATGGTTTTTTCATATTAAGTTCTGATTTGTATATTAACTATGAATTTTAAGCCATTATGGTCAAGTTTGCAAACATTGGATTTGTGGCACGCAAATCGAGACATTCAAATGATCAAAAAGTCAACCGATACAAAATATAGATTTGTGTGTGAAATCTAATAGATTTTAGTACTACATAAACGAAAAAATCGACGGTTTAATCGAATCTCGAATCGGTAAAAAGTTATGGACAATATGGCTTACAAATGGTCATTTCCGTGGTTACCAGTGAAATGTTCTACGAATTAAACAGAATACTAAACTACTCTAGTAAATTCTAGGAAAAATATATGTTATAATTTATCGTGTCAGATTTCCAAAACTTCAAACGGATCCTGATTCCGAGTTTGGGATCTCCCGAAATCTCGAAAACACCGAAACGTGTCAAATTTCGGATAACTGGCACCCTACGAATTTTCAGAAAAATACCTTCATAATTTATGAAAATAAATTAGATATTCAGAAACTATACCTCGATATGGTTCCAATGCAAGAAACGGGAGCGCGTTTAGAGTCTGGAACTAGGAGATATGGTTTCTCGAAGTTGAAGGAAATCCTAGATAAAACTCTCCTCAAATCTCTCTCTCTCTCTCTCTCTCTCTCTCTCTCTCTCTCTCTCTCTCTCATTTCGGCAAAATAATGAAATCCTACCTATGTACATATATATATGTAGGCAGTAGCGGACAGGTAGGTCCATGCGGGTAGGTTAGGGCTGACTGTGTATGTTGTTTGGGTATTTGGTTGGTTTTTAATTCCAGAAATTATTTATTAATCAGTTTTAATCTAATTAACCCAACATAAATATGTAAAAATATCAAAAAAATCCAGAAAAAATCTAAAAAATGTAAAATATCATTATAAACCCTAGATAAATACTTAGGACCAAATTACGCTCCTATACTTGCACAAAAATCTAGAAGTTCTAGAAAATTAGTATTTTGTCTATTTTAAAACCAAATAAATTCAATTAAATTTCAAAATTTTCTAATTAAATAAAAAAAAATATTTAAGTATTTTAACCCTAAAATATGTTTTTTTAGAAAAATATCCAAGTATGGTCTCACAGTAAATCATGGAAGCCATAGAAAATTATGTTTCCTAGGTTTTAATTATTTAAAAATTTCAAACAAATCTAAAAAAATCTAAAATGATGTAAATAAAATTTTAAGGATATATTTGAGTCTCTATGAAGCATACATAACATAGTGTTACATATTTTTGGGCAATGTGACCAAGGTGTAACATGGATTTTTCTATAACTCAATAAATTGTCAGATAATCATTTAAATTAAATAAATAAATAAATTACTAATTACCATAACAACCCTATATAAAATTTAGGGTCCTCACAGCTAGCTAAGGAGATTCGCGTCCTTATCACTACTAATGGCACAAAATTCTATACTGAGATAGTATCTATAGCTCGAGTAGAAGTATACCTAGATCTAAAACCTAAGAGAGATTGAGATGGAGACTGTAAACAACCGGATTTTTTAGAAATTAAAAAAATAAATTTTCGGAAATTTTCTGTAATTTTTAACTAATTAAAATAAATATTTTCTGGTATTAAATATTTTTTGTAATTTTATTAAATATTAAAATATTATAAAATAATATTTTTGGATGTAAAATAAAATATTAGACATACTATAATTTTTTTTGTAATTTATTGGACCTCAGAACTAGTTTTAAAGACCTAAAAATAATATTTTAAATAAACCTAAATGAACCAATCTGAACCAACCGGTTTAAACCCTAAATAAACCGAACCTAAATCCTGAACCAACTCTAGCGGGTCGGATTCAGACCCGACCCGCTGACCCGTTAACCCGCAACCCGGCCCGTTAGGTCAGCTACAGTAAATCCCTAATCTCCCTCGATCCCTCCGCCGGCCGTTACGCAGCCAACCGCCGGCCGTCCCCTTCTTCTTTCCCCAACGCCTTTGCGCCGCCTCGCCTCCCCGCGCCGCTCCACCTCCAACAACCGCCGCCTATCGACCTTCCCGACCGTCCTATATAAACCCCTACCACGGCCACCCTCCTCATCCACCACCGCTTCTGCCTCCATCGGCCGACTTCAACCCAGCCGACCGTCTCCTCCGCCGTGACTCCGCCGCCGACGAATCCGAGCCCGACAACCCCGCCGCCTCTACTACTTCACCACCTCCACGAACTCTAACCCCTGCCACCCCCACTCCACCGCCTCTCCGGCCACGATCTCCAGCTCTGGCGATCGTCGACGACTCCCCGCCGACCCCAGCAGCAGCCCTACCCTCCGCCGACGAGCGTAGCGCTGCCTCCGACCAGCCGAACTCCGCCGCGTCGTCCACGTACGCGAATAATAGACGAATCTGATTCCCTGTTCCGGTAAGTCCTGTCCTCTCCTCGTCGCGTCAATTTTTGAACAGTCTGTTGTAACCCATTTTCTGCGTGACCCTCTCGAACCCCGTGCCATTAGCCAGGGGTATGGTGTCCTGTGTCGATCGCAAACTGCGACGCAAAATCAGGAAAATAAATCTCCATTTCTAAAAATTCAGAAACTGGCCCGAACTCCCCAATTCACGACCATTTTACACACAACCTGTTAACTAATTCTAAAATTCACTTGAACAGTTATTTAGACCACCTAACCAAGTTTTAAACCTTGTTTTTAGTTTAAATTATTGAGCTGTAAATTGCATGTTATTCGAGGGTAAAAATGACCAAAAATTTGGTCTTTAAAAACCTTGATTTTTTTCGGAACTGGGTGCGCCCTGCTAAACGAGGCGACTTGGTCGTGTGCGAACTTCACCTAAAGGTGCGCATTGTCAATACGGACTTGTAAGATTTTGCGAAAGTTGATTTGGATGTGCGTGCACTCCGGAATCAACGTGTATCCGTCGACAACGTCCCGTATCGGCCTTGTTCTGAAACTCGTTGTAACTTCGTGTACGCTCGTCGTATCGAAACGGAACTTATGCCATCAGACTCGTAGCAATACGCTGGTACTGTGATCCAAGTTTGGTTCGATTCTGAGAACGTTGATAAAATTCTGTATCGTGGGCCCCCGACGGCTCCACTTGAGACAATTTTATGATCGACTCATCGAAATCCAGTTCTGGATATTCCGTTGGGTTCGTATCGTCGTTCTGGACTTGTAGACACTAAGTTTGACGAATTTGGAGAACTTTATCTCTATCACATTTTTTGGTGTGAAGTGGGCCACATGTGGACCCCGCTTTGACCAGAAACTGTCATTTTTGTCCCTGTGTCCAAATTAGACTTATGGACAAGCAATTCTACCTATTTGATATCTTCTGAACATGATAGTAATGATTATTTCAGCAACCGGAGGAGTACCTACAGATCCTGCGGATACTGGAGCAACAGTTAGAAACCAAATTCCAGGCAAGTGTACCTTGCCAATCTTGCAGTATTTGCTACATAATGATCTCTTGATTTAATTATATGATATAAATGTTCAACCTAGGACCGCGTGACATTACTTAACGTCTGAACAAGATTCGGGTGTCAACACCGTACGCGAAGTTGTGTAACGTCACTTAGAAGTTGATATCGCGACACTATACATTTTCGTGCCTACATTATCAAGTACGTCATACCATAGGACACTTGACACTGTTCATGAGACAATCTTCCTGAGATATTCATGGTGATTCTGTATAGGCTACATGATTCGTGACATAGATATTATATATGCTTAGCTATCATTATGACTCGCTGCATCAGTTAGAGGTCATGATCTTGCGTGACATGGACATGAGACATCGTGGACATGAGACGTGTGATTACATTAGGTGGGGAGAGACACACAGGCTACAGGCTGATTTTATATATATGGTGCCGTAGGCCCACTATATAGTAAACTACATAGTATAACTACATAGTATAACTGCTACCGGCTAGCCGACACAGAGCTTGTAGTAGTCTCAGCCTGAGTCCTAGTGATGCTCTCAACTTGCATATCACATAGCTGGTTACATAGTTTATCATATTGATTCATTTATCATTGCACTGCATTTATTATGGCTTGAGTTATTCTTGTACCTTGCTATGTCCCCTGAGGACCTGGAATCCGGATTATGTCCCCAGGTTTAGCAGAGGAGATCTACCCCGAGGTATACGGGACATGAGCATACATTAGAGCAGTACCAGAACCAGAGGACGAGGTGATCGCCGAGAATTTCTCCTGAGTATCTGCTTATCTATACTCAGTTATTTCTGTTGTTTTCTGTTTATTGAACTGATGTATCAAACTTATTATCGGATTGTTCCCCAAGATATGTTTTATTTAGAATTGATGTTGCTTTATATTCCATATTGATCGTATTTATTTCTGTGGATGAGATTAGTAGCATAGACCTTTACTGTTATTTTACAGCTTAAGTACACCCTGATGGGTCCATTAAATTGGGTTTGCCCATCGGTGTGTGTTGCTGGCCATTGCCACGTGTCTAGTCCCGCGGTATTTTGGGACTGGGGCATGACAGAGACAGGGACCATAATCCTGGACCAACAAAGCACATAAGATTCTTAAGGATTAGGCTTCAGTCCAGCAGCAACAAAGACGACCAGCACCTACTTGTCATTTCTGCCAGAAAGTAGGCCACAAATGGGATGAGTGTAGAATGAGATAGAATGAGAATGGGGCAATGCCTTCGCTGTAGATCAACTAATCACAAAATCAGAGATTATCCATAAAGGAAGACAACAAAGTCATCTGGCGATGAGAGGACTTGATCGGTTAACCTTGGTTTGGGATTACTATATTTGGTAATAGCATGGTTACCAGTTAGAGGGGAGTTGTAAATAGAAACCTAGCAAGGAGTATATCTTCTAGGAATAATGGTCAGTATACCTAATAATAGTTTCCTTAGCATTGTAAGGAAACAATCCTTATAGTTTTCTTCCTGTACTTCTATCCTTGTATTCATCATTTGATTTTCGTTAATAAAAAATATACTAGTTCTGTTTTGTTTGAATCGCTCCATTTTTAAATTTTGAGGATAAAATTATTCTAAGGTAGGTAGATTTGTAACCACTGTTTCCAAAAATCGTAAAATATTTTTCATGTACTGAAATTATTTTTAAATAAATTACCAAAAAAGAAACTATTTAAAAAAAATTTAAGTAACGAAAGCTTTCGCCATCTGGGATGGTGAAAATCAGCATTTTATATTTTAAAATCAGGATGACAAATTTTTGCCAACCGAGTTGGCAAAAATTGAGCAACTGCAGTTGCTAACGTGGCTTTGCGAGTGGGCGGGTGCTAACGTGGCCAGTTGCTGACGTGGCTTTGCGAGTGACATGGCCATGTTCATATTTTCGTAAACGGATTTGGAAAAAATTTGGCCAGTTCGGTGGGGTGCGGTTATGTTCGGTGGTTGGGTGGTTTAATAATGTGTGTGAGAGATAAATTTAATATGGTTTGACCGCGATTTAAGAGGGTGGGTGAGAGGGAGGTTTAATGTTGGTTGGTGTATGGGTTGTATAAGGAGGGAGGAGGAAGTAGTGAACCCACAGAAGAAGAGTGGTATCGTATTGGAGTGGTGGAGTGGAGAAAGAAGTAGAGAAGCAGGAACAGAATCAAATTTGTAGGTGCAAGAAGAGAAAGAGAACAAGAAGAGAGGTTTGTTTTGTAATATTTTTATTTTTATTTTTTTAAGTAATTTTTTTGGTTTTGTTAAGTAGTATATAATTCTAACTCTAATCATAGCCATAATTATAATTTTAATCCCCATCCTAGCCATAATTATAATTGTAATCCTCATCCTAGTAGCCATAACCATTTAGTATAAAATATATTGTTAGTCATTCTTATAATGGTTAGAATGTTATTATAATTGTTAGCATGATGAAGCCAGGAGAAATATTTTTACAAAAACCGAATAATATAGTGTTAGTGTTAATATTTAGCATGTTAATCATTTTTCAAAATAGTTGTACTTAATCATTTTAGTTTTGATAGTTAATGTTCTTAATTAATTTTAGTATGATGGAAGAAAACCATTAATTTTAATTTTAGTTATAATCTAATACTACTCTTTAGCAAAATAGTTATGATTATACCCTAATCATAACTATTTTGCTAATCCTAAGTAGTTAATGTTAGTGTTAGTAGTTAGTGTTACTACGTAGTTAGTGTTATGGTTATGGTTAAAATGATTAGGATTTAGGGTTAGAAAAATGGCTATAGTTATAGTATACTATAATACTAACCATTTTAACCATAATCCTAAACCTAATCATTTTTCTTAACCCAATTTCTAACCGTAAAACTAACTATGTTAACCTAACTCTAACCATAACCATTTTTCTAATCATAATATCATTACTAACACTAACTATTTTAACCATAACCCTATGTTTAGCCAAACCAAAAAAATTAGAAAAATTAACCTTAATCCTAACCCTAACCCTACCATTTTTCAAATCATAACCCTAATCCTAATACTAATACTAACCATTTTAACCATAACCCCAAATATTTTTTTAACCCTAATAACATTACTAATACTAACTATTTTAACCATAACCCTAACTTTAGCAGAAATCTTAACCCTAATTTAATGTTTTTCAAAATCCTAACTAACATTTTACAGATGGATACCCAAAACGATGGACGTATTCCGGGAGGGCCTACCATTGATATGATTATTCAGCAGCGTGAGTCGCACATTTCTAGTTTAGTATTTTCTGAACATATATATTAAAATTCAATTATTTTAGTCAATATAATTTATATTTTTTTACATGTCTAATAATAATATCGTTTATATATCTCATATATAGCAATATGATTGTCCTAAAACTATACGAGCATGAGAGCATGTCTCATAGCATTATGAGGATGGCGTTAGGTACTAGATGTTGACTGAAGAACAATATGCATTGGTGAACATATTTGGTTTTGTTATATTGATCAGATACATTTTCTACGTCACTACAAAGACTTGATCTTCAGTTTAGTTGAGCGGTGGTGGCTCGAAAGAAATATCTTTCAATTACCATACGGAGAAATACCAATTTTGCTAGTAGATGTGGCAAATATCTTAGAATTACCTATTACGGGTGAACCTATAATATTTGATAATGATTAGTCATTTTGCGGCAAAACTGTGATTTGTTAGTACTTGGGTGTTGAGCCGCCTTGCATATATGGTAAAAGTTCTGTGACGCTTTCGTGGCTCCGTCACAACTTTATGCTCCTAGATCGTATTGGTGAGGAAAAAATCTTAGTGGATAAGAATCGGGTAAGTATAACATTTAATGTTCTTATTTATGTAATATATATTTTTTTTATTTAGTTTAACTGATATTATTTTTTATTATCTGTTCAGATTACTGCTTGCACCAGGACCTACTTACTAGGTCTAATCAACAGAATTTACTTACTAGGTCTAATCAACAGAATTTTGTTTCCAAACTCAAGAGCTTTGGCAAATTTATATTTTTTTATCTTTTCTGCAAAATTTGGTAGAACCTACCTATCATGTATGGGGAGCATCTGTGTTGGCATATATGTACAACTCCATGTCAACTTTTGTGTATTTTACTTCAGTAGATAAAAGAAAGAAAAAATTGAGTGGATGTATGACATTAATACAGGTATAAATTTTTTATATAATTTTATTTACTAAAGAAATATATACACTTATATGATATAATTTTTCTAGGTTTGATCCTACGAGCACTTCTATATCGGTAGGTCAGTCTCCCGTATTGATACTGATGTTGGTGTCTTTCCATCAGCTTTACGCTGAATGACGGCTGCAGCAGATCCAGCTCGATGTGCTCACAAGAATATTACAGTATATTGGGGCCAATTCAATTCACAAGGTTTTATGGGGTAATTTTTTTTATTATTTCATATGGTCGACATGTTTATTATCTTATAATTTTTTGACATGAAATAGGCAATATTTTTTATTATTTCATACAGTCAACATGTTTATTATCTTATAATTTTTTGACATGAAATATGTAAATTTTTTACCGTACCGGTTTAGGCATAATCCTTCTGAGATACAAACAACAGCCTATGGATTGAGTCTACATAGATTTTTTTATAATATTCCATGATCACATCATGTATCATCCAGCTGATCGTGTTATGCGACAGTTCTGGATGATATAATACGTTCATGATGAGCCACCATGTTTCAATCATGGTAGAGACAATACAACTGTCAGAGCACGCATATTGATTCCTGTGTGAAATTCTAGATTTGAGACACATAAGGTGGCACATTTGTCTCAAATGATGTCCTCTATTCACGATGGTAAGTTATTTCAAAAGTCTAACATATTTTACTTCAAAAGTTATAAGAAATCATATGCTCATATCTCCAGGCAAAGACATCAATGTATTCCCTGACGAGCTGTAGCAGAAATTTTTGGTCTTCTTCGGACAGATTTTTGCTGATGAAGATAGGTTTAGAGGAGGATTCTTTGCCCAGATTGACTTATACGACTTTGTCCTCAGTAGAAGGTTCTCATTGTTCGAACTGCATCTCCCATTGTGCGTCTAGGCATTAGGCCCACGATTCAACTTCAAAGAGTTTCTGTAGATTTTTGTCGTCTTCCTCAGGGTCAGCTGACACCATATTGGCAGACAATGTTTGCTTGAGTATCTTCCTGATACTGACGTCGGAGTCCCAAGCGAAAGATTGCGAAGAGTGGGAGTGAACCTCATCTTCTTTATTTGAACTTTCGGGGGTGTGGGAGGCATTACGTACGCTAAGCCATGCTTGGTCTTATGGTAGTAGTCATCGGACTTGCCTACCGGAGCAGGTAGACGCAGGGGCAGCCGTCGGCCCTTGCCGTAGTTTAAACCCCAATTATTTTTAAGGCCATAACCCATATTCTGGATGATATATTTGGCTTGACTGCTGAATCGGTAGAGTTTTGCCGGTGTCGGGTTCTGGCTCTTGTTCCTCCGGGGTGAAGGACCGAGGGCATTCAACCCTGCAGAAGATTATAGGTTTATCTGCCGAAAATGATAGGTTTGTCTCCCCTCCTTCTTGCTGTAACTGTGAAGTAGGAACCTTGACTAGGGAGGATCTGGTTTACTGCGTAGGTGGTAGTCACTTGTGTTTGCAGGTGTAAGCCTAGGCCGTGCTCCATAGAGTACAATATGTTGATATGTGTACGCTCAGAATAATTCAAAGATAACCCTTTATTGATAAAATAAGGTATCTCTTCTGGAGGAATCACATCATCGAGGGAAGGGACGTTGGCCTGAGAGGCCACTTATTCTTCCATTTCGTCATCCTCATGGGCTACCCCCACACGGTTAGGTGCGTTGGTAGCTTCCTGTACAATTTTACCACCAGAGGCTCGGAGGCTGCAACCGTGGCCGGGTCTTCTTTTGGCGGTATGCAAAGACAAACGATCGTAGGTTCTGAAGGAGCAGATGGTGCGAGATCCTTCTTCTGTGGTCAATATGGCCTATGGAGGCGAACGACTAGAGGTTCGGAAGGAGCAGATGGTGCGAGGTCCTTTCTCTGCGGTCGATTTAGCCTATGAAGGCGAACGACCAGAGGTTCGGACATTGTGTAAGGTGCCAGAGATTCTGGTGCCTTTCTACGCAACTTGACGACGAGGGGAGTGGCTGCGTCGGGAGTGTAAGCCTTGAGATGGGTTCTCATGGGCTCCTCCGGTGTTGTCGTAACCTCGGTCGATCGGCCTCATTGTCACCTTTGTCTCGGTGGGTTTGTTTGTAGAGGATGGCGTCGGAGTAGTACATCTCGACTCCCTTAAATGGGTCGATTTCTACGAACTCCGTTCTCATAATGCCATAATCGTCAACGTACTTTAAGCATTGGTGCAGGGTTGACGACACGATCATATATTAGTGTATCCAGGGGCGTCCGAGCAAGACGTTGTAGGATACATCTACGTCAATGACGTAGCAACTGACCTCTGTTTTCAGGTCGCCGATCTGGCACTTCCGACGAATCTTGCCCAGAGGGTAGCTTCTTCCTGTGTTGAAGTCACTAATGAAAGTATTGGTAGCTGCCAGGCGGTGCATTGGGATGCCCAAGGTTTGTAGCAGACTCCTCAGGATGATGCTGATTGATGAACCGGATTTAATGTGCATCTGGTCCACCTTTATAGCACCAATATACCCTGTGTAATACAGAGTACGATCATGCTTGTTATTCTTAAGCAACATGTTTTGTTCGAGAATGTAATATTGGGTACTACATTCGTAGCGTTATTACAGTGGGAGCGTGTCGTCGGATCTTCAGCTGACGGCTTGTCCTGCACCAGATAGGTGTCGGCATTTCATAATGCCTCGTTCAGGATGGCTCGAGTGTCTCTGAAAAGCCGCAGAAGCTCAAATGACGACAACTTTGCTGGGTATTGGCGAGTTGAGGCAATACGTCAAAGTTGTAGGGTTTTTCCAATTCCTAAGCTGTTTCCTTACGCAACGGCTTATTGAAGCGTCCCTCTTTTTGTTTGGACTTTTCTGCTGGTGGGGGTTGATAAGGATCCGGATCAGACGCGACAGGTGTAGTAGTTAGAGGTGCTTTGACGTCGGGAGCTTCATAATCTTGCTGGTAAGAAAGGCCCGACCTTGTTGCCCCTGCCCAGGACTCCTCAGTTATGGAAGAAACCATGCGGCATGACTTGGTTTATCCTATTTTAGGCTTGACGGTGAAATGCGCTATTTGCTGCGTCAAGTCTGAGACCAGATCCGGGTGGACCCACATAATCTCGCCCAGAGGGGTAGTAAGAGGTGTCAGCTCGGCTGCTTGGTCGCGAGCTGGGGGAAGATTGACTACCTCCATTGTTGCCCTTGGGATCGGTGTGACTCCATCCTGGGCTTCCATCGATGGGAAGTTGCCGAACTGGAGGGACACCATGTTAGTGGCAACCGTTACATCATAAAAATCCAGGAAGAGAGCCTTGGTATCGATCAGCCGTTGGATGTACCGCTTCAAGGTGTTGCACTCATGCGTCTGGTAGTGAATGTACCGGTGGAAGTGACAGTACTTTGGGTTGTTCATCTCCTCCGCTTCAGGCTGACGTTCGATGTCGGGAAGGCAAATTTTACCTCCCTACATCAGCATGTCAAAGATGGGCTTGACATCACCGTCTTCGAAAGAATATGTCTCCTTTAATTTTGGAGCCTCTGCCTACTTTTGCTCAGGATTCTTGGTCACATTAACGACCATGGCTTGCTTCCCTTTTGGATCGCGGTTGTTGTTACCGCTATTGCTGGGGCGCTTGCCCTTTTCCTCAGTAGTAGGGATATGGATTCCCAAGTGTTGGGCATCCTTGAGCTTCTTTTCAGCGTTGACAACGCTTATAATGAACGTTGTCAAGTCTTTGAACTGGCTATTGCGCATCCAGAGGCTGACCATCGGAAGCATATTTTTTGGCATATCTCCATTAGTGTGGCCTCGGGATTGCCAGGGGACAACCTTAGCACCGTTTGTCGGAATCGCTCGATGTAATTTTGCATGAGTTTTCTTTCTCGATATCCATCAGAGAGGACATCGTCATATTATTTTCTGCCTTATAAAATCTGTTGAGGAAAATGTCACGCCCCAGTCCCAAAATACGTAGGACTAGGACACGTAAGCATGCCAGCCGCATGGATATGGCAACTCCAATATATGGAAACCAAATCCACACGTACGCTGTAATATGAATATCAAATCCACAAGTGGTATAACTGTAATACAAGTCACAGGGTAAAATCTGAATCTCATCCACCAAAATCATATAGAAATAAATAACCAGTATCTATGAAACTAGATCTCAATAAGAAGGATCTAAAGATAATAGTTGGATGGAAACAAATCCACTACCAACTCGAATGGAAAAGTAAATACAATATAAGTACAACTCACTCAAACAATATAAGTACCAGCTACCAATCACGGCTCGAAGAGAAGACATCCACGAAGCATCTATATCCTTCCAAATCTGCGCTCCTGCAAATACTCAAGAACAGGTACACCTGGCAGCGGACCAGGTCCTCAGAGGGACATAACAAGTATACTTAAACACATGCCAATAAAGTACTGAAATAAATATCCAAAGAGGTCACCTAACCGTCTAAAGTGAATGCAGTTAAGAACAACTTTCTAACAAGTGGGCTATCTGGCCATAAATGGGATTGGCATAGTTCTCTTGGAGATCCAGGGGCCTACAAAGGCACGACGTCTTTCGAACACCGGAGGCCCGCCATGATAATATATAGGGGTCATCATGACCGCGTATCTCCGGCGGAGCGTACGGGTTACACAAGGAAAGTGCAAAGGAGCCCAAATGCCTTACTTGTTGTTCTTCCCACCCAATGCTCTAAGCATGTCACCTCCATGACACGATTTGGTCCATAGCCTATCCTTAGTACCCTAGTCCAATCCTGCAACCAAACAAGGACAAGGATGGGACCACCGTACTACAATAGACTGTCCATAGACCTCTAATAACTGCTAAGTCTTCTAGCATGCAAAGTTTTTAACAGCAGTTATTCCTAACGCACGTCCACACGTACCGATGATCAGTCAATACATGCGTCCGTGATCTATATGAGACTCACAACTCGTGTAAAAATATGTGTCACAGTCAAATGAAATCTAATGGTGCTACATGATAATGGGGTAGTCTCATGAACAAGGTCAATGCCATACATAAATAAAAATATAACGCGACAACACCGTCGCGCGCATTTTGTATAACAGTTAAAATATATGAACTAAGGACAAAATAAAGATGCATGCAACATATGGAGTATAAATAACAGTACAATGGCAAGGTATACTTGCCTGGCAAGAAACTGCAAAATGTCACGTCCAGATGTCCAATACACAGGACCAGAAGCTATGGCCTCAGAACAAATGTCTCCGGATGCTGAAATAAACATCACCAACGTTTCCGGAATGAGCAAAATAGCTAAAAAGCACATCCCTTTCGTCCAATTTGGACACAGGACCAAAACGATAATTTCGGGTAAAAGTGGGGTCCACGTGTGGCCCACTTTGCACCGAAAAGCGTGCCAAGGGTAACAGTCTCTAAATGGGACAAACTATAGGTCAAACAAATCTAGATGTCAATACGAACCCAACGGTATGTCCAAATGTGGATTCCGATGGGCCGAACAGAATTATGTCCAAAAAGTCAACTATGGGGCCCGCCAATTGGCGATTTGGTCAACCGTCTCAGAATCGCGTAAAATTTGGGTCACAGGATCAGCGCGTTACCACGAGTCCAGTGGCGCAAGTTTCGTCGCAATCTGACAAGCGTGCACAAAATACGCGCGAGTTCCACAAAAGTTGTGACACGGAATGTGTCCGCGGATACGGCCTGATTCCGGCGCGTACATGCGTCCGAATCAGTCTCCACAAATTTTTACGTGTCCGGTTATGCTGCGTGCACCATTGGGTACACTTGGCACACGGCGGGGCGGTCCCGTTTGGCGGGGCGCGCTCCGTTTTCCAACTTTTGGAAAACCGGAAAAAGTGGGTGCGCGCAGTTTTCTGACGAATATAACTATGTCCACAGCAACTATTAGCATAGGGTTATTTTATAGAAATTAAACTAGGTCAGGTATTTTACAGGTATCAAAAAGAATCACTGAGTTTGGATCTCTGTGGTGGGAGATACGAACTCGGCAATATGGGTGGTCATTCTGGAATTCTGCGATTCCAGGATTGGGTCTGTCCGTCCACTTTCGACGCTGTTTTACACCTAGGGGCACACATTTTCCGAGGTTGGCTATAAAACGAATATTGGAGAGGGTTAAGGGATGATCATACCGATGAAAAAGGAACAGCGTTTGGTCGAGCGAGTCGACGGAAAATTACGCCGGAGCGAAGGTGCCTCGAGTGGGAAACTGCAGTTCGCGAGGTCGGCATCGACGGGATGGTTGGATAGCTTGGTGGGGCTTCTCTGGCTGCGGTGACGGCTCTAGATGGGAAAGGGAGGTCTGAAAATTCTAGGTTAGGGTTTTGAGAGAGAATTATATATATATATTATATATATTAGGAAGAGAGAGGGGCGGATGGAGCGGGTTAAAGGTTTAGACGCTGGGTTCGCGGGTTGGCCGAAGGCTCTGGTCTTAGTGTTTGCAGCACTTTGGGATTAAGTGGGCGGTCAAAGGACAAATGGGCGGTCAAATGTAAGTTGTTGTAGAGCAACTTTAGCAATTGCTGGTAGGAATTGTAAGGCTAAAGAGGAATAGTAGTTTTGTATTATTATTAATATTATTATTATATTAGTTAATTTCTTATTAATACTTTTGCTTTCTTTCTTTTCCTTTATAAAATATATATATACATATATATATATTTGTATATATATATATATATATATATATATATATATATATATATATATATATATATATATATATATACTCATAAGACAATTTATAGATTAGGGTAATGCACATTGTTAGGCTAGCAACTGCTCAAGGGGTCTCCTACATGGAATAAATTCCGAAAAAAATTCCTGATGGTCCCATAAGTCCTCTAAGTGCCCGAACACCTAACATAAAAATTATTAAAAATCTATTTCTCCTATTTAGACCTAATTACTACAATTAAATTATTAATTAATAATAAAATATAATAAATATGGTTTTTAGAAATAGGGGTTTTACATTCGACCCAACTTGTAAAAAATTTCGTCCTCGAAATTAAAATTAAGCCACGATAGAATGCAATGATGGTATAAGATTTGCATTGTTTAAAATGCAAGGCTAGGTTTAAAGGGGTGTGCGATGTTGCACGTTGCACATCCCAAAAGAAAATTATGGAAAAATTCATATGAGCGAAAAATAGGTTTCTTCAGGCGTCATGTCCAATGGTGTGGACACATAAATGCTCTTTTGCATAAAAGCGTCCAACAATTAGAAAATTGCACAAAGATGAGAATTGGATGATAGGCATGTCTATGATAAGGGTGTAGAATTTGTAGGAAGGCAGTGGCTAGTGTAGTGCTCCAATTATTGAAGCAAGGGTAAGGCGTGCCAAGGGATACCATGTTGTAAAACTAATTAGGATACCGTGTTCTATTTCTAGGTGGATTCGATCTAGCCTTAGTCTCACTATCTAGGCCGAGTATGTCTAATTCTTAGGTGAGGGGGTTTCACAATCCAGCCAACTTAAGACAATGTCGTCCTCAAAATTGAAATAAGGCAGAATCTGTTAATATTTCATGTACATACGGCAAGTCAATCACAATCTTCTTGCGATAATTAAATCATAATCATATCCATTGCAATCACTTCTAGGTTAAGATGACCACTGCTCCAATCAAAATTCAACCTATGATTATCTCTTCTCCCTTGGTTCGAATTTATCTATATTAAATCCACATAACATCTTCAAGATTTAAATAAGCATGTAAATTTTACCTCACGATCTCTCACTATCGTAATCTCCTCTAGAAGTAATTCGAGTCCAATTTTATTCCCATTTCCACTTATAAATTTTTGTATGCTTCAACCTTTTTAAATTCCATTCACATCCTCAATATTTCAAATAGGTAGTCCAACCATCAAATTTTAATTCTTAATTTAAATCATCAAATTGAAAAAATAATTTAAATGCAGTCCACCAATGTTCAAGTCTGAAATTATATATTTATCCTTCAAATTCAAATTGATGATTTTACCTTCAATACTCAAAAATTTAAATCATGTACTTTGAGGCATAAATATTGAGTCCTTGATATCAAGGATTTAAAATTTATCGATCCTCATCATCTTAGTCATTCTTCTAAATTCTCAAAATTAAAATGGCTAGAACCTCTCCCAATTTAATCTTACTCGATCACAATCTAAAAGAAATTCCTCTTAAGTTGACAATGCACTACTACCCAACTTAAAATTTACCCCTCTATCACATAAGGCTATATACCTTAAGAAAATATTCCTTAATTTAATTACTTATGTCATTCAATCCTCGAACTTCAATGCCGACCATATCACATATGATATGTCCTTAATTACGAAGAATGATCCTCAAGTATGTAATCGGCCTATGGGGTATATCTAGTACTCTCTGTGTATCAATTCATACCAAGCACGAGGTTTCGTCCTTCCGAAATAAGGGAAGCCGGAGATCAATAATAAAGAGTTCAAGGGAGGTAATAGAATAGAAGTATCGGGATCAAGGCGTTTAAAGAATTCAAATGAGAATCGTCAAGCAGTTGTGGATTAAAATCCTATTCTGGTAATCCTTTGTTCGCATGCTCGTATTAGTACAGTTATGTAACCGACACGATATGTCAGACATGTCCAGGGCAAGTATATTCGTCTACTAATCACTACATATCTCAATCCACGTAAAGTAGCGTTAAGAAGGGCGAATCAAGCGCACTAAGGTTGGCCAGACCTTAACACACTGATTCTGAAATATATTAGTGTGTCGACCCACTAATACATATGTCATGAACAAGCTTGATGAGGAATAAGCTTGCAAAAACTAGGCTATAAAATAGCAGCATAAGTCAAGGTAGTACAGCAATATAAGTACGCTAGATGATGATGAAAGGAGGTACAAATTAATTCAGGTTTACAAAAAAAACAAAACAAAATAAGCAATAATAACAAAGATTCTACAATCTCTACGGTTATCATACAACCTCCTTGTCTAAGTCGCTAGTCAACCAAATAGGGCATGGGCCTCTAAATTCCACCGTCTGAATAAACACTGTCGTCTAGTGCTAGCATAAAATTAATGTCATTTAGTTACACTACCTCGATGGGTCAAGTGGACTATGTGATACTAGGTTGTGAGGCATACTACCCAACTTATAATAATTAAACTAATACTGTGACAGTCTTAAGAGGGTCCTACAAAATAATCTTGCACATGTAAATAAAACAGAAACTCTTTATTAGGGTATATGAGGAAAAAATCTTGGTATTGATTAGGGTATCCTTTTTATGTAGGTAATGGTCATCCTAAGTCTTAGTCATAGCACTTACAAGCAAGTGTCAATGGTAAGGATAGAAGAGTTACTGGCCGTTAAAGGGGAGGGGTCTAACGTGTATCGAGGTGAGGGTACAAATTACGTGGTCTACAACTAGGGGTAATTATCACAATCTAATTGAACAATTTAACTATCAAGTTCTAACTACAAGGCACACAATTCAAAATTCAAAATTCAAGATTACAACTATCACTTTAGCAAACCATATATCCTATCATAGAATACAATTGCTTGGTCTAAAATCAGAAGCGTCAGATTGGCATGAATTGAAAGATGGAGAAAAGAAGATCATAATTTAGTCGTCGCGCGAGTGGTGAGCGCTAGGGTTTCAGAGAAACAAGATGTGAAATTTAAAATAGGGCCTATAGATAGCATCATGGTTTCTAAAGGGAAGTGGTACGCTAGCTACTATGTTTGAGGTATGATTAGGGAAATATTCTATGCATTGCTCTTGGCTTTCTAGGGTACTTGTCTACTAATAATAAGACAATGACATAAGTTTTATAGTTCTCTAATACTATCCAGTTATGAAGGTTAGGTTCAGTCCTAATGTTCAATATTGGTTCTCCATTGGTTCCTCAATACTAGGGTCAAACATTATGGTAAAACTTCTAACTATCTCTAGTAGTGTCTATATTACTCAAGTCTTCTTAATACATCAAGGGGTAATGGTATACCAATCTAAAGTTGAGGAGTTCTAGGGTTCACTAGATATTCTAAACTTAGTGGTGTGTCTATATTCTCGTTGTATTCTTAATAGGTGTGCTACCATAATTATCATCCTAATAACAGGGATTCCTATATTCTAGCAGAAGGCTATACTTAAAGAACTATTAGGGAAGCACATGAATCAAGCATGATGCAATTGTTCAAATAGAACAGATAGGAGGAAGATGAATCATAGTCAATGTGGATGAGATCCTATACTCTAGTCCTAGGTGCAGGCTTGCTCGGCACAGTAACGTAACCGAGACAATATGCTCTGACCTGCATGGGCCACCACAAAAATATGTCACGCCCCAGTCCCAAAATATGTAGGACTAGGACACGTAAGCATGCCAGCCGCATGGATATGGCAACTCCAATATATGGAAACCAAATCCACACGTACGCTGTAATATGAATATCAAATCCACAAGTGGTATAACTGTAATACAAGTCACAGGGTAAAATCTAAATCTCATCCACCAAAATCATATAGAAATAAATAACCAGTATCTATGAAACTAGATCTCAATAAGAAGGATCTAAAGATAATAGTTGGATGGAAACAAATCCACTACCAACTCGAATAGAAAAGTAAATACAATATAAGTACAACTCACTCAAACAATATAAGTACCAGCTACCAATCATGGCTCGAAGAGAAGACATCCACGAAGCATCTATATCCTTCCAAATCTGCGCTCCTGCAAATACTCAAGAACAGGTACACCTGGCAGCGGACCAGGTCCTCAGAGGGACATAACAAGTATACTTAAACACATGCCAATAAAGTACTGAAATAAATATCCAAAGGGGTCACCTAACCGTCTAAAGTGAATGCAGTTAAGAACAACTTTCTAACAAGTGGGCTATCTGGCCATAAATGGGATTGGCATAGTTCTCTTGGAGATCCAGGGGCCTACAAAGGCACGGCGTCTTTCGAACACCGGAGGCCCGCCATGATAATATATAGGGGTCATCATGACCGCGTATCTCCGGCGGAGCGTACGGGTTACACAAGGAAAGTGCAAAGGAGCCCAAATGCCTTACTTGTTGTTCTCCCCACCCAATGCTCTAAGCATGTCACCTCCATGACACGATTTGGTCCATAGCCTATCCTTAGTACCCTAGTCCAATCCTGCAACCAAACAAGGACAAGGATGGGACCACCGTACTACAATAGACTATGTCCATAGACCTCTAATAACTGCTAAGTCTTCTAGCATGCAAAGTTTCTAACAGCAGTTATTCCTAACGCACGTCCCACACGTACCGATGATCAGTCAATACGTGCAGATATCCAGCCAGTCCTTTGTATGAGTGTGGTACCATACTATTTATAGTCATCCTGGGCGCACATACGTTGGGCCGCATGGATGTTGGTGGGTGCCACGTGTCCCTTCGTAACATGGTATAGCTGTAATTGTGAGCAGGTCGAGCTACCACGTGGGCGTTTGTTGGGATTTTTTGTTGCTGAAGATCTGGGTGATTCTCATCCTTTATGAACGTAACTTGGTCAGCTTGACACATAGTTCGTACTTGGTTGGAGAGAATCACTCTTGTCGTAACAGCAAGATTTGGTCTTTATGGAGTCTGAAACCCATGTGACTAGAGATGCATGGGACGCATGGAGTCTGGGACGCGTGGAGCCAGAGACGCATGGACCGCATGGAGTCTAGGATGCGTGGAGCCAGAGACGCATGGACCGCATGAAGTCTGGGATGCCTGAGGCCCGAGACGGATGGGACTGCATGGAGTCTGGGATGCATGGGGCCAGAGACGCACGAGACCGTATAGAGTCTGGGACGTATGGGGTCAGAGACGCACGGGACTGGGTAGAGCCAGAGATGCATGGACCGCATGGAGTCGCATGAGGCTTGTTGTGTTGTACAAGCAGTATTGCACATCCTGCGAGAGTGAAGTTCGTTGCTGACGTGAGACTTTTATCATTTAGTGTGTTCACATCTTTTGAGGAAGTTAAAAAATATTTTTTGTCAGGATTTTGTGTCAGAGACGATCCTGCTGACATGATTTTTCGTTAGGTCCTTCTATGGGAAAGCTGCTTTGGCTGATTAGGGACGCATATATTCGCCTTTGTTTGGGTCGCAGGGTGACTCTGCCGCCTGATTTGAGCCTCCTTTTGGGGACACATGGTTGTTGGCTTGTTGGACCCAGAGAGAATCTGCGGCCTGGTCTCTTTCGAGTTTTTTATTTTTGGGGCGCATGGTCGCATGGCTGTTGGATGCATGAACGTGTGCTGTCAAGCTAGAATTTTTAAGGCTTGGCTCAACCATTTTAGGAAACTTAATCGCCTTCTTGCAGACTTCTTAGGAACTTAACTGTTGGTTGCATGCAGACTTTTCGGAAGCCAAACCGTCAGATTCGTCCTTTTTAGGTTCATCATTGCAATTGTTGTCGTCATGCGAACCGACGCTTTCTTTTATAAATACCATTATCGTGGTCCGTCGTGTTCCATTTCGAGAAAAAATGTCGTCCAAGGGAGATTCTAGTTGGGAACCCTGGCCACCCGCCTTGCTTCCTCGTCGTCTCCTCCCTGCTACATTTCAGTGCTCGGGTATTGGAGGGTCTGGACTTGGATGGTCTCGTGAAGGATGAGCTTTCGGTTCTCCGTCGGTTGTCATGGCGTTTCTTCTTGGACGGAGGGTACGGGATGATAGTGAGTTGCCTATGGATGAAAGCTTTCTGTCCTCGTCGAGGTTGACTTTGGAGGCTCTTGGTCGACCTCTAGAGTCCACTCCGAACTTCGCTTTGCTGCACGTAACTCCAGAGGAGAGGGAGACGTTGGAATGAAGGAAAGGAGTGCGCCGCCAATTTCATTGTGCGGGCATACGTTTGCTTCCGAATATTGTGGATGTGCTTCATGAGGCTTGCGGCTCTTTTGATATGTGATCGTCACTATGCATGATGTGAAGAATTGCATGAGGGAGACAAAAAATTTACATGTGGACTAGGATCAGAATTGTTGCACTTCATCAGTTGATTCCATCACTATGCATGATGTGAAGAATCTTTATATGACTTGCATCTTCTTCACATCCTATTGCATAGTAAGTTTCGTCTTCCTCTGATAGTTTGGAGGAATGTTAAAGTCTCATTAACAATCTTGAGGTAAGGGGCATTGCTCTTTAATGGTTCAATTATAACGCCATGACCTACTTCATCTTCTATTATTACATAGAAGATATAGTCTTCCATGATGGATATTTAAAGTTGTGACATTTAAATCTAACATGTTATCTCCTAAGCTAGTGTTATATACAGAAGAAAGTTGAGAAAATGTTGTTAACTAACTTCGAACTGACCTCGAATGATCTTCTCCTTTATTCAATGCTCTCCTCTCCTTCTCTTATACTCTTATTATATTGAATGATCTCGTTGATATATATATATATATATATATATATATATATATATATATATATATATATATATATATATAGACATATTGTGATATGTCAGGGTTATTGGTGGCTATCGGATATCCATAACAAGTATTGCCTTTAATAAATTTAATCTTTTTCAAATCTTCATCATTAATAAGGCAGCATGAACATTTTGGAAACAAAAGTTAGGGAAAAGGGGATCAACAAGGTGAAGCCACGTATTTTATTTTATCCTGGAAATAATAATATTCTTGTCTATTAAATTCGTTGTATATATTGTATGTACAAAATAAGAGCTTATATGACTGTTCTTGAAAATAAGGGTTGAAAAAAAACTTGAGAAGAATCAACAAGTGGAGGGGGTTGTCACATCCCAAATCTAGAATACTGGAGGGCGGAGGAATGACTCAGCCAACCGCACCTTACGTAATACCGAAGTAACCCGCAATGTGTTAAGGTTGTCTAGAGACGAGTGGGGGCGCATACTACAATCATGTCTCCTAGGATCAAGAACTTCTATATATCAACCATTCAATCAAGTAGCAATAACATATAATATTTCAGAATAAGCTGTAAGGCGTCCCAAACGCTGCATCAGAAGGTTCTAGAGTTCTACAATACAAGTTGATATGCCAGATACACAATCAAAAGTATACATGACAGTGAGTCAGCTGCAGTCGGAATATAAATACAGTCACGTAAGGAACTAGTATCCATATTTGCCGGCTAACAAGTGTCGGTTGGCTAAATGTCCAAAAGAATATAGTTTACAAAAGACGAGCAGTGAAATAAGAAACCTACTCGTGACCCTCAGCAGCCATCCTTTTGGTACGTGCCATAAGTGAGGGAGAAGTAAGCTTGATCCTCCGGTACTGTCTCTAAACCTGGCCATGTAAAATCAGTGGAGTCAGACCCCAAATAGCAAGTACCAAAAAGGAAGCACGAAATAAAGAAATAAAACTAGATATATATCATGAGATGCATGAACCAACAATCAATGGCATATATCACATCTATAACATGATAAGACACCCATTCACCAAATAAGGATAGGAAGTGCCCTATCATATCATGATAGAATACATCCCTTTATTTTGGTCAAGTAAAATATTCTGCGTCGTAGTTTTGGTCTACAGTTTATCGTAACATAACAGCTCTGTCCAACAACCAAACAAGGACATGAGTTAAACTATCATGCCACAACAGCTTGTCCCCCTAATTTCACTCAGCAGAAGGCACACAAAATACAAGCAGAGATACAATAAGGAGAAGTAATATAGCTTCAGTCCATAGAGTATCGTAACACAACAACGCAATCCAACAACTAAACAAGGACATGGGTTGAATCACCAAGCCACGATAGTCCACTTTTCTAGCTAGGCTGTCACGACCCGCTCCCGGTGTAAGGGTACAAGTACGTGGGTACGTCCAGCCTACGCTGCAACATCGGCAGTAGAACAATGTCTAGGTCAACAATAATATCTAAATATCTCACACAATATATATAATGTACCTGTCAATGATATCTTCACTCCAAAAGGAGGAACAATATGATAATATGATAATCGACACTCAATCACGATAAAACTAGAAGAAGATATGGCACGATATGGAATAGACGAATAGAGTAATAAGTCACAATACAGTCTCAAATATATATACAACACATCAAATGTCTACGATATGGTCATATCCAATATAATAATGAAATAGCTAAATCTCATCGACAACTGGCAATATGTCATCCTGCTCTAAAGGTGCAATCTCAAATAGCTCGTCATCCTGCGGCCCGTATATATAGGACACAACTCCTCTAACCAATCATCTGGAAAAAATATCCAGGCAGGATCAGAGAGAAGTACAAAACTTTGAAAGCAGTTCCAAATACATGGTAGAAAATATATGACAAATAATAGAAAAGAATGCAAGATGCACAAGTAACTAGAAAAATGAAAATATAGGTGAAACAGAAAATTAAATACAATAGGAACTGGAAATAAAAATATAGATAATATGGAATAAACTGTAAGTAAGAGAACTAGAATACAATCTATGTGATTTAGAGCATAAGTTCGATATGTGATCGGCTTGGGTTGTACATGATTATTCTACGGTAACTCGATTATACGTGGGATGTATAAATGTCATACACATGATTATGCTAAGAGATTTATCATATAACCAACTTCTACTCCCCCGTCCTAACCAATACTCATGGATCCAATCACGACACGTTACGCACATGATTATAATAATAGCACACTGAGCACATAAGATAGTGTGAGCACATGAAGCACATGAATAAACACGAGCTCAAGAATACCTGATGCACACGATAAAGTATATGTGTAAGGAGTTTGTAATGCACACGCTAAAGGGATAACATCTCCTGACGAAATCCATATAGTACAGTCCGTGTAACCATGTGTCAGATTCAGGTATCACAGTTCTAGAACAAGTAATATATACACTATCATATAATAAAAACTAACAAAGAAATGTACTCGCCTGTGGTCCTGAGCAAATGGTATTTCTCGGTATTCGAGATGGTGTCACACAGACCTATGTATGAGAAATGTAGGTGGAATTAAATAATTATTGATAGTTCTACTATCTAGATTTTTGTAGGGTTTGGGTTGATGATTCTCTATTTAGATTTTGGTATGTTTGTTGGTGTTGTTTCCTTTGGACTGTAAAGAGAGTCCCACATTGGCTACACCACCAAGTGGGTATCTCAATATAATACTCTGTATGTGTTGAGGTGTGCACATGGGGTGTGATGGGGCACATGGGTGCCATGTGGAGGTGTTTTATTAGAAAAAAAAAAGGATTAACACCTCAATGAAAGCTTTATGCTTTTTTTGTCATGCTCTTGGAATTTATTCCATAGGAGCTAGCGACTCAGACTCGAACTCGGGCTCGAACTCGACTCGAAGTCGGGCTCAAGGGTACAAAATGATACTTTGTTGGCGCACTTTGCACTTACAACGTCAGCATCAGCGCATGGTGCTTGTGCTCCTTCCATGAGCGGGTGATGGGTGGGCTCATGAGCGGGTGTTGTGTGGGCATTGGGCAGCCATGCGCGACTATGCGCTACTGCGCACATAGGCACATGAGTCGTGGGAGCATGGACGTATGATCACACTAATTGCGGGATTTGACATTTATGGAAAGATATATATGATCAGTTATTAAGATCCATTTTTTATGGAATTTGAATTTAAACGGTTCTTATCTTTTCATAACATATTAGCGGCAAGAGTTTCAGAAGTTCGTGCGAGTCCAGAAAAGAGGTGACAGCGAGCGTTCCAGAAGTTTCACGTGAACTTGCATATTCCTAGGAGCAGATCGTGTGGGGACGAATCTTGCTTCGAGCAACGGTGATCTTCATCACCCCAGCAAGCAGAGGACCTGATCTCAGGAAGTCTGTTGCAGACTTGAGGATAAAAATTCATGGTTGCTAGATGGTGATATCTTGGCAGGAGACATACTTTGGAACAAGGCGTTCTGTATCAAATGGATGTTCGAGCTTTTGCTTGTGAGAAAAGTCTCATTATAAGAGTTGTAGGACTCTAGAATAGGACATGTACTCCATACCGCAAGATGTCTAGTTTAGGAATTATCTCCATATGTGGGGGTAAGGAGGTGATCTCAAAAAAACTGTTCAAATGGGTAAACCGAAGCACAGATCTTCTAGAGTCGGTGCACTCAGATATTTGTGACTTCAAGCAGTTATCTACAAAATCCAAGATGAAGTACTTCATTACTTTCATCGACGACTACTCGAAGTATGCGTTCGTCTATCTGCTCAAGACAAAAGACGAAGCATTCGAGAAGTTCAAAGAGTTCAGGACTGAGGCTGAACGTCAAACTGGACAATAATTCAAGAGACTCCGAAGTGATCGAGAAGGAGAGTATAGGTCTACTGAATTCGTATCGTTCTGCAAGAAACATGGAATAGTCAATGAGATGACTACTCCGTATTCTCCTCAATCAAACATAGTAGCTGAAAGGAAGAATAGGACGTTGACAAAGATACTGAATTCAATGTTGTTGACTGCAGGTCTTCCAAACATTCTTCTGGGGAGAAGCTGCGCTAACGGCTACGTTCATTCTGAATAGAGTGCCATACGCAACTTCCGATGTCACTTCTCATGAACTCTGGTTCAAAGTCAGATCCAACTTGAATATCATTCGAGTATGGGGGTGTCCGGCGTATGTGAATCTTCCGAACTTGAAGATTCAGAAGCTGGGTACAAGGACTACAAAGACCATATTCCTGGGTTATACTGAGAAGAGTAATGCTCGGAGATTCTTGATATTGAATCAAATTATATTATCGAATCTCGTGACGCATAATTCTTTGAAGACAAGATTGCAAGGCACAAGAACATTATTATCGCGGACATTCCAAAGAATAGTGTGAGTGCACAGGAGACTAAAGCTTCCAATGAAGATGCAGCCCAAATATAAGTTGATATTGAAGAAACAACGATCGAACCAGAAATCATAGAACTGGTGCCTAAGCGAGTGAGGAGATAGAAGGACTTCGAAGATGATTTCGTCACCTATCATGTGGAAGCAGATCCGCTTACCTATGATGAAGTGATGAAGACCAGAGATGTTGTCTTCTAGAGAGAGGCTATCAATGATGAGTATGACTCAATAACCTCCAACAAAACTTGGGTGTTGGTCGATCTACCTGAAGGAGCTAAACCAATCTGATGCAAGAGGATCTTCAAGAAGAAGATGAAGGCCGGTGGAACTATTGACAAGTTCAAGACAAGGCTGGTAGCCAAGGGATTTTCTCAGAAGCAGGGGATCGACTACTTTGACACATATGCTCCAGTAGCAAGGATGACGACCATCAGGATGTTGATTGCTCTGAGTGCAATTCACAAGCTAGTTATTCATCAGATGGATGTTCAAACAACATTCCTAAATGGAGAGTTGACCGAAGAGATTTACATGCAACAGCCAAAAGGATTTGTCGTCAAAGTGCTTGAAGACAAAGTATGCAAGTTGATAAAATTGTTACAAGGTCTGAAACAAGCTTCCAAGATGTGGCATGAGAAGTTTGATAAAGTCATAAGATCAAACGGCTACAGGGTCAGTGAGACGGACAAGTGTGCTTATATAAAGTTCGCTGACGGGGGAGGAGTCATCGTTTATCTATACGTGGATGACATGCTAATTCTGGGTACGGATCTAGCACGTGTCACTGAGATAAAGAAGGTTCAGTATGAAGGACTTGGGGGACTGTCACAGTCTTATTATATTGAGAAGATGCTCACACGCTATGGATATCAGGATCTTCCAGGGATCGATACTATGTATAGGTGTGACAAGAAGCTGAAGCCAAATCCTAGGGAAAACGTCAGGCAGCTGGAGTATTCAAGCGTCATCAGGAGGTTGATGTATGCAATAACTACCACAAGGCCTAACATAGCTTTCGTCGTAGGAATATTGAGTCGGTTCACGAGCAACCCAGATGTGGAGCACTGAAAAGCTGTGAAGAGAGAGATGATATACCTCAAGATGACTTAGAAGTATGCATTGCACTACAACGGGTATCCGAAAGTAGTGGAAGGCTTCAGTGATGCAAGCTAGTGTTCAGAAGTAGAAAGCGAAAGGTCCACAGGAGAATACGTCTTCTCCATATGTGGAGCTGCTATATCGTGAAAGTCGAAGAAGCAGACAAGGCTCTCTCATTACTCGATGGAATCTGAGTTCTATGCACTGGCGGCTGCATCAGGTGAAGCAGAGCGGCTTCGGGAGCTCATTTATGATCTTTCAGTGGTTGATGCACAGATTCCGACGGTACTGTTATACTGCGACAACCAGACGACTGCAGTGGTGTCATCAAATGATCTATTCAATGGTAAGAAGAGGACTGTGATTTAGACACAGAGCACTGAGTGAGTGCATCAAGGATGTAATCATTGTAGTAGTTGATGTTCGGAGCTAGGTGGCTCTGGCGGATTCGTTCATAGAAGATACTACATTGAATGAATGTAATGAGGATGGCATCACTACAGTAATTAATGATCGGAGCCAAGAGGGTCTGGCGGATCCATTCATGTAAGGCCTCAAGCGCCAGCTGATCATAAGAACAATAAAGGAGCATAGTACTCCATGCTACCGTGGGGTGACACCACATGAGGAACCTCAACAGGGTAAAGCCTCGACTTTGGGCCATGTCACAGCTGCAGTAGCACCGCATATAGTCAGAGCCAAGCACTATAAAGGAGTGTAGTACTCCATGTTACAGTGGCGACACCACATGAGGTACCTCGACAGGGTAAAGACTTAGCTTCAGGCCATATCATAACGGCGTAACACCACATATAGTCAAGGACACAACATATATGGGCTTGGAGGACTTCTGATATTGTGTCTTTGTAATCCTACTATTTAGTTTTATGTCATTAGTTCAAAGAGAAATCTACTAGGAATCTAGCTATTGGTTCAAGGGAGGATCATTAACTAGGAGAATATCAGGAACAGTGGGTAGTCATTTATGACATTGTGGGGTTACGGACCCAGAACCACTATTGTCTATTATTTGTTGTTTGTATAGAACAAGTCCTGTAGGAGGATGGCTTAGATACCTTAATGAGTTCTCAAGTATTTTGAATGTCTGGTGTGCTTTACAAGAAGCATGGTAGCGCAGCACTACAAAGGAGCATAAGGACTCCATGCTACAGTGGTGTGACACCACGATGAGATTCCTCGATAGGATAATGTCTCGGCTTTGTGAGTCATGCCACAGCGGCGTAGCACCGCACATAGGCATGTAACCTAATGATGTAGAATGAAGAGAGGCATGCAGCACTACAAAGAGTCTGGGACCTCATGTTACAATGGCGTGACACCACCAAGAGGTAAAAGATGTAAAGCCTCGGCTACGCGAGCCATGTCACAATGGCGTAACACCGCAAGGAAGCAGAAACTGGAACCTCATGCTACAGTGGTATGACCCCACGATGAGGTATAGCCTCGGCTTTGGGCCATGTCATGGCCGCGTAGCACCGCAAGGAAGCACAAGGCTTCATGCCAAAGACTCTTCAAAGGAACTCACTTAGAGTGTGTGGAAAGAGATATAGGCCATCTCTTGAGGGTAAGCTTATAGACGCCCAAGATACATACACTGAAACCAGGCGTGCACAGGGCCTTTAATGTACAACCGGAAGCACAGCTGATGTCATTGTGTGAGTGGGAAGAATTGTAGCCACGGTGTAGAATTCAAGGCGTAGTCCATTCTTGTATCATACTGTTATTCGACCCATGCAAAAAGATTCAAGTCGAAATAACATCTATCCTAATGCATGATGGACAGTCACTATGAGGAACACTCAACCCATATATATTGAGATATGTGGAAGATTATTGGTGTTGTTTTCTTTGGACTAGTAAAGATAGTCCCACATTGGCTACACCACCAAGTGGATATCTCAATATAATATTGTGTATGTGTTGAGGTGTGCACATAGGGTGTGGTGGGGCACATGGGTGTCATGTGGGGGTATTTTATTAGAAGGAAAAATGATTAATTCCTTAATGAAAGCTTTATGCTTTTTTGTCATAATTTTGGAATTTATTCCATAGGAGCTAAGCCCCAAAGGGGCTTAGTGACTCGAACTCGGACTTGGGCTCGGACTCGAACTCAATGACACAAAGTAGCACTTTGTTGGCACACTTTGCACTTAGCACGTCAACATCGGCGCTTGTGCGCATTTGATGCGCTCATGCGCTCGTTTTATGCGCGAGTTTCATGAGCAAGTGCTGAGTGGGCGCATGAGCGGATGCTGTGAGCGCATTGCGCGGCTATGCGCTGCTGCGCGCATAGGCTCATAAGTCTAGGCGCGTGGGCGCATGATCCCACTGATTGCGGGATTTGAAGGTTATGGAAAGATATGATCAGTTATTCAGATCTGTTTTTTGTAGGATTTGAATTTAAATCGTTCCTATCTTTTCGTAACTGATTGGCGACTAGGATTTCCAGCATTTCTCTATAAATACTCTCTTCGTAGTCTCTTTGAGAGCTTACTTCGGAAAAAAAGATACGAAGAAATATTATGTTGTTGCCGCCACTGGAGTCCAGAGAGTTCGTGCGAGTCCAGAAAAGAGGTGACAGCGAGCGTTCCAGAAGTTCCACATGAACTTGCTGGTTCCTGGGAGCATATCGTGTGGGACGAATCTTGCTTTGAGCAACGGTGATCTTCATCACCCCAGCAAGCAGAGATCAATCTCCTTCTCCTCCATTTTCTCTTCTGCTCGTTGTAATCTGTTTCGTCCGCCTGCAACTGCAATTGCAAGGAATAACAGAGATAGATTTCTGATTATTGTTTTGTAGCGGCAAATTGTAATCAAAATATTGTTATATAATTGTTCGTTGGATCGAGGTATATCAGTGAGAAAACTTTTGTGTGAACTCCTGATCTCGACTTCAACTTTTGGTTCTTCCATCTTTTTACGCTATATACTAATTCTTTTATCTTACATTAATGAAATGACTGACATCTCTCTCAAAAATAAAAGGCACATTTCAAGTGGTTGGTACAGTGATATTTAGATATGTTACATGTTCACATTACTAAGAATAAAACTCAGCTTAATACCTACTTGAAATGAATATATATTTCTAAATTTGCATTTCATAAACCTCCGATGGGTTGTTGCCGATGGTTGTAGGTGTCTAAATAATAACTAACTTTGCTTGTATGGCATCAAATTTAGACATAATGATAGTCATTCATAATTGTTATTAGAATATTTGGAGTAGGGTTGCCATACTAAAAATATATATATATTTTTAACCACTCAAAAAAATCATCTCTTACATTATAAAGACATGGACAAATACTAAAAAAAAAGTTCTTTTTAACCTATCTAAAAAGGTCCGTCAAAATATTTTTATCAGCCCCATATATATCAATATGTTTTGAAAATACAATTAAAACTTTTTGAAATATGATACATTTCATGTAGGAATATGATCCTATGACTCGTATTCTATTTACCTTTTATACAATTTTATTTATCTGGCTTTATTATTTGTTACTTAGGTCAAATTTTGTTGTAAAATTTAACTTAGTTATTTTATGAAACAATTACTGTAAATCCTACACCGACCCATTATGTATAGGTTCGTCAAAAGAAAATTAACCCTTAATCTGACAGTATGCAAAAACTAAATTGACCGAAACAATAATCTTTTGTTCTGTTCAATTTTGAAAAATTGTGCTTCGATTCATTTCAATTCAGGAAAAGAAAAAAAAAACGATTCAAAAAGTTTGGTTAAACCGAACTGAAATCTCATCCCTACCAAGAATGCCTGACCAAACTTTCCCGTTCTACTCTCGCACCAAGCCACCAACCTATATTTTATTTGTTCTACTGGGGATCTAACCAAGTATCAAAGCCAATAATAGCTCGGGATACTATACCTCTCACAAGTACGAAAATAAATCGTCAAACAAATAATTGATCTACGAAGTCGAAACCACATGGGCCATCTTAACTCCAGGCCATGTCCTCGGACTTTATCGAATGTTACATATGGTTGTCATGTGTCCAAAACTTTGATCATAAAATTGGTTATATCTGGACAACAGTCTGACAATTTGGTAAGTAGGTATGGACAAGTGGCATGTTGGCTGGTCCGGACACAAGACAAAAGTCCCTTAAACTGGAAGCTCTGCTTGATAGAATACAAGAAACCTGATTTATTTGGCATGTGGACACGAATCAATCAATCAGACTTCCCAAATATTGTCCTAATTGGAGTGCACATACTTAAATTAGTCCAGTCGAGTAGGGATCACATCTTGCCACAAACATTCTAAACCCGAAAGCACACGACCACAAACATTTGGTTTAACATAATAAGCATGGCAAAAGATAACAGTCTCTTCTAAAATCAAAATCAATGCATGTTTGGAAACTGCTTCTGCAAAAAGTTTTCAGTACATAGAATAGCAGCTTCACCATCCAATAATCCGACTTCGGACTAGATTATGAAGTAAACCAAGTATTATAAACATTCGAAATCAAAAAGCATTTTTATGTAACAATTCCACCAGAAGATGCATACAACACTCTGCTGGAACTCCTTTAACATGTTATTGAACTGAACCACCTTGATCACACTTGCAGCAACTGCGACTTCATGAAATTGCTACTGAAAACCTGAACAGAAAACGAGAAACCCTTAAATCATGACTATGCATAGCACCCATTATTACGGAAAAAACAGTGAGCATATCCAAATTTGTTGTATATTGCTCGTGTTCAACTACGAAGTGCGATGGGCACCGTCCGAGGAATCGGAGAAGCCGAGTCGGTCCATCGATACGGCGTTGTCTACATCCAAAGGTAATCCAGCAGAATACTCGCAATATACTCGTAGTATAATGCCATTATACAGATATGTGCACCATTTGCTCCAGCAAGTTCTAAGGGTTTAAAATAAACCACACAGAGTATTGGCACTATACTACTGTATACAGCTCGGGTCAAAGTTGGTCCTTCGTTTGTGTGGTTCAGATCTAAAGTGATATATTTCGACTGTCAAGATCGCTTCCAACTTTGGTGAAGGTTGGGAAACCTACTTAAGGCTCTACATCAATCATAGTGTTGGTTGGCTTTGTGCTTGAGGGCATAAGGAGGTCATCAAGAGAGTTCTTAAGAGGTCAAATAAAAATGAGAGAATTTGGTTGAGATCTCGTAAGGAGAGGGTTTTACATTACGACATTGTGTGTAATCCTTGTAAAGTTATCTTATTAATTCAATAAATTTATTTATTTTTCTTGCCCCTTGGAGTAGGTTGAGCTTGATCGAACCAAATTAAATATTGTCGTTTTCAAGTTACTATCTATTCAGTTATTTTGCATTGTTATTCTACTCATTGTCATAAAATTATTGTTGTTTGTGTCGCTCCTACAGGTGCATGACTCACAAAAATTAGTATTAGAGCTAAGGAAACCGTCCGAATTTAAAAAATTTGGAACTCGATAATTTTTAGGTGACGACAAATTCATTCCTTATCTTTCTATATCAGACTTATTGAAATCGTTGGTTCGTCAAGATCTGAAGGAGAATTTTTTTTTTTTTTCAAAATTCCGGGATAACAAGTAATAAGGTTAATAGCACCAAATTTGAGGTAAAAAAATCAACGGTAAAGAAAACTTCTCATTGTGGTAGAGATGTGTCCAGGCTCTCATGAAAAAAAGGAAGTGTTCAAGACCATCGTCAGTAAAGCCTTCTGGTATGATGGAGGATTCGTGGGATGATATTGATCGAAGGACACAAAGCACGATAGAGCTTTATCTGGCAAATAAGGTAATATATAATGTTATGTCAAAACTTTTGCGACGGATTTATGGTTGAAACCGGAGGGCTTTGTATATACGATAGTCGTTATCTAATAAGTTGAACCTCAAAAAATAACTCTACAGTTTACGCATGAAGAAAGGGGCCCAATTTCACGCATGAAGAATGTGGCCCAAATTCTACACCAGTTGAACAGCTTCAATAAGATACTCCATGATCTTCTCATCTCGAAGTTAAGAGGAAGCATTAGTACTTTTATCTTCGCTTTTAGCATCGTATGACCATTTGGTGACAACAATCCTTTGGAAGGAGACTAAAGATAGAGGAGTTGACTACAACTCTTTTTAATAATAAGATTACGAAGAGGCCGAATCCAGTTGAGGAGTCGGTTTGATCATAAATGAAAAGGGAAGAATGCAAAATAAGGATAGAGGCAAGAGCAAAAGGGATAAATCTAAATCCGTGCAAGATAGCAATGCATGTTTTTTGCAAACAATCAGGGCACATAAAAAACATTGTCCGAAGTACAAGCAATGGTTGGAGATGAAAGGTAAAGGCATAAGTTCAAATGGTCAAGAACAAGCCACTAATTTGCAGGGAGCCGAGGAGTTACCATGTGATATGCTTATAGTGCATAGTGAGAAGGGCAATTTCTCTTAAGCTTGAATAATTGACTATAGGCACTCATACGGTGTAAACGAAGAGAGAGTGGTTCAGCACCTATAAGTTCAGTGGTGGTGGTGTTCTCATTTGGCACAATGTATCGTGCAAGACCATTGACATAGGAAACATCAAGCTTCATATGTTTGACAGTGGGGTGCGGACACTTGTGGACATGAGAAACATTCTGAATCTAAGGAAGAAACTCATTTCTCTGGGTTCATTAGACGCATTAAGATGCAAGTTTGTTGGCCAAGCTGACTTGCTAAAGATAGTGAAAGGCAACCTGGTAATCATAAAGATAGATTGTCGTCAAACTTGTATCAATTGCATTGAAGCACGGTCACTGGTGGTGTGACAAAGCTACGATTGAGAAGACATGCGTAAAAAAAATTCTTTTCAGATTTCATACAGCAAAGGAAAACTCCCCTAGATGCTTGGCAAATAAAATGTCCCTTGAGCAATAAAAAGGATGGATCCTACATCTTTACTTGTGCCCCAGATGAAGAAGTTGAACACACAAGGGCAATTCTATATGCAGAGGTTTACAAGTGATGGAAAATGGGGCGGTATCTATTCATTGTAACGTGTGAAGAAGTAAAGAGAGGTCCAAACCATCCAATATAACTACTTAATAAATGGTGACTAATTTCAACTCCGCAGACGTGTAGGATAACCCAGGATAACCCTACTGCAAAGATGTACGATCTCAATCGTCAATTCCTCAAATGAATGAGCCTTGCTTCCACTGAAGGTAATTACTCAATCCTTTTGGGTCACCCTACACTTCGGTTCCTTCAAAAGGATGGCAAAGGATCAATAAAGAAAGCACTACTTAGGATGCAAGACAAGCGGTGCACTCATGGCACAATCATCCATTTATGAACAAATAGGAAAGCGAATCAGTTCATCTATGGAATATTTGTCATTTTCCATTGAACCCGGCTTTCGTAAAAGTTGATCAATGTCGCTCGAAGGCGCTTGCAGCAATTGCTTTTAATGAAAATCCAGTTATATGTGTGAATAACTGTAAACTTGGGGTAGCTGTAGAGATTGTATGCATCTTGATGCAAAATGCACTATATACATGTATTCAGTTCAGTTAAATTCTACATCCGTATCCATAAAAAGAAACAACTTTTTATGCTACTATCATTGAGTCGGATACTTACATTTTAGATTCGAGTATTTAAGAAAAAATGTAAGCTTGTCATCGAATAATCAATCTATTCATTGTATTCAGAGACTGCAATTTCCAAATTGTATGTACAATATGTTTTCTTTGATTTGTTGGGCATTTTTCCTTCGCACTTGTCTAGAGACAAGGAATTGGTGGATTTGATCGAGGAATGATCGTCTTACAAACTTTATTTCCAGCCAGAGGTGTCGTAGAAGCTTTGTTCTCAACCGAAGATACGACTGGATCGAGCGAGGTATTGGAACGACGAGCAGGCGACGCAGATGAAGACTGGATAAAGGTCGACTGAGTCGACTCGTCGCCAGAATGATGCTGATTTGGATTGTGCTCACCTCGCCGCGGTTGTACAGGAAGACGAGACCACGAGCACATGAGGACCTCGTGTGTGAGTGAGACTGAGATCTCTTGGAGGATCTTGTGGAGGAATCTTACTCGCATGGTGTATCTCGCAGAGGATCTCACGCTTGAGATCTCGAAGAACTGTTCACTTGCTGGTGACTGAAGCTAGAGGAGAAGATTGGACACTAGAGGTCATAAACGGCCACAGGATAATCCAGAGGAGGGATAAGATTTGCCTGGCATCGAGGCTTGCAGCAAGGTCGACTGGATCAGAGCATTCAGAAATATCAGAGACAAGGGTGATCGATGGAGAAGGGTCTGATCCGCTACAAGAGAGTGCAACCATAAGAGGGTCATCAGAGTTCCCAGGAATCTCGTGGATAGGGTTAGGTTTAGGGAAAATAAGAAGAAAAGCACGATGAGAAGTGGGTGAGGAAGATCTCCAATGAGAATATCAGTTGCTAGTTTTGGGAGATTTGGAGAAGAAGATAGGAGAAAGACAAAGGAGGTTGCTACAGTAGGTTTTGGAAATACATTAGGGTTTTGGAAATGGTGGGTAGGTTTGATGGAGGAGGGAGAGCAAGGGTTAGGATCATCCTTCTCTTATACCATGAAAAAAGTAAATACTACATTACTAGTAAATGGATATTTGATACCATGAAGAAAGTAAGACTACATTGTTACTAAAAAGATGCTGCATTATAGTTCTAGACCTAACAATATATAAAGCTTACAAAAATGATAAAGACAAAATGACTTCACTACTAAGCTTGGCCCTCAAGAAACTAAATAAAACCATTTTATTTTCTACACCCATAAAAAATCCATGAACCTTTCCGTTCACCTCAAGCCATTTGATTTTCCCTACTCTCCTTCCTCTCATCAAGCTCCTAAGTCCTAACAGCTTTAACTCTTTGTGATGCACTCTCTCCAAACTCTACACGACCATAGCTATAGCAATCATTTAGAAGGGCTCCCAAAACCCATGCATATGGTTCAGCTGGCATATTCTTAACCAAATCATAGGCCTGTTCAATATATTCTGCCAGATCTGAAAGATTGATATAATGGTCAAGCAATGGCTCAGTTCAATAAAATTTCTCTCATGCAATCAACGTAACCATGGCCTAACTTGAGGAACCCAGCCTGGTTACAATCAGTTAAGAGACGAAGAAAAGTGATTGCATCAGGTCAAATCTCTTCATCTAGCATCTCCAGAAACAGTTTCAGGCCTCCTTGCCATGTCCACATTTGTAAATCTATAAATCGTAACATTTTATGAGACATCTTTGATATGCATCAGAGGAATACTTGATAATCTTCTCAGATGCTGGCGCATTTGACATGCATGTCAAACAAAGAATTGTACACAAAAGCATTCAATGCTCCTAGTTTGGTGATTTGCCATGTATGCAGTTTTTATGCATGGAGTTCTCAGGCAATTTTTCAATGCTCCTAGTTTACCACATGCATGACAATAGTTATGGTCATTTCAACATAAATGGTTTCGTAAGATTGAGGTGCATCTCCTTAAATAGATGAATGGATTGTTTGACAATCAGAGCATTCCAAGAATTAATTTCTCTCTGGAATTTGGTGAAATGTTTCCTAGCAGAAAATATTACCGGGATATCATGACTGTCCATGAAATGGACTCCCTGAGAACGAGAATTTTCGAGCAGATTCCATATCACCAGTCTTGCATAGAATGCAATCTAGCATTGCATGCCACAGTATCTGCTGATGCATAACAAAATATGCAATAATAAAACTATAGTCATGCTATCGAAAGCTAAGTGCGAGAATATGAGCAAGAGCAGAGAGACAGGAGATTGAAACTTGTTTCCCTCTTGAGGGCCTATTCATGTGTCTAAGACACCAGTCAGGACTTAAATTGAGAAACAATCCCCCCCTCCACAACAATATTTAAACTCGTGCAGAGTCCATAAGGGTTATTCAAGAACCTACTAAATACAATCAAAACCCTCTCCGGAGATTTACTGCTCCGAGTCTCTGAAGCACCACTTTTGGAAGCCTTTTTCCTCCCTTGTGAAGGACGATGTTAAACTGCAAAGCAACGGTAACGGCAACTGCAGCGTGAATGCATGCACATTCACCTTCTCCTTGGATCAACAAGTTTTACCTCTGACCGCTATACGGGTTGGGATGTTGCTCCTCGTACCTAAAACTAGGCAATACTAATCTTTCTAAACACGAACTTGACCACTCAGAGCCTCCCTTGTCTCTCCTTTCTCTACTAAAAGAAAATAGCTAAATAGAAGATGTGTGGGAGAGAGTTGTGGCGAGCTCCATTCTTTTTCTCAGGAATTATTTCTTACCTCTCTCTCTTTCTTCCCTTCTACTTATAAGCTTTTTCCGACTACTTAAGCAAAGCCTCCCTCCGCAGCAATATTCTAATTCAATACAAAGTCTAGAAGGCTATTAAAAAGCTTATTAAATTAAACTTGAGCACTCTCCCAAGATTTACAAGCAGACAATATTCTCTCTCTTCCCTTCTTGAGAAGGTGAGTCACCAACTCAAAAAAGGTGAGTGATAAGCTTTACTAACTCTAAAGTAGGTGAGTCATAACCTTTACCAACTCAAAAGAAAGAAGGTGAATCATAACTTTTACCAACTCAAGTGATAAGCTTTACCAAATCTAAACAAGGTAGAGTCATAAGTTTGACCAACTAAAGAGGAGTCATCAGTATTAACAACTTTAAAGAATGTGAGTGATGAGCTTTATCAAATCTAAAGAACGTAGAAAGTGATTTATAAGGTAAGTCACCAACTCCCCTTTCTTCCTTACACCAACTCCCCTTTCTTCCTTAAAGAATAGAAACATTATTCAACAATGAACTTACATATTCTCTTAAACACTCAAATCTCATGTAAATACCAGACTCAATGATACAATAGCTTATAATTTGCATGTTTTTTTCTAGCTATGATTACCTGAATTAGGCATACAAGTATATAGCCTGTCTTGCATAAGATGTAAACATATTTCTACACATACACCAACTTTAGGATCATTCTATGTGGAACTCTATAGGATTATTCTAGGCTTCTCCTGGAATTGAATTTAGACACCAAAGGGCTAGATGACCACCTAATAGTTTTATTTACCATTAGCACCATCATAGTGGTTACAGAGGGCTTCTCTTTACTTATTTGCACCTCACAATAAAATAGATATAGCCCCATTTGCTGTTACTAGAAAGCCTATAAAAATAGAACTGCACTTCTTGGCATGTTCAACAACTTCATCAAGGCCACAAGTAAAGATGTAGGCTCCAGCCTTTTCATTATTGAAGGTGCAACTTTCATTTACCTAACATCTAGATAGGTATGTTAATAAAATACTTTGAGAATCCTAAGTATCAAAAATCTACTACTGAGCATGTGAGTACTTGAATGCTAGATGACTTAATATAGGTAAAGGCATACCTACAATCTTGATACCTCAGTCTGTGTGGGGATGCACTCCACAGGACATAGGTGTCATTGGCTCCTTGTAGACTTCTAGCTTCAGCGAAAAGTCAGGTGAACATATCCATCCAACATCAGTTTCAAGTACAATAACTTTAGAGTGGTTAGAGGAACTTCTCATAGGAACTTTAACATCTTTGTACAAAATGAGTGGGGTCCTTTGACACTATATCTCCAAAAATGATAGATGCTCCAATGCTTCATATATTTCCTCCCATTGTGCATGAGATGCATCCCCAATAAAAAATTCATGAACATCTCCATTCACCTCAATCCAGCTGCACCCTGCCATTTTTGTCACCCTCTTTCCTCTCATCAAACACCTAACAGCTTTAACTCTATCCCACGTTTTAGTTGTAGCATAAATATTAGAAAGAAGCACATAGTTACCAGGATTCCCTGGCTCTATTCTAAAAAGTTCTCGTGCTGCAACCTCTCCAATCTCAACATGACTGTAAGTACAGCATGCATTAAGAAGGGCTCCCCAAACTCCTGCATGTGGTTCAACTGACATAGCTTTAACCAAGTCATAGGCTTGCTCAATATATCCTGCCCGACCTAAAAGATCTACAATGCAAGCGTAATGATCAACCGACGGCTCAACTCCATAAACACCTCCCATGCAATCAAAGTAATCACAACCTAACTTAAGGTACCCAGCCTGACTGCAAACAGTTAAGAGACAAAGAAAAGTGACTGCATCAGGTTCAATCTCTGCTTCTAGCATCTCAGGAAACAGTTTCAAGGCCTCCTTTTCATGTCCACAATTTGCAAAGCCATTAATCATAACATTGTATGACACTACATCTTTGATAGGCATCTCAGAAAATACTTGACAAGCTTCTTGGATGCTGGCACATTTGGCATACATGTCAACCAAAGAATTGTACACAAAAGCATTCATATGTATGCAGTTTTTATGTAGGAACCCATAAAGTTGTCTTGCAATTTTCAGAGCTCCTAGTTGACCAGTTGCAGACAACATTATGGTCATTGTGACATGATTGGGTTTCAGATTACTGAGGTGCATCTCTTTAAATAGATAAATGCATTCCTTCCATTCTCCACTATGAGAGTGACCAGTAAGAAGAGCATTCCAAGAATTAATTTCTTTCTCTGGCATTTGATCAAAAAGCTTCCTGGCAACAGAGATGTTTCCATGGTTAGCATATCCAGATATCATGACTGTCCATGTAATTGAATCCTTGTGCATCATTTTCTCGAAAACATTTTGAGCTGCTTCCATATCACCAGCCTTGGCATAACATGCAATCATAGCATTACATGTCACAACATTTCGCTGATGCATAGCCTCAAATAGGTTTGTAGATTCTTCTATTAAACCAATCTTTGCATACATGTCCAGTAATGTCGTGAGTACATAATTTGAGGAATTATATCCAAGTTTAGTTGAATGAGCATGGACTTGTTGTCCTTCAGGTAAGGCCTTAAGAACTGAGCATGCTTTAAGAACAGAAGACAGAGTGAAGTCATTTGGAGGTGGGCCGTTTAGATTCATCATCTTGTAGATCAATATGGCCTCCCTCACAGCCTCAGACTCGTGATTCGAATATGATGTGATCATAGTGGACCACAAGAAGACATTTGCGGAACTTACAAGGGTATCGAAAAGCATGCGTGCATAACCGATTTTTCCCAATGTCTTACTGCAAAATGATACTAGCTTAACTGCCACATAGTTCTCGTGTTGGATTCCACTGATGAACACTCTAGCATGAATCTGCTTGAATTTTTCCAACGACGTACACCTCTCAAGGCATAGAAGAGTTTTCCCTAAAATTGCTAGCATCCAGATGACTATCACATATGGCAGCTTTGCCTCAACAGCATCTAGACTTTACAGTTCTGCTCACAGAAATAACAATTCCACTCAATATTTTAGATGATAAATCTTCGAAGCTGAATATGAGAATACTCTTAATAAAAATGATATACGTATAATATAACCATATGAACCAAACATGTCCTGATTATCTGAATCAGCCATATTTTTCAAAGATTAGAAAATCAGCCTACACCAACACGTATTTGTCATATCGAACCTGATTTAGAAAATTGATATGAAGCTGCACTATAAAGTCAGTCGGATGATAACCTACAGAATCAGGCAACTTTCGGTCTTATTTATAGTCCATTTTGCCACCCAAAAGAGCCAAACATCTAGAAATTTCAAAAACTTGTGAACTTAATCAATAAGCAAGCTGAAACTTGTCTTCTCAACAAAAAATTGTCCAAAATATCCTATGTTTCACCAGAAGTAGCCAAATTATGCCACATCCGACAAAAAATATAGAAAGAGTCTAGTTTTACTCTCTTTTCCGTTCTTTAAAAGAACTTTTTGGAGCCCAGATATAGTAAGTTGCTATTTTATGCTTTTACCATATTATACATTTATAGAGATCACACAAACATGCATCCACGAAACAAACATAAAAATGTATAAGTAATTTGAATAGTGTTTTTAACTTGGCTTTCCATTTCTTATATTCTAATAAAATGTATAAGCAATTTGAATAGTGCTTTTAACTTTGGCTTCCATTTCTTCTATTCTAATAAAAATGTAAATACTGTTTTTAACTTTTGACTTAGGGGAGCTCTTCGCGAGGAGACCGTAGGATAAGTTGCAAAAACAAATGGAAGGGAATTTGAATAGTGTTTTTAACTTTGGCTTTCCATTTCCTATATTCTAATAAAATTTCAAAGTTTGGAAAAAAAAAATCTAGACTTAATCTGATACTCTGGTACACCAAAGTGTTGATGCAGAATCTAAAGGAGGGCTCATACTGGTACCCCAACACATTTTGAAATTTGAGATGGATCCTTCCTCAAATAAAATTCAATACATGTTCATAGCTTGAGCTTCATTTTACTTGCACACTAACCTTACTGCAACCCACAGCTATGTAGCACAGACACTCATTTTTGTAATGTGTCCCATTTTAGACACGTATCGGAGTCGGACAGTCTCTGGACAAGTGTCGGTCACTCATTTTTACGTGTCCTTGTATTTTTATTTGAAATTGGGTACGAACACTCTCCGAATAATGGCATGTGTCATTATGTGTCCTCATATTTTTATTTGACTTTGGGCCTTTTATTACATATATCACCCCGGGATATGTTCGGGTCTAGCTGCACGTCGATCGATTTTACATTTGTTGCAACTCCTTGATCCATTTTTTGGGCCAATCTCCATTTCACGTCCTACTCGAGTTGTGGACCGTCGGTACCACGATCCTCTTTCATGGCAGGTCTGGCTCTCAATCAGCCACTACCTTAATATTCTAGTTCCTTCTCTTTTTAATAGTTAAATGCAAAGCGCGTCCGGGACCTGATTTTTTGGATATGTCTTCTGGTCATTGCGAGTTGAGCTAATGCTAGGGTAAACGGGATATGAGTCATAGACTCATATTCCCACATGAGCCAATGCACATGTGGACCAATAGAAATTGAGTGTACTAGTGCACATGGAATGTAGGAGTCCATTTCTATTGGTCCACATGTGCATGGCTCATGTAGGAATATGAGCTTATGGTTCATATCCCATATTTTTTCCGAAGAAAGTAAATTTTATTCATGCCTCTCCGAGAGGCTACAACTCAGCCCGAAGACTTACAATCAATCCAATCCAAAGTCCTATCTAGACAATATATATATATATATATATATTGGAAGAAGGTAATTTTATAAATGAAAGAGTATGTTACATCACAGCTTCCCGTCAGGTGGAAGTCTTGGTTGTTCTCAACTCATTCACATCAAACTCTATATTGTAAAGGATGCCAGCTCTAGCAGTACAAAGTCTCAAAGATCCGGTTGTTTCTCTCCATCTAGATATGTCATACAATCGACGCTAGCCTAGTGCATGCCTCCATGAGCCATAGACCTCCCCGGTTACGAGACCCCATGATACTCCGAATGATCGATGTAATACCCCTGTCCCCATTACCGTGCAGTTTGAGGATCGTCGTCTGCCACTGCCATATCTACCATGCACTGCCACACTCGAAGAATAGATGCATCATCGATTCCTGGCTATGTCCACAAAGGACACACCTCAAATCCATAGGTTGGACCCCAAACCTGTGAAGCCAGTCCCTTGTAAGCAATTTACCCAGTAGCAATTTGTACAAACAATATTGGAACTTGCTTGCAACCCCCTTATACCATACAATGTCAGCATGCTCCCATTTGTCTTGAGCCATACGGATTTGGCCATATACTAGTTGGAATACAAAATTTTCAGTTGGACTATTTCCAGTTGGACTGTCAACCCATACCCAACTGTCACAGTCCAAGCTATCGTCGATCAAGATCCGATGGATTTCTTACTCAAGTTGTCGCGAAAACTGAAGCCTATAGCCGCCAAGTGCCGCCCCAAATAATGCGACTGATCTGTCCCCGCCAGGCCGTAGGAACCGACCCAAGCCACCCACCAACTCCTAGACGCTCCGGTGCCGGACCAAGGGACCCCACCACAAATTCGTCCCCTCGCCATCAACTATATATATATATATATATATATATATATATATATATATATATATAGCATGTCCTTAAAGTGTTGTATACTAATTTTTTGGAAAAATGTGAGCCGTAGTGTCTGAGTCGCGTCTGTGCAACATAGACCATAGCTTTCCATAGGACTAGTTTTCCCAAGTACACATGTTCTAACATTTCACACCCACGAGAAGCAATCGTTGGATGTGTTCATGATTGACTTGAAAAGAAAAAAAATTACTAACAAGTCAAATGTCCTTCTGAGGGAGGGTAATCCTCTCTCAGAACCCAGTCAGATTCTTTTATCAAGCCTGTCCATAATATGTCAACTTTCAGCTAGTAGATCTCAAACAAATCCCACGAGTAAATAATATGACTTTCCATTGTATAAAGCTCTGACTGAAATTACCTATGCCTTTTTGAGACAATGACATTTTTATGTTCAAGCCTAAACCTCGTCTCCATGCTCGTTTCCTTTAATTGTCTTTAAACGATTGCCAAGCTTGACTACTGAAGTATTTTGTCCAATTAATATATCGACACTAATTATTAATAACACAAGGATGTTTATACGCAATAAACCAAATGAACTTATCAAGCATAATTGAGAACATTACAACCGAGTTGGATCTTATGGTTTATTAACATCTCTAAAGGCTAACATCATATCAAGTATTGTCTATACCTTCATACAAGGCCAGTATGCATCTCTAATGATTTGAAAGAAGTGTGCAATCAAGCTTATTTCAACCGAACATGAAGGACGAGGCTATTTCAGAGCTCAGCTTGTTTATATTTCAAGCCCATATGTCTCGAAACAGATGGACAATTTGAAAACCCATCAAATGCTATTAGGTATCTCAAAGGAAATATCTCCCAGTAAACCTAGATGTTTCAACTCTCAGCTGTTACACGGACATGTACGCAAAAATGTAAGAGGAACACACAATAAAAACATGGACACCACCAATTTTGGGGTGTCCTGTCGTATTGCATTCACGTATAACATGGCACAACACCATTTTTGGTATGTTTGTACTTCCTAGCCTTAAAATCATTTGACACATAAAAGTAACCATGCATAACTTCAAACCATTGGCATAGCTTTTTGAACCATAAACTAACAATATTGACCAAATAAATCAATGGCCTCAAAATTTGATTGTTAGTTTATACTTAAAACACAATATAATATACGTTCTAAAGCAGCAGAACCACGTACCTCGATAACACAAATGATTAACAAACACAGTTTTAACAATGTCACTGATTTTTTTTCGCAATTTCTTGTTATGACAAGCAATGTTCATTATTTTTTCGATCTGCAAAGAACAACAACAACAAAAACAACAATAGCCTATATCCTAAATTTTGAAGTAAGCTACATTAACCCTTTTCTCCTATTCTGCTGAGTTAAGGAACCTCTTTTTTAGCAAGACTGCAAGAAACTGAACTAAATATCATGATGTCATAAATGAAAGTCAAGCGTCCTTCTCTGTATTGCTCATAAGATGATCATACTCAAAAAGCTCAAAATTTTGCAACTTCTAACAAAAAAACTAGCAGTACTAGGAGCTGCAATAGAAGCAGAGAAGTAGATCCCAACAAAAATCTTTCGAATCAGCTACACTAGGAAGCACGGACACTAAAAAATATGGGCCTTGCGTCGTACGCAGTGTTCTAAAAATCGTGCTAGGAGGCCGCTGGCCGAACCAAAAATCTCATGTTTGGCACCCATGAGCACATGTTCGGGCCTGTTCGGCGCCTAGGGGACCTATTCGGATTTTGAGATTTTTTTTTTATTTTTTTTTTTGATGCTTAGTTATATTGTGGATATGTTGTTTGGATTTTAAAATTAGATTTAGATTTAGAACATCAAAATTTTAATTTGTAATATGGATTTTAAATTTTAAATTAAAAAAAAATTATGAATTGCATTATGGATTTAGAACGTGTTTGAATTTCAAATTTCAAATTTATAATATGAATTTCAAATTTCAAATTTATATATAATGGATTTCAAATTTCCAAAAAAATTCGACGCCTAGGCGGCCCTCCGCCGCACCGAATCCGCCCAGCGAATTTTAGAACACTGGTCGTATGCATATCGGACGCATCACAGACTCCAAAAACACTATGACACACTAAAATAGTTGTCATATCCGGCTTTGTATCCGTGTCTGTGCAACATAGCAGCTACATGACTCATACATCATCATCCAAGCCTTCTTCCATAAGAATGGGGTTGGCTATAGAGCACAGAAAGCTCCATACAAGATTTGACAAAATTTATGACAGGTTGTCAACCTGACGTCAACCCTCAATTTTGGTGCCAAATTCCTAGCGAAAGTAGTATGAGCATGAAAGGGTCATGCCATAAAACATATATAGCCTGGTGTAGGTAGGTACTGTAGTGTCCCGCTCCGTGTTGGCACTATATACAAGAGATATAGGTTTGCTGACTCAAAAAGGAAACATTCCTGAAGAGCTCCTTGTTGAACCAGAAGACGACTGATCTAGGTGAATGGGTAAAAGTCCATTCTCTGATTCTTGCACGTCTTAATAATAAATCTGAGTATTTGTAATGCTTGTTTGCTAAGTTGATAATGTTCACATGAAAATGATAGAACGAAAACCTGCATGCTTAAATAGAAAACTTTTATCTTGTCTAAATAGAGAACTATTGCCATGCTAGTATATAAAAAAATGTAGTATGCTTAGAACATTGTCACTGCTATTGAACGAACCGATGTCATACTAATAAACAAGAGTAAAAGAATGTTCGTATGTTTCCATCGTAAGCTAAAGATAGAGTAGAACTGCATGCTTAGTTAAAGGGATAGAAGAACAGTGCCATGTCTATTTTAATCAGTGTTCTAAAAATCGGGCTAGGCGGCGCCTAGGCGCTAGGCGGCCGCCCGCCGCACCGAAATCGGCCAATTCGGCCTCCTAGGCGCCTGTTCGGGCCTAGGCGGGCCTGTTCGGGCCTAGGCGGGCTAGGCGGGCCTAGGCGGCCTAGGCGGGCCAGTTCGGCCAGTTCGGTTATGGAAAAAATTTCAAATTTCAAATTTTGAAATTTTAAAATTTTGAAATTTGAAATTTCAGATTTGAAATTGCAAAAAATATTCAAAAAAAATTTCAAATTCCAAAAAAAATTCAAATTTCAAAAAAATTTAAAAGAAATGCAATAAAATTTCAAAATATCAGGAAAAAAATCAAAATATTAAAAAAAATTCATTTTTTTTAAAAAAAATTAAAACTAAAAATTCAAATTTTCAAAAAAAAAAAAATATATTTTTTTTTTCTGTTCGGCCGCCTAGGCGGCCCAGGCGCCCGCCTAGGCGGCCTAGGCGCTAGGCGGCCCTTTGGCGCACCGATTCCGCCTAGCGCTTTTTAGAACACTGATTTTAATAGAGATTGCTTGCATGTTTTCCTTATCGCTTTAAAAGATATAAGTGTTTGAAATGCTGAAACAAGAGATGGCGGCCTATTCGCACAGAAAATAGAAGAGGAGATAGATGGTTGCTTGTTCACATCATATGTATCATAGAGTTTATCCGATAGAGTAACATGCATTGCATCGGTCTGACAATGGCTATTAGTGAAAGGCTGAACCGTGAGTCATGGCTGCTAATTTGAGCAAATTTCAGTGCAGAGTAACCATGAGTCATAGCTGCTATTAGCCAGATAGAGTTAGGACACCCTGAGGCAAAGATGTCCTCGTTATTAGGCGGGTGTCCTATCATTAGTTAGCTGGTTCACGTGTCAAAGCAACTAGTATGAGTGAATATTAGTGCAATGTTAGTCTGTGATAATACCGCTACTAATCCTGAGGAACTCGGGGACCATCATATAGATAGGCTATCTCATTCGCATGACAAAAGTGGCTTTCAAAGATGTTTTTCAAAGAAGTGTAATTAGACTCTTATCCTGTACTCCATGAAATGAATCTAGGTAAAACTAGAAAGATCACTAGTAATGTAATATTTTATCACATGCTTACTTAGTGTTTGTTCTAGTGAATGTTGCTTCTGTTCGTTGTTTTTATACTCACCAGTACTTTCCCCAAAGTACTGACCCCCACCAGTTTGCTTGTTCGCAGGTACTGGATCGTCCGAAGAAGCGATAGATATCCTTATCCTCAGGATCCGAAAATCTGGAATCGATGCTTTGTGCTGTATCAAGTTGTGTTTTGAGCTGCTTTTGTATAGAGGAACATAATGTATGGAATGATGTCATTGTATTCAGAGAAACTCGTGCCTTGAGCTTCGTCTCGTACTCAGATGGATTGTTGTTGGTAACACTACTCCGCTGCAAACTCGATCAGTTCAATGATAACGAAGATGACTAACGTTGTTGCCTTGTGTGAGCGCAACTCCAAACTCGCATGGCATCACGTCCCGAGAAGAACGATAGTCCGCGGGAGAGCTGGCATGGTAATCTCACACCCAGAGGGGACGATTGGGACCGCGGGAGATCGGGACGTGACATAGTGGTATCAGAGCAACTCGATCCTCTGGCCTTATGCCCTTTCGCTGCAGTTCATAGATGATTCCTTGCCCATTGATATCGTTGCTGAGATGAGCGTTCAATACAATAAGTCCGTAAATATTCTCAAAGATGTCGACAAAAGTTTTCTGGATTGTTTTATTACTTGAGAGTTGTGATTTCTGATTCGCTAGAGTTTTTCGATTGAGTATAGCGAGGGATGAGGACAATCGTTGCTCTGGATATCGAAAGTTTCTCCTTGAGTTTCGAGGACAAAACTTTTTCTCGATGGGTAAGTATGTAGTGTCCCGCTCCGCGTTGGCACTATATACAAGAGATATATGTTTGCTGACTCAAAAAAAAAACTTTCCTGAAGAGCTCCTTGTTGAACCAGAAGAAGACTGATCTAGGTGAGTGGGTAGAACTTCATTCTCTGATTTTTACACGCCTTAATAATGAATCTAAGTTTCTGTAATGCTTGTTTGCTAAGTTGATAATGTTCACATGAGAATGATAGAACGAGAGCCTGCATGCTTAAATAGAAAACTTTTATCTTGTCTAAATAGAGAACCATTGCCATGCTAGTATAAAAAAGAATATAGCATGCTTAGAACATTATCACTGCTATTGAACGAACCGCTGCCATGCTAATAAACAAGAGTAAAAGAATATTCGTATTTTTCCATCGTATGCTAAAGATAGAGTAGAACTGCATGCTTAGTTAAAGAGATAGAAGAACGGTGCCATGTCTATTTTAATAGAGATTGTTTGCATGTTTTCCTTATCGCTTTAAAAGATAGAACTGTTTGAAATGTTGAAACAAGAGATGGCGGCCTATCCGCATAGATAATAGAAGAGAAGAGATAGATGGTCTGTTTGTTCACATCATATGTATCATAGAGTTTATCTAATAGAGTAACATGCATTGCATCGGTCTAACAATGGCTATTAGTGAAGAGCTGAACCGTGAGTCCTGGCTGCTAATTTGAGCGAATTGTAGTGCAATGTAACCATGAGTCACAGCTGCTATTAGCCAGATAGAATTAGGACACCCTGAGGCAAAGAAGTCCTCGTTATTAGGCGGGTGTCCTGTCATTAGTTAGCTGGTTCACGTGTCAAAGCAACTAGTATGAGCGAATATTAGTGCAGTGCTGGTTCGTGATAACACCGCTACTAATCCTAAGGAACTCGGAGACCATCATATAGATAGGCTATCTCATTCGCATGACAAAAGTGGCTTTCAAAGATGTTTTTCAAAGAAGTGTAATCAGACTCTTATCATGTACTCCATGAAATGAATCTAGGTAAAACTAGAAAGATCACTAGTAATGTAATATTTTATCACATGCTTACTTAGTGTTTGTTTTAGTGAATGTTGCTTCTGTTCGTTGTTTTTATACTCACCAGTGCTTTCCCCAAAGTACTGACCCCTACCAGTTTGCTTGTTCGTAGGTACTGGATCGTCCGAAGAAGCGATAGCATATCCTCATCCTCAGGATCCGGAAATCTGGAGTCGATGCTTTGTGCTGTATCGAGTTGTGTTTTGAACTGCTTTTGTATAGAGGAACATAATGTATGGAACGATGTCATTGTATTCAGAGAAACTCGTGCCTTGAGCTTCGCCTCGTACTAGATGGATTGTTGTTGGTAACACTGCTCCTCCGCTGCAAACTCGATCAGTTCGATGATAACGAAGACGACTAACGTTGTTGCCTTGTGCGAGCGCAACTCCAAGCTCGCACGACATCACGTCCCGAGGAGAACGATAGTCTCGCGGGAGCGCTGACGTGGTGATCTCACGCCCAGCGAGGGCGATCGGGTCCGCGAGAGATCGGGACGTGACAGGTACACCTACCTACTGGATTGCAGTTTAAGCTCATGTAACCAAAGAGCACCCTCCAAATTTCCCTAGACTATAAAGAGACCGTACAAAGTGGTATGATGACACAATTCAGCTCTATGAGGGGCATGTAGACATTAAACATGTGCCTCATCAGCTAGCTATAACCCTTTGTGTGCATAGATCCAAGTTCAATTTGGTCCTACGACCCAACAACCCCTCCTAAATGGTGCAACAATCAGTCACATGTGTCATAGTTGGAAATCTCCAAACATATATCAAGGATTTAAAGTCTCCCATCTTATCCTCAAAGCAAGCTCATTTTTCATGAATCAACTTGTTACTTAACCTATTGGTTGGATGTGCATACAAGTTTCTTCATGTAGTGGTTTTACTTTTATCAAATAAAGCTTCAGCTCAGCCCTTGGAGGAGCTGTGGATTTGATATCAATACATTTAATTATCACCGTCCACATGTGTTGTGGGATTGATTATTCACCTGCTGCGTTGCGTTGTTTCATATGATTCAGACTTCCTCGGCGCCGCGGCCGCCGTCGAGAGCATCGAAGCCTTCTTGAGACATCATCCGCTGCCTGTTCTGCGCCTGCCTCTCCACCGCGACGAAATACAAACCTATCAACCCCCACACATTCTCAGACGAAACTATAAATAAATAAATAGAGAATAAAGAAAGAAAGAAAGAAAGAAAGAAAATTAGTGTTTACTATTAATAGAATAGAGAGTTATTACTTATGGCACTTCCGATTGCACAGACCCACAGGATCCTCTGCGACCATCTATCGCCGACCACCCCTCTCCCTCCCATCACCTCACTTTTTATTCGGTTTTGATCTCACTCACAAACCCTAACAAAAAACTCTAGCCAGACAGAAAAAGGGTTTCTTGTAGAAAGAAAAGGACCGCCTCTACCAGCCTTGCTTGGAAAAATTGTTCACCGCACCGGACCGGACCGGACCGGACCGGACCAGACCAGACCGGACGTAGTAGTCGTGAGCCTTGACTTTCCACAAACAATGTCATTAGTCATGACACGTCAGTAAGGAATAATTTCTCGTCTTCTTGGACTTGCTAGTGGGAGTCAAGGCTTGGATGGAGGAAAATGGTGTGTTATTGCATTATTAGTGGAGAGTCAAGATTCACCACTAGCACATGGTGAGTTAGGTCCGCTGAATAATTTCTCGTCTTCTGGGACTTGTTTACCAGTCCAGCTTGGAAACACAACTGGTTCAAGCTAAGTATGGATCGATTGATCAAGGTCAAGTTTTGGTCGAGTCATGTTCATAACGAATTTGGTTATTGATCGGAAGATGGTCTAGAAAATCTCAAAAATATCATTATTCTTGTCACATAGGATTAAAAATATCCAACTCTCACCATAAAAATATCCAGCTTGGGAAACACAATTGGTTCAAGCTAAGTATGTAATGTAATGAACATTTTCAATTCATGGATCGACTTCTATTGAAATGGGTCCAAGAGTTTTCGTTTGATGTTTTCGCTGTTTGGTTTTGTTGAATGTGTTTTTCGTGTTGCTTTCGATAATTTGGTTTTCATTGTTCGCTTTCTTCGCTACGCATTCATTCTGAATCGTAAGAGAAATAGATCAAATGATGCTAACCAAGTGTTGGTGCAATTTTAGGACGCATAACCAATGAGTGATCGTTGCGTGAGACTTTTTCTTTCTCTCGTGTTGATTCATTCGGTGAGTGGCTTCAGCCCTTCGATGAATCATTTTGTCTTTATGCCTTAATAAAAAAGATCTCTAGTTCACTCAAGTTGCATGTCCTATGTTTAATGATATCACAATAACAAGATAAGATAAAAGGAATAAATTGTATGCTTGAAATATAGAATCGTCGCTACACATGTTCATATAATAATTGCATGTCCCTTATCCTATGTTGCGCTCAGAGAAAATATGAAAAAACTCTTATGGTTTGAAATCGATCGATATGAAGAAGGTAAAGAACTAAAGCTCTATCAAAAAGAGGCAGTCCCAAAGATGCTTGTTGTTCAACTGTTGCAATAGAAATATTTTTATCTGATAAAATGCATGTCATTGCATCGGTCTCGAACAACTTGTGCACAAGGTAATAGTCTTTCGAGTGGTTCCTGGAACAACGGGGATCGTTCGGCCTGAGAGAGATTTGACACCATGAGGCTTGTAGTCCTCATGATTAGGGGGTATTTGTAATGACCCGCTCCGCTCAGCTCAGCTCAGCTCAGCAAGATGAAGCATTGGTGCAACGACGTTCAGACTTGACTTATTCAGCGGTTCACTTGGAGCCTCGTTCGACCGAGGCAACCCTTCGTTCAGGTGGGTGGCTTTGGTGAACTCATCTTTGCCTAGCATTCACACTTAATAAAAAGAAACGATACATGATAGTCGCTAGGCAAACAACTTGATGCATGCTAATAAAAGATAGATGAACCAACATAGCTAAGAAAATAATCTCATTTAATATCTGTCACCTCCCGTTTTCGATATACATATTTGGGACGTATTATTTCTTGCTTGTATGTTTATTAGGTTGCATGGAGACTAGACCCATTTTTTGCTTTAGTGTGGTTCGTGGTTTATTTTGTGGGTTGGTTCAAGTTATGAGAGAACCCATGGTCTAAACCTCAAACCCTAACTATATAACCCAACTTCTTTATCTCTCTTCCCTTATTCTCTCATTTCTTCTCCTCCTTTCATTTTAGGCAAGTACACATTGTATGATATGGAAAAACTCTTAGATTTTGATTCTTGCTCTCTTTTTTTGTATTTTATTAGTATAATATATGTACATTATGATTCTAAACACTTTTAATGTTTGGAATTTTCGATTTTGATGGGTGGATGTGAGTAGATCTATATTTTTAGTTTAGAGTTTTCATGGTGTCACACCCGATTCCAGATTTGGTATTTCTTATATTTTTAGAATTTAATTTTTCCTGATAATATTTTCTTGTTGTATTTCTCAGTGTTGGTTCTTGTCATTTTATTTATTATTATTTTCTTGTTGTTGAGAGAGACTACTTGAGACCAGTAGAATATCAATTGACATTGTCATATACCCGATTTAGGATCTGCATATAGAATGGACACCTGGTTCGGTTCATTTGATTGACCATGACTAAACCATTTTTCCTTCTTCTTAGTGTGTGTGTGTGTGTGTGTGTGTGTGTGTATATATATATATATATATATATATATATATATATATATATATATATATATATGAGTATTTCTCTCTCCTCACTCATTTTCTCATTTTTACTCTTATTGCTTCCTTCTTCCCCCCCCCCCCCCCCAATCAAGCTCCCTCTAGCCAAACCCTAACCCTAGGGAGAAGTTGTTGTGACTTGGACCGTGAGAGGTAGAGGCTAGGAGCCACCCAAGGCAAGTACATCTTGCTCAATGGTGAAGCCATGGATTTTTGAATTTTTGCTTATTTGTGTTAATTAAAAATGTGTTTGATAGAAAATATTTTTCTTGATGTTCTCATCTATTTTAGTTCTTGGAGTTTTAGATTTTGATGTATAGATTTGCGTAGATCTGAGTTTTAACTTAAGATTTTATATAGGTTCCATAAGTTTTTTCTTGGTTTGATCTATTAAAAATTATTGTTTTTTAAAAAAACTAGTTATTTTATTTGATGGAGCTTTCCATTCGAGCATTTTGGCTTTTGAATCGCTTAATTTGGAGTTAAATTAAAGTTTTTATGGCCAAAACAGATTTTGGAGCTTTGTTCTCGATCGGACCTGTCTGGCAGGGACGATAAACAGTGCTGCGCAGCAGTGCACCGTGCATGGATTTTCATGTCGTAGGAGTCCGCAGCTCATTGATGCACCGTGCATCATTTTTTTGTCGTGTGCAGTGCGCCGCGCATGAAGTTTCTTGCCGCAGTAGTGCGTCACGTGCATCACACCCTTGTCGCTCGCATTAATGGCCGCGTGCATTAATACTTGCATCATAGTGCACTGCACATGGAATTATGGCCGCGTAGTTGTGTGTCACGAACAGAATTCATGCTGAGCGCAGTGTGGTGTGTATGGTGACCCGAATGACTTTTTTGCCTATTTAAGCTATTTTTTGGCTAGAATTTTATAAAACTCAAAACATGAAAGTTGTAGATCTCTACTTTTTCTTTCCAAATCTTTTTAAATGACCTCATTTGGAGTTCATATGTAAGAGTTATACTCAATTGACTATAATGTATATTTTTCTAATGCATAAACTGTTTTAGCCCAATTGAGTATTGGAGCGTAGTTGGATGTTGTGCTTCCCTATATTAACACGTGATTTTGATCCTCATGATACCATAGAAATATTTGTGTATGATAATTCATTGCATTTTGGCATCTGACAATCGAGTGTGAGTATTGCCCCATGTATCACGTGTCGCGGATACGATAACTCGTGAAAAGCTCGTACTCGTGACTCGTCATTCTAGGAAGTTCTCAAGTGTCCACGACTCAAGACTTGAAATAATTTAGTAATGATTAAACAAGATAAGGTTTACCTAGATCATTGGGAGGAAAGAATATTGCGCTACCGGCTACCCCGATCTCCAAGGGCTCCATGCAGCATGGAACAATCATGTTAGGTAAGGGCTCCATGACTGACCAAGTTTATGTATGTTGCGGTACTACAAGTTGTTGTTATTGAGCCACGGTTCATAACATTATGTATTTTAGTATATGCATTCCAGTATATGTTCCAGTTATGTTTTAGTTTCGGTTATATTACAAGACTATTTACAGATAAGTTTATGTTTACAAAATCAGTTTCAATTACAAAAATCCTTTTATGTTTACAAAATCAGTTTCAATTACAAATTTTTTTTATGTTTACAAAATTAGTTTCAGTTACAAAACCTATTTTGTTTATAAAACCTAATATCATTTACAAAAAATCATTTATATCTTCAAAAGCTAGTTTATGCTTATGTTATGTTGTTATGCTATTAGTTATCTGCTTTAGTTCTTTATTAATTATTGTTTGTGATATGTACTATAAGTACTAGACAAGCGTACCCTTGACCATCCAGGTTAACTGCAGTGCTGGTGGTAGCGATATTCTTCAAAGCATGTATTTTTTAGTAACTAGGTTTGTGATAACCCTAGTTAGTTAATTATAGCAAGCTGTTGGCATGTTTGGCCGTAGAATGAATATTTGTCTATTTGTTTAGCTCATCCTTTTAATTGATTCTTTCAGCGTGTGGTTAGGGTGCTAAGTTATGCTCGGATGAGGGTCTGCAACCCCGGTACTTGTTTGGTTTAAGGGTTGTGGTCTCGATCCAGAGTAGTTACTATGCTCTATTGTCGCACGTCGCCTTACTTTTCTTTTTAGCACTTATCAGTTCTTTCAGTATTATTTTTGAGACAAGTGCATTGGTATCGTACGAGTCTCGACCTTCATTTATTATTATATGTCTCTTTTCTGCTAATGTTGTGATATGTTTGGTCTATCACCTTGAGCTTTTTTGTGGTACTTGTTGCTTAAGGTTCTGACACCACTGGTCTTATATGACCATATTACCTCGAGAAGAACCAGGATCTACCGCACTTCCAGCAAGATGGCTCGTACTCGTAGGACTGCCGAAGCTAACGAATGGGTTTCCTTCACGAATGGGTTTCCTTCTTATATGACCATATTACCTCTGGTCATCTCTGGTAAGCGAAGGGCTCCTGCTCCGAAGGAGACTTCCCCTCGCAAGAAGAAGAAGAAGAAGACGGTTAGTCGTCCTCTCAGGATTCCCGGCCATGAGGCTCCTAGAAGCGATCCTGCTGTTTCCCCTGTTGGGGATGATTCTTTGATTGGAGGTTCCTCGCCTTTTAGAGAGGGAACCTCTACAGTTTCGGCTGGCGGTGCCGGAGAATCTCTGCTTGAGACTACTGTCGCTGCTACCGCTTCAAGTAGTGGTACGAGATCGCCTTCGGGGCCAAGCCGAATAAGGATATCTTTATCCAGATCAGCATCGAGAGAAACCCCTGTCGTGTCTGTCAGTGCACCCAGCGAGATTCCAGCCGATGAGCCTCGGTTGGAATTTGACGAGGACCTGGAAGAATATTTGCCGGTGTCAGTTGACACACCACCTTCTCCAGGTATGACAGCTTGCTTAGCATCATTAAGAAATGATTTAGCTGTACTGGCTGTAGACGCGACATATACACCATCGGCCATGGGTAAATGTCGTCTTTATGCCTCTTTTTAGAAAGATTAACATCATTTTGATATTAACTTTCTTTTGTCTTCTTTTCAGGGGAAGACATCTACGGGGAGGGCAGTGTTGACGCGCCTTTTGGCACTGTTTCAGCTCCTGGCAACGACATGGAGGTACCCGACTTCGAAGAGGAAGCACTTTCGGGTGCCGGCTCGCCTGAAACAGTTCCGCTATCTCGAGAGGAGGATGAACCGTCGTTACGACAATACCTCCTTTGAGTACGCCGGCCATTCCGTCTGTTGTTGGCGCATCTTCCTTTGTCGCACCATCTGCCGAGGCGATGACTGTGGCAACGTCGTCGGCAGTCATTCCTGGAGGGGGATTCTCTGATATTGCAGCCACCCCCAGCACCCACTTGAATCTCACCATGTTGGTTGAAAAATTTTCTACCATCTTCTACGCCACTTTGAAGACGCTGATATCAATGGTGCTGGAGAAGAACTTAGGCTTTGAGGCTCTGAGGACGTCCTGCAGCCTTACCATAGCACAAATTAGACATTTCAGTGACACTAGAAGAGCTGATGCGCTAGAGCAGATAGTTAATGGTTTGGAGCAACCCATTAACGAATATCTGCAGCTATCTCGAGGCAGCGTCGACGGTCTCGTTCAAGCTAGGTTCGACTCCTTGACTGCAGAGCTTGCTGGGCAACTGGAATCTCTGGACAAATCCGTCCAGGAACAGCAGTAGAAGATGGATCAGGAGAGTGTCGAACTGGAGCACGTAATTCCTCAGCTGACTCAGTGCGAAGTCGAATATGAGGAAGTGACAGCAAGGGTCCGTAGTTTGAGAGATAAACTCGCTCGAGCGGAGGAGAAGGCTGTCTCTTTGTCGACAACTCGAGATGTGCTGAAGAATCAGAGGAAGACCGCCCAGGAGAATCTGACCCATGTGGGTATTGTCCACGCGGGTTTCGTACATACTCGGTCCGAGCTATCCACTTTTAATAATGATGCAGCAAGGTTGGAGCGTGCTCGCGCCGACGTCTTGAACTCCAGAGATGAGAGAATGGCTGCTCTGGCACGGCAGATTCGCGACCTAACCGCTCCCCCTGAGTGATGTACTTTTTTGCTTTCCAATGTAGTTTTGCTCTTTCTGGGAATAATAAAGAGGCTTTCATCTGACTTTGTGGACCCATCATTTTGGGATATAAATGACAGGTTTGGGTGAAAGTGATATCAGAGGTAATATGGACGTGATATACTCTCGGTAAGTTTTAGCAGGACATATCTATTCAGAGGTTATATGGACATGATAGAATATGCTTTAGCTAAAATTTGTACACAAAACACTATCAGAGGTAATATTGACGTGATAGGCCTTGAAGTTCCAAATTAGTTAAACATATCTATTCAGAGGTTATATGGACATGATAGAATATGCTTCAGCTAGTTTCGTTTTGGAAGTAGTTTGTCAGAATGAGATTTTTGCCATATTCCACTTGAGCAAAGGAGGTTAAGCATAGTACCTCTTCAGGAATTTGCCGTTGATAGGAGCCATTAACAAGTCTCCATTAGGCTTGGCTAACCTGTAAGCGCCATTTGCAATCACATAAGAGCCCTCCATTTCTTTACGATTATTTGCGCAAATTTTGGTCATCATACTAGAGGTAATATGGACGTAGTATGATACCATATTTGTTGAGGATATCTCACTGGGGGATCTTTGGTGGACCTATCATTTGTTGCGCACCATAGTGCAAATAATAGGTTTGGGACAAGCCCTGCCAGAGGTAATATGAACGTGGCAGTTTTTGTGGACCTAACACCACTAGCGTACTTAGAGTTAAGTAAGGGTGCTAAGTTGAGATGACAACTGGTATAAGAGGTAATATGGACATGATAATCGGTAGCCAAAACCAAGAAGGTTTGTTCAGAGGTAATATGAACATGACAAACTTTCGAGTTGTGACTCCACTGGGGGTGGAGGTATACATCTGCTCAGAGGTAATATGGACATGGCAGTTTTTGTGGACCTAACACCACTGGCGTACTTAGAGTTAAGTACGGGTGCTAAGTTGAGATGACAACCGATATCAGAGGTAATATGGACATGATAATCGGTAGCCAAAACCAAGAAGGTTTGTTCAGAGGTAATATGAACATGACAAACTCAATTGTGGAAACGAAGAAATGTTTAGACAATAGTTCAGAGGTAATATGGACGTGAACTCATGTTCGAAAAATTTACCATGGAGTGATTTTCCTGAGTGGGGATAGACCTGAAGAATCCACTGGGGAAACTTTAGGGATTCATCATTCGGTATTTTCTTGAGGGAGCAAATTGTCACTTTTAAGAGTGAAACCAATTTGCAGTGATCGTCCCCTTGTTTACAGATACAGAGTGATGACCTTGGCATCGATCAACTCCTGAATTCTCCTTTTTAGTACATAGCAGGCCCTTGTGGGGTGATGAGTGTACCGATGAAAGAGGCAATAATCTGGGTCATCGACTTTGCCAGCCCTCTTAGGATATCTGATGTTGGGTAGCCGAAGTTTGTGCTCCTTCATCAATATATTGAAGATTTCAATGATATCATTTTCATCGAAGGAAAAAGTCCCTTTTGGCCTTCGGGTTCCCGATGCCTGAGTTTTATGGTCTTCCGGAAAGATCGTCATTGTTGCATCATCTTCGAATTCCGAGGGAATTCTACCCCCAGCTCTGGATGCTGCCTTATTTTGTCGAGGTAGGCTACCCCCAGACATATCGTGGCATTTGTCCACAGAAGTTGATTTAGTAGGTCCTGCCTCTGGTTGTACAGGAATAGACTCTGAAGGTTTGGAGTTTACAGGAGATGCAGTATACCCCAACCCAAAACGAGCTTGTTGACAGTAAGAATTACCATGCAACGGAGTTTGTCTGCCTTTTCCATAGTTGAGGCCTTGTTTCAGCTTCAAATCATAACCCATGCTTTGTATAATCTTTAAAGCTTGTGGGCTATACTTGTAGATTTGTAATTTTCCACCCTCAGACTCGCAAAATTCTTCTTGTACAATCGGTCTGCTCCGCATGCGACCAAAGACTATTGGATGCTGGTCGTCGCGAGTTGGAGGAACAATAAAGATAGAATCTTCATGTGGCCCATATGTCATGACGATATTAGATGTTGATGCATCTTCCCACCTGATCTTCCCACGTTTGACAGTTAGGTGAACTGAAGCCTGTTTATGACCCCTGTCTTTGCGTTTCCGGATCAGATACTCACGCAGGTCAGGAGGATTTACAGAAGAAGAAGAAGAAGATGGCTTGTTCCTTCTGTTCACGCCAGTGGGCATGCGGATGTTGGGAACCATAGTTCTCCCTGTGCCACTTGTATACAACAGGTTGGCCATCTGGGTAGCGGATGATCCCCGATGAGTGTGAATTTCCGCAAACTGAGCCTTCTTTACGCTGAGGGGCTCTTCTGGCGTATTTTGGAGTTCTGCTCAGGCTGGCGTAAGACAGAGGAGGTCCTCAGTCGGCCATCCGGTTCTTGCATAATTCGGAGGGCGGGCAGATTCTTCCCTTGGTGGCGTAAGGGCCGAGAAGTTGAGTAGTCCGCCACTTGCTTTCCCTTGCGTAGATTGTAGGGATCATCTACTTTTTCGTGGAGGGCAGATGCGTCTTTACGTGCGGAGCGCGTTTGGGATTTCTGATTTGTCGCTAAGGCATAGTCAAAAATCCTGTCTGCCACGTCATCGACGAGAGACTGAGCGTTATGCGCAGAGCGCGAAGTAGGCTTCTGGACTAGCGCTAAGGCTTTGTCCGAAGTTTTGTCTACCATGTCAGGGACGGGAGACTGAGTTTTACGCGTAGAGCACGAAGTAGACTTCTGGACTAGCACTGAGGCATTGTTCGAAGTTTTGTCTGTCACGTCAGGGACGGGAGACTGAATTTTATGCGCGGGGCGCGAAGGTTGTGCAGCTACAACCTGGCAGGTCGAAGAGGTCGGAGAGTCGGCAGGAACGGTAGGGGATGTCCTCGGCATCCAAACCTTATGCAGCTTCCTGTTGTCTTGTACAGAGAGAGAGTGAGAGCTATCCCCTGCTCGAAGCATATCTTCGTAGGCAGACTGGTCGAACTGGACGACCAGGGTCTTCTTCGCGGATCCCACGGATACCGTATCGTGTTGAGCAATAGCTTTCTCGTCAGAAGAGAAAGACTTCCCCAGCAGGCTAACCATCTTGTGTTTGATAATAAACGAAAGAAATGGAAAACGAGGTTTATACGAAACCCGCTCTTTGGTTTACAAACAAGATTGTACAATTAATCTTATACGAGGATGTCGAGTACAATTTATAATCTGGGTAAATATTGCTATAGGAGTTTGATCTGCGTTCGTCACTTTGTCTCTTAGACCACACGATGATGAAGAAGTGTCGTGGAGGATAGAAAGCAGCTTCGAAGGTTGCAGAAGAGAGTGGATGCCCGATGCCAAAGTCGTCGATCACTTCTCTTTGTCTGAGCTCTGGATTCTTCTCTCTCAAAGACTCATTGACTCTTAGTTCCTTGACCTTCTCCTTTGATCTTGGAATCTTTGACCTTGGTTCTGACCTCCAGTTTTTTGACCCTGGACCTCTGTTGATAGAGGTCTCTATTTATAGGGTTTTAGTGACAGTGACCACTCAGTCGGCGTAGAAGCCGGATAGTGGAAAGCATAGCACCTTTTACGCGACGGTTACCTACGTATAAATGACCTTTTGAATGAGCGTGTGACGCGTATCCCATTAAGAGATAACGCGTATAACTGTTGCGAAGATCACGGCATAAAAGCCACGTGGGTAGTTATCCCTCGCGTAGAAAAGGTTGGCGTAGAAGCCAATAACTGTCACCATGGCGTAGAAGCCAAAGAGTTATCAAACCGGCATAGAGGCCGAGCAGGCGTAGAAGTTGAGTAGGCATAAAAGCCGAGTGGGCGTAGAAGCCGAGCAGGCGTAGAGGTCGAGTAGGCATAAAAGCCGAGTGGGCATAGAAGCCGAGTAGGCGTAGAAGCCGAGTGGGCATAGAAGCCGAGTGGGCGTAGAAGATAGCTGATCCTCCTCCCCTGACTGAGGCCTTGAGCGAATTCTGGACCGAATAGCTTTGATACGCACCAATGCAAATGTGGCCTGAGTTGGCGTATTCCAAGGAGATAGCGTATAGCGTGCTCCCATAGCCTGATGGCGTAATGTGCCAAAGTGATGATGTGGACGTCTTAGCCGAAATCACGGCTTTTGGAGATATAATCAAATCTCTTGCATTAAATGCAGAGATCTGCCCCCATCCTGCGTATTAAATGCAGAGGCGTATCTCGAAGATCTGCCATCATTCCGCACATTAAATGCAGAGATGTGCCTCGAGCCCTATACGAAGAGCAGCTTTTGACGTGGCAGCCTGTCTGTCTTCTGCGGAGCGTAAGAAGCTCACGTCTGCCTGTGTAAAACTAGGCAGCGTATTCCAGAGATGTGTCTCGAAGATCTGCCATCTTTCCGCGCATTAAATGTAGAGGCATGTCCTAAAGATCTGCTATCTTCATTAAATGCAGAGACGTGCCTCGAGGCTCTGTCACCATTCTGTGCATTAAATGCAGAGACGTGCCTCGAGCCCTGTACGAAGAGCAGCTTTTGACGTGGCAGCCTGTCTGTCTTCTGCGGAGCGTAAGAAGCTCACGTCTGTCTGTGTAAAACTAGGCAGCATATTACTTTGTTTGCGTAAAAGCGGTTTACGCCAAGAAAATGGCACTAAACGACAGTCTGGGTCGTTGTGCCGCGCCATCATTATAGTCGTCGTCTGGGTAGTCGTGCAGTACTCTTTGTCAGGAGTCTGACGTCAGGTTCACTGCATGATTTGACAGGTTCATTTCGGGGAATACGAAGCGTTCCTCATACACTTCAATGCTGCATTTAAAGCGGATGAGTTTTACGCCATAAAGGCGATATAGCACCATTTTTATGCTGAAGCACCTTGGACATACTGCGTTACGCGGATAGTCCTTAAGCTTATATATTACGCTGTGCTCAGCGAAAAAGCTCTATTTGTACGCTGATGGCTCCGAAGTCATCTCTTTACGCTGCCCAGTATCAGCATGCTGCGTATAGCTATCCAGCGTATTTTTCATGCTTCTACAAGACCCCCTTCAAAGCTTTTAAATTCCTCGTAATTTGAAACGCTTTGAATAGAGCATAAAATGGTCAAGCCTGACACGTTCTTCAAGGCTGACTTCTTGGCGGATTTATTAGGGATTTGTTGGGATTCGGTGTGATCTCTTTTGCCTATATAAAGGCTGAGGAGTTAACCTGTTCTTCCCATATTTCCTTCACCACACAAAGATGATCGCCGGAGTTCGTCGGGTCGTCTGGAGGAAGAAGAAGACCATGTTCTTCCAGCATGTAAGGAGCTGAAAAAGAAGGCATCTTCGAGCAAATGTCCTCTGCAACGATGGATCATAGAAGGATATCATAGCTTTCTTTGCTCGGGATAATCAGCAACTTTGTATGGCGGTTCGTCCAGGAGAGAGGAAGGGTCACCTTCGACCAGATAGCTTGCAAGCTGTATCTTCTCCCATTGTTCGTGGACGAGGGACAAATTAGCCCTGTCATTCGTGGACGAGAGCAGACAAACTAGCTCTATCCTCGAGTATTGAGTTGGGTTTAATACCTCAACTCAATCTGTCATGGCGTACGGAGGATGGGATCAGCATAATTTAGGCAGGCCCAGTTTTGTATCCTTTCGCCATTGATCATTTTCTTGTTAGTCGGTTGCGAAAACCGACTAAATGCTGGAGAAGATGGATGAAGAACTCCACCCATGCGAGAACCTGGCAGAACAGATTCTGGGCATGCTCTTCAAATGACGATGAGAAAATCCTTTGTAGACGGGATTTCCCTCATATGTAATCATGAAAATGAAGAAAAAACCCTTGTAGACTGGATTTCCCTCATATGTAATCATGATTTAATAAAATCGTCTTCTTCTGTGCATATGATCATCTCGCCATATATTTTGCTGTGATAAAGTCTGAATGTGTGTAGCTTTGACACGTCTGGATAAATTTACGCCGACTCTGATAGAAAGAGTGCTAGGTCCCGTCCTGTCTTTTACACATAACTGACGATGCGTAGAAAGCCGCTTAGCATTTAAGTCGAGTATTCGAACTGTCTTGCTGTTAGGAATGAGGAACCGCGTAGAATTCTGAACTGTCACTTCTGATAAACATAATTTTTGTTCAGACCATCATCTTCAAGAATAATTTCTCGAAAATCCCTTGGAACAGGGCGAGAAATGGCTGTCAAAAACTGAGTCGCCATCTTGAACTGTAGATGAAATATTCAGACTGGATTCTGGATGAACCTCCAATCGACCCAAGAAGAAGAGTTATTTTCAATGCTGAACCCTGTGTGCTTCGGGTACTTGGGATATTTTGAGGTCAAGTAGGAGTATCTTCTGTGTGAACTCTTGCAATTGACCGCCTTGAGAATTTGTTCAGATATACACATACTCTGGCCTACGTATTTTCAGATATGTGAAAAGTCATAGATCTGTAATGTAGATGAGCATGAAATCATAAGTTTATAGCCTCTCGAGCGTAAAAGCTGCTGAGCATGAGAGCATCCGGGCGTAAAACTGTAGATCTGTAGCCTCTGTAAAGAAACTCTTCCGAGCGTGAAGTTGTGGATCTGTTGCCTCTGAGCGTAAAAGCCACCGAGCGTGAAATCATAGATTTGTAGCTTCTGAGCGTGAAGTCGTAGGTTTGTAGCCTCTCGAGCGTAAAAGCTACCGAGCATAAGAGCATCCGTCATAAAACCATAGACTTGTAGCCTGTGAGCGTAAAACCGTAGATTTGTAGCTGTCGAGCGTAGAAAGCTCCTTGGCGTAGAACCACGAATCTGCTTTGTACGAAAACTTTTTGAATTCGCTGACTGTCCGCCTTCTCTGAGTAATAGGCTGACGTAATCCCCAATCATAATCGAATATTAAATGTCGGATTTAGTTCGGGATTCGAGGAGTCCATCCAAACTCTATATATACCCCAAGGCTTTCAGAGAAAACTTTTTATCTGTCTTTTGCAAAAGAAAGCCTTCGTCTGTTCGAGTTCTCTTCTTCGTTTTCTCTTCGAGCATTCAGAGTTTTCAGCAATGGCCCCAAAACCAATCTCCTCCTTTAAGGGAAAGAAGGTTGACTCTTCTTCTTCTCGCTCTTCTGCCCAAGCGAGAGCGACTTCCGTCGGGCAAGGTGATTCTCATCCTGAACGAAGTGTCCCGCCGACGAGCTGTGCACCGGGTGTTATAAGTGAGGCTTTTGGGACGATAAGAACGAACGAAGAAAAATCCTTCGCACACGTCGTACGTGATCGCGCTAGGTCATCTTCTGTGCTGATAGCCTCTCTGAGGAAGATGATGCACAGAGATGTTTCATCTTTTACGCCCACATTTCTAATGTGTCAGCGTAGAAACTCCATATTTTCGTAGTCTGGCGTAAAAGCACAGACTGTCAAAACTTGGCGTATACCATAAAATTTTGAGTGTTACGCTTCTGGATGAAAATTCCAGCGTAATGACTCAAACTTTGGCAGTCTGGCGTAAAAGCACAGACTGTCTAATTTTTTGTGTATACTGCCAGTCCTTGAATTTTACGCCTTGGAATGCGATTCCAGCGTAAAAAGCTCAAGTTTTTACAGTCTTGGCGTAAAGCACAGACTGTTGCCTTTTAGCATATGCTGCAAGATTGTAATGTCTAGTATAGAAACTGACGTGTGTTTCTTGCATTTTGTAGTTAACTTGCATGCGTCTCCGCTGGCCGAGGTGATGGGTTCTGCTGCCGGGATGCTTCATTCCAACTATCTGGAGGATTTGTCCCACGTGACATTTTCTATCTCCGGACCCCAATATCCTGAAGGAAGCAGAATCCTGATATCGGCTCAAGGCGAGCGAATGCTGTTGAGCATGATCAACGGAGAGCCCCTGGCGTCCATAGACGGGGCACAATATATAAAACTGACTTTTCTCTTCGGGGACATGATTGACAAGCAGTCCCAAACGAAGCCCAAGAAAGAGCTCTGGGTTTTCCCTGTCGGGGGCTTGGTTCTGTATCTGCCCAAGATGCCGAGGGACTACCCCATCTCGGTGTTCTTCCATGCCACACATCCTAGGAGGATGTTGTGGACACTGACTCCCGATCTTCACGGCCAGCCGGGGAAGATATTTCATCTGAAGGGATCTGACCAGGGGTCATTTGTCAGCCGTCCTTCGGGTCCAGTCATGTCGTTCAGGGGATTATTCCCGGGCGTTGTCCCGAGTGAGGAAAATGCACCCTTTCAGCCAGTCCAAATACTGACTTTCTGCAACAATTTCATGGGGCACGGGGGAGTATACCCCAAGGTTAATCCTCGGACAGGAGGGTGGATCACCCCCACAAATCTTCGATGGGCTCATTTAGCTGGCTGGGCCCTGAAGCATTTTCAGACCGAGCTGGAGAGCATTGGTCTGTACGCAGCTGTGATGGCCACCAGTGTTGGGTTACCTCTCAACCCCAGCCTGTTTCTGGCTTTGATGGAGTGATATGTCTCGCTCACCGAGACTTTCGCCACTCCACTGGGGGAGTTGGGATTGGCCCTCCACGAGATGGCAGAGATCTCGAGACTGCCGATGGGGGATACTCCATATGAAGAGTATGTTCCCACAAATCGGGAGCTGGGGGATTCAGACCCTCGGGTAGTGGTAGTATACCAGGAGCTGATGTGTCACTACCTTGCTTGCACCGCCTTTTATGGCGAGCCTTCAGATTTGGCTTATACCAATAAATGGGCGTCCTACCTCTTCTTTCACAGTTCCAGGGCTGCTAAGCCAGAGAAGGTCTTGGATACTAAGGATCAGCCTCTGAGCTTTCTGAGCATGCTTAGTGCTCAGATAGTCCACGATCTTATGGAAGATGCTGGGGCTCCAGATCAGATTCTCGACGAAGGGATAGGGAAGTATCCTGCAGGCACTAAGGCCTACAGTTATCTGAGAGATTATCGCAGGCCTCTGTCCAAGGAAGCTCAACTGGCTAGCTTCCTTTCTATATGGCTGTGCCGACTGGTGGTACCCGGTATTGCATCCTCGGATCGCATTCACCGCAACACTTTATGGCCTGCTGTCCGTCTGGTGTTCGGGGCAAGACTGGGTTTGCTCCCTGCCATGGTGTGCTGCATACAAGCTGGCCTGAGGGCCATTATTGATGGGCTGCTTGCCGATGAAACTCGGCGTGATAGCTTTCCTAGGGTAGAATTGCCATACCTGTATTTGATGGGATGGTTAATTCTCCACAACCCTAGGGTGATGTCTCCCGGCTCTGGCAGCAGTTCGGGGGGTAGTTTCTTACTAAATTACAAAAATTCCTCCTGGAACGTGACCACAGTTTTAGACTGTCGACGGGTACTGAATTTTGGTCACAGCTGGAAGATCTTCTGCACTGTCCCCTCTGTACATCTCAATCAACAGGGGCGCAGACTTCAGGATGTGGGCGACGGGAAGACCGTTCTTTCTCCTGAGGCTTTTAATTGGTTGGTCTGCATTAGGCCTTCCCATCTACTGTACAGAAGTGAAGACCAATGCTTCTTGGAACCCTACCTGCCTAGTCGGTTCGCTAGACAGTTTGGGTATGACCAGTTGCATGTGGGCAATGCCGTCACAAGCTTCAAGTCCAGGGGTGGACTTATTGATGGAGCGAGAGGGTGGCGATACTTCATCATGGGTTGCACTGAAGCAACCTTTACTGTGCCCACCATTTCACTCTCCACGGAGCTGCGCATCCTCCACTCGTATGCCCAGTTTTATGTGGCAACCAACACCTTCCATCGCGATTTTGATATGCATGAAAGTTTTAGGATGCCCTCGTCTAAGCCCGGGGGGAGAGTCGAAATCCCCTCAGTCTCCTCCGATGAGGGTGAAGATGCCGTCAATCTAGATGAGCCTTTGTTGGCAGTACCGAGGGGTAAAATACCTCTGCCTGCAGGGCCTCTGGTCATCTCTGGTAAGCGAAGAGCTCCTGCTCCGAAGGAGACTTTCTCTCGCAAGAAGAAGAAGAAGACGGTTAGTCGTCCTCTCAGGATTCCCGGCCATGAGGCTCCTAGAAGCGATCCTGCTGTTTCCCCTGTTGGGGATGATTCTTTGATTGGAGGTTCCTCGCCTTTTAGAGAGGAAACCTCTACAGTTCCGGCTGGCGGTGCCGGAGAATCACTGCTTGAGACAGCTGTCACTGCTACCGCTTCAGGTAGTGGTACGAGATCGCCTTCGGGGCCAAGTCGAATAAGGATATCTTTATCCAGATCATCATCGAGAGAAACCCCTGCCGTGTCTGTCAGTGCACCCAGCGAGATTCCAGCCGATGAGCCTCGATTAGAATTTGACGAGGACCTGGAAGAATATTTGCTAGTGTCAGTTGACACACCATCTTCTCCAGGTATGACAGCTTACTTAGCATCATTAAGAAATGATTTAGCTGTACTGGCTGCAGACGCAACATATACACCATCGGGCATAGGTAAATGTCGTCTTTACGCCTCTTTTAGAAAGATTAACATCATTTTGATATTAACTTTCTTTTGTCTTCTTTACAGGGGAAGACATCTACGGGGAGGGCAGTGTTGACGCGCCTTTTGGCACTGTTTCAACTCCTGGCGACGATATGGAGGTACCCGACTTCGGAGAGGAAGCACTTTCGGGTGCTGGCTCGCCTGAAACAGTTTTGCTATCTCGAGAGGAGGATGAACCTGTCGTTACGACAATACCTCCTTTGAGTACGCCGGCCATTCCGTCTGTTGTTGGCGCATCTTCCTTTGTCGCACCATCTTCCGAGGCGACGACTGTGGCAACGTCGTCGGCAGTCATTCCTGGAGGGGGAATCTCTGATATTGCAGCCACCCCCAGCACCCACTTGAATCTCACCATGTTGGTTGAGCAGTTTTCTACCATCTTCTACGCCACTTTGAAGACGCTGATATCAATGGTGCTGGAGAAGAACTTAGGCTTTGAGGCTTTGAGGACGTCATGCAGCCTTACCATAGCACAGATTAGACATTTCAGTGATACTGGAAGAGCTGATGCGCTAGAGCAGATAGTTAATGGTTTGGAGCAACCCATTAACGAATATCTGCAGCTATCTCGAGGCAGCGTCGACGGTCTCGTTCAAGCTAGGTTCGACTCCTTGACTGCAGAGCTTGCTGGACAACTAGAATCTTTGGACAAATTCGTCCAGGAACAGCAGCAGGAGATGGATCAGGAGAGTACCGAACTGGAGCACGTAATTCCTCAGCTGACTCAGTGCGAAGTCGAATATGAGGAAGTGACAGCAAGGGTCCGCAGTTTGAGAGATGAACTTGCTCAAGCGGAGGAGAAGGCTGTCTCTTTGTCGGCAACTCGAGATGTGCTGAAGAATCGGAGGGAGATCGCCCAGGAGAATCTGACGCATGTGGGTATTGTCCACGCAGGTTTCGTACATACTCGGTCTGAGCTATCCACTTTGAATAATGATGCAGCAAGGTTGGAGCGTGCTTGCGCCAACGTCTTGAACTCCAGGGATGAGAGAATGGCTGCTCTGGCACGGCAGATTCGCGACCTAACCGCTCCCCCTGAGTGATGTACTTTTTTTGCTTTCCAATGTAGTTTTGCTCTTTTTGGGAATAATAAAGATGCTTTCATCTGACTTTGTGGACCCATCATTTTGGAATATAAATGATAGGTTTGGGTGAAAGTGATATCAGAGGTAATATGGACGTGATATACTCTCGGTAAGTTTTAGCAGGACATATCTATTCAGAGGTTATATGGACATGATAGAATATGCTTTAGCTAAAATTTGTACACAAAACACTATCAGAGGTAATATGGACATGATAGGCCTTAAAGTTCCAAATTAGTTAAACATATCTATTCAGAGGTTATATGGACATGATAGAATATGCTTCAGCTAGTTTCGTTTTGGAAGTAGTTTTGTCAGAATGAGATTTTCGCCATATTCACTTGAGCAAAGGAGGTTAAGCATAGTACCTCTTCAGGAATTTGCCGTTGATAGGAGCCATTAACAAGTCTCCATTAGGCTTGGCTAACCTGTAAGCGCCATTTGCAATCATATAAGAGCCCTCCATTTCTTTACGATTATTTGCGCAAATTTTGGTCATCATACTAGAGGTAATATGGACGTAGTATGATACCATATTTGTTGAGGACATCCCACTGGGGGATCTTTGGTGGACCTATCATTTGTTGCGCACCAGAGTGCAAATAATAGGTTTGGGACAAGCCCTGGCAGAGGTAATATGAACGTGGCAGTTTTTGTGGACCTAACACCACTGGCGTACTTAGAGTTAAGTACGGGTGCTAAGTTGAGATGACAACCGATATCAGAGGTAATATGGACATGATAATCGGTAGCCAAAACCAAGAAGGATTGTTCAGAGGTAATATGAACATGATAAACTTTTGAGTTGTGACTCCACTGGGGGTGGAGGTATACATCTGCTCAGAGGTAATATGAACATGACAGTTTTTGTGGACCTAACACCACTGGCGTACTTAGAGTTAAGTACGGGTGCTAAGTTGAGATGACAACCAATGTCAGAGGTAATATGGACATGATAATCGGTAGCCAAAACCAAGAAGGTTTGTTCAGAGGTAATATGAACATGACAAACTCAATTGGGGAAACGAAGAAATGTTTAGACAATAGTTCAGAGGTAATATGGACGTGAGCTCATGTTCAAAAAATTTACCGTGGAGTGATTTTCCTGAGTGGGGATAGACCTGAAGAATCCACTAGGGAAACTTTAGGGATTCATCATTCGGTATTTTCTTGAGGAAGCAAATTGTCACTTTTAAGAGTGAAACCAATTTGCAGTGATTGTTCCCTTGTTTACAGATACAGAGTGATGACCTTGGCATCGATCAACTCCTGAATTCTCCTTTTTAGTATATAGCAGGCCCTTGTGGGGTGATGAGTGTACCGATGGAAGAGGCAATAATCTGGGTCATCGACTTTGCCAGCCTTCTCAGGATATCTGATGTTGGGTAGCCGAAGTTTGTGCTCCTTCATCAACATATTGGAGATTTCAATGATGTCATCTTCATCGAAGGAAAAAGTCTATTTTGGTCTTCGGGTTCCCCATGCCTGAGTTTTACGGTCTTCCGGGAAGATCGTCATTGTTGCATCGTCTTCGGATTCCCAGGGAATTCTACTCCCAGCTCTGGATGCTGCCTTATTTTGTCGAGGTAGGCTACCCCCAGACATATCGTGGCATTTGTCCACAAAAGTTGATTTTGTAGGTCCTGCCTCTGGTTGTACAGGAATAGAATCTAAAGGTTTGGAGTTTGCAGGAGATGCAGTATACCCCAACCCAAAACGAGCTTGTTGACCGTAAGAATTACCATGCAACGGAGTTCGTCTGCCTTTTCCATAGTTGAGGCCTTGTTTCAGCTTCAAATCATAACCCATGCTTTGTATAATCTTTAAAGCTTGTGGGCTATACCTGTGGATTTGTATTTTTCCACCCTCAGACTCGCGAAATTCTTCTTGTACAATCGGTCTGCTCCGCATGCGACCGAAGACTATTGGATGCTGGTCGTTGCGAGTTGGAGGAACAATAAAGATAGAATCTTCATGTGGCCCATATGTCATGACGACATTAGATATTGATGCATCTTCCTACCTGATCTCCCCATGTTTGACAGTTAGGTGAACTAAAGCCTGTTTATGACCCCTGTCTTTGCGTTTCCGGATCAGATACTCACGCAGCTCAGGAGGATTTACAGAAGAAGAAAATGGCTTGTTTCTTCTTTTTACGCCAGTGGGCATACGGATGTTGGGAACCATAGTTCTCCCTGTGCCACCTGTATACAACAGGTTGGCCATCTAGGTAGCGGATGATCCCCGATGAGTGTGACTTTCCGCAAACTGAGCCTTCTTTATGCTGAGGGGCTTCTCCTAGCGTATTTTGGAGTTCTGCTCAGGCTGGCGTAAGACAGAGGAGGTCCTCAGTCGGCCATCAGGTTCTCGCATAATTCGGAGGGCGGGCAGATTCTTCCCTTGGTGGCGTAAGGGCCGAGAAGTTGAGTAGTCCTCCACTTGCTTTCCCTTGCGTAGATTGCAGGGATCATCTGCTTTTCCGCAGAGGGCAGATGCGTCTTTATGCGCAGAGCGCATTTGGGATTTCTGATTTGGCGCTAAGGCATAGTCAGAAATCCTGTCTGCCACGTCATCGACGGAAGACTGAGCGTTACGCGCAGAGCGCGAAGTAGGCTTCTGGACTAGCGCTAAGGCTTTGTCCGAAGCTTTGTCTACCACGTCAGGGACGGGAGAATGAGTTTTACGTGCAGAGCACGAAGTAGACTTCTGGACTAGCGCTGAGGCATTGTCCAAAGTTTTGTTTACCACGTCAGGGACGGGAGACTAAATTTTACGCGCGGGGCGCGAAGGTTGTGCAGCTACAACCTGGCCGGTCGGAGAGGTCGAAGAGTCGGCAGGAACGGTAGGGGATGTCCTCGGCATCCAAACCTTATGCAGCTTCCTGTTGTCTTGTACAGAGAGAGAGTGAGAGCTATCCCCTGCTCGAAGCATATCTTCGTAGGCAGACTGGTCGAACTGGACGACCAGGGTCTTCTTCGCGGATCCCACGGATACCGTATCGTGTTGAGCAATAGCTTTCTCGTCAGAAGAGAAAGACTTCCCCAGCAGGCTAACCATCTTGTGTTTGATAATAAACGAAAGAAATGGAAAACGAGGTTTATACGAAACCCGCTCTTTGGTTTACAAACAAGATTATACAATTAATCCTATACGAGGATGTCGAGTATAATTTATAATCTGGATAAATATTGCTATAGGAGTCTGATCTGCGGTCGATCACTTTGTCCCTTTGACCACACGATGACGAAGAAGTGTCGTGGAAGATAGAAAGCAGCTTCGAAGGTTGCAGAAGAGAGTGGATGCCCGGTGCCAAAGTCGTCGATCATTTCTCTTTGCCTGAGCTCTGGATTCTTCTCTCTCAAAGACTCTTTGACTCTTAGTTCCTTGACCTTCTCCTTTGATCTTGGAATCTTTGACCTTGGTTCTGACCTCCAGTTTTTCGACCCTGGACCTCTGTTGATAGAGGTCTCTATTTATAGGGTTTTAGTGACAGTGACCACTCAGTCGGCGCAGAAGCCGGATAGTGGAAAGCATAGCACCTTTTACGTGACGGTTACCTACGTATAAATGACCTTTTGAATGAGCATGTGACGCGTATCCCATTAAGAGATAATGCGTATAACTGCTGCGAAGATCACGACATAAAATCCACGTGGGTAGTTATCCCTCGCGTAGAAAAGGTTGGCGTAGAAGCCAATAACTGTCACCATGGCATAGAAGCCAAAGAGTTATCAAACCGGCATAGAGGCCTAGCAAGCGTAGAAGCCGAGTAGGCATAGAAGCCGAGTGGGCGTAGAAGCCGAGTAGGCGTAGAAGCCGAGTGGGCATAGAAGCCGAGTGGGCGTAGAAGATAGCTGATCCTCCTTCCCTGACTGAGGCCTTGAGCGAATTCTGGACCGAATAGCTTTGATACGCACCAATACAAATGTGGCCTGAGTTGGGATATTCCAAGGAGAGAGCGTATAGCGTGCTCCCATAGCCTGATGGCGTAATGTGCCAAAGTGATGATGTGGACGTCTTAGCCGAAATCACGGCTTTTGGAGATATAATCAAATCTCTTGCATTAAATGCAGAGATCTGCCCCCATCCTGCGCATTAAATGCAGAGGCGTATCTCGAAGATCTTTTATCATTCCGCGCATTAAATGCAAAGACGTGCCTCGAGCCCTGTACGAAGAGCAGCTTTTGACGTGGCAACCTGTCTGTCTTCTGCGGAGCGTAAGAAGCTCACGTCTGCCTGTGTAAAACTAGGCAGCTTATTCCAGAGACGTGTCTCGAAGATCTGCCATCATTTCGTGCATTAAATGCAGAGGCGTGTCCCGATGATCTGCCATCATTCATTAAATGCAGAGATGTGCCTCGAGGCTCTGTCACCATTCTGTGCATTAAATACAGAGACGTGCCTCGAGCCCTGTACGAAGAGCAGCTTTTGACGTAACAGCCTGTCTGTCTTCTGCGGAGCGTAAGAAGCTCATGTCTGTCTGTATAAAACTAGGCAGCGTATTACATTGTATGCGTAAAAGCGGTTTACGCCAAGAAAATGGCACTAAACGACAGTTTGGGTCGCTGTGCCGCGCCATCATTATAGCCGTCGTCTGGGTAGTCGTGCAGTACTCTTTGTCAGGAGTCTAACGTCAGCTTCACTGTATGATTTGACAGGTTTATTTCGGGGAATACGAAGGGTTCCTCGTACACTTCAATGCTGCATTTAAAGCGGATGAGTTTTATGCCATAAAGGCGATATATCACCCTTTTTATGCTGAAGAAGCTTGGACATACTGCGTTACACGGATAGTCCTTGAGCTTATATTTTATGCTGTGCTCAGCGGAAAAGCTCTGTTTGTATGCTGATGGCTCCGAAGTCATCTCTTTACGCTGTCCAGTATCAGCATGCTGCGTATAGCTATCCAGCGTATTTTTCATGCTTCTACATAGGAGTGGGACATGACACATGGGTTCCATAAGTTTTTCTTGGTTTTGATATATTAAAATATGGTATTTTAGAAAACCAGTTTTCATAGGTGATAGAACATTCCATTTCAGGCATTTTGCCTTTTGGTTTACATGATTTGGAGTTGTAATAAAGTTTTTATGAAGGAAAAAGTTTTCGGTTTCTTGGAGCTTTTCCATGGCCTAACTTATTGTTCTGGGATGATGGAGTACCATGCGGCCCAGCAACATGCGCCCCTCCAGCATGCGCCCACCTTGTTGGACGCATGTCTGCTCTGTGCATGCGTTCTAAAGTCGAACACATAGTACTTGAATGCATGAGAATTTATTAAGGCCATATTTCATGCACCCATGTGGCCAGGAGACTATGTAGCCAGGAGCCATGTGTCTCTTCTTTTTGGGCGCATGTCTCTGCACAACTTTTGTGACTCTGCACAGCTTTTTATGCTTTTGTCTTATATCCCTGACAATTTTGGCTTGTCACATCAATCACTTCTCTGACTTGTATTTATTGCCCGTCACTTAGCATTTGTCCCGATGGGTGAACTTTGCATGTCTATGCGCCCCATATTCCATGTGCCCCCGATTCTCATGCGTCATAATTGACCATGCGACCTTAATCTTCATGCGACCCCTACACATTTATTGAATTGATTTGGTTTGAATGTTCCATTGGACTTTTGATTCACATGTGTACTCATGTTGATTGTGAGAGTAATAGACCCACATATGTGCCTGACCCGACCATGTGTATAGTTCGACCATGCGCCAAGTGACTACACTACCTATATGCACGACTTGACTTATGTGTTGCCATGTGATAGAACTCATGTGATTTACTGTAATTGGTGAGTTGACTCGACCATTTGTATCCATGCTGATACACTTACTACGTGCTATGTGTTCCTACGTGCTAAGTATTCCTACGTGATTATATTGCATGTTTATACTAAGGGGTACCTACGTGCTACGCGATATGTGATATAATACGATTCCTCTAACCATAGACAAAATAGTTTAGTCAATTTTCAAGTGTGGATAGGACTTATTTGATTTTTGCATCACGTTCGGGTGAACAAATTGGACAGCCAAGTGACAAAGTGGATCCGTATCTAGCATATCCGTACTACGGTACGACATATAAGGAAAATATCATGTGACCACGCCATGAGATTTCAGTAACAGTAGGGTTAACTAGGCAACTAAAATATGTAGAGCATTGGAAGGGACAAAATCCTGAGATCGTGCTTAACTAGCCACCCCCAAACAATTATCTGGAGTGTATAGGCTGGCCCCCATGGATATTGTTTAAATCCCCATTAGTATATGGCAATACCTGACTATTATATTGTACTATGTGTTCTATGCGATCTTAGCACGGTGGCCTTAGGAGGGACCGAAGCATAAATACTACGTGCTATACGGCGATTCATGGCTCGGCTAGCCCTGCTAGCACATGGCTCGATCTGAGGATTCCTATAATACACATATATCTTTGAGATAACCCAGACTCCACCTAGTAAGTCGTACAAGTGATTGGCCGATTATGTAACTGAGCTTGATTGTGTATTGTATCTTTTGTTAAATAGTTTAGGTACATGGACTATCATGGTGCGATGGTCTAACCCTTGTCCTTGTTTGGTTGTAGGGTTAGATTGTTGTATCACGGTAGGCTATGAATCAAAACTACAAAACAGAACTATATATATATATATATATATATATATATATATATATATGTGTGTGTGTGTGTGTGTGTGTGTGTGTGTGTGTGTGTGTGTGTTTATTTCTCACTGGTTTTGTTCTTTCATTCGTGCTTCCTTTGTGGTACTTACTATTTGGGGTCTAACCCTACTGGTTTTGCATGGCCAGGTTTAGAGCTAGCACACGAGGATCCATCTTACTTCCCCCTGAAAAATGGTATGCACCAGACGGATGGCCGCTGAGGGACACGAGTGGGTTACTTAATTACTGCTCATTATTGTATATTTTTCTCTTTTGAGCTTTTAGCCACCGACACTTATTAGCCGTAAATTTGGACATTTAGTTTTCTTACATGATTGTAATTAATTAGACTGAAGCTGATCATGGTCATGTACTTTTGCTACTCTACCAGCTTCTCATTTTGTACAACTGGTTTCTAGAATATTTTGGCACGGCGTTTGGGACATCTTACTTCATTATCATATATATTCTATATTTACTATATTCGTTTGACTGATTGAGACATTAGATATTCTATGTGACCTTAAGTGAATTGCTTGTAGAATGTACCCCTTTGTCGAGTTATAACCATGACCGCCATACGACATTTTATACCTTGTACGGGGTAGCTGGCGATGTCCGTCTCCGTATTTCGACATTAGGGCATGACAAGATTTTAGTGGTGGCCCATGCAGGTCTGTGTTTTCAGACTTGTGGGATGTTATGGTCATAGGAGTCTCAATCAAATACGTCTCCTTTGATATCTTGCTTCGTCTTCCTCGATATCAATGCTTGAACTGTTAAAACTGCTTGCCTACTTGATCCTTCCCGTCCTATTCTTGATGTTTCTTGTCCTTTCTTTTGGGCTTCTTTAGTTGCTGGAGATGCATGCATAGCAGGACAGGGTTTCCATGGGCAATAATGGGAGGTAGCACCTGCTCAGAGTCATATCCGGATAGAGCCAGTAGTTGAGCAAGCTGGCACAGTAGAACCAAAAGTTGGACATGTTGAGCAACCAACCCCTGAGATCCCCGTATCCCCAATATTACCAACAGTACCAGCGGTACTTGATACCCCAGCATTATTAGAGATACTCCGGGGAATGATGGCTACGCAGCAACATCAGATGGTGGTGCAACAATATCAGCAATTTCAACAACAAGAGCATAATGCCTTATTGATTTAGGGTTTATAGACGGCTGTGGAGAGAGGCGGAAGGACTGATTTGGGGCATCTATTAGATTTTTTTGACTTAATTGAAGGTACTTCGATGGCACAGAGGATGCCATCACAGCAGACACATAGTTGGAAGACATTGAGGTTATTCTGGCAACAGTAAAGGTTCTAACTGATGAACAAGTTGACCAGGTCCGACTGCAGCTTCAAGACCTTGCCCGTGACTGGTGGGTGTCAGTAGAGGTTGGCTTGAGGTATCCTATCTCTTGGGACAATTTTAGGACTCAGTTTTGGGAAAATTATTTTGGAGTCGTCCCATAAGATGAGCTTCAGCAGAGGTTTTTTGGTCTCAAGCAGGCAGATAGGACTATGGATAGATATGTAGCAGAATTCTGTAGGCTGAGTAGATTCTCTCCGACCATGGTGGCTATGAAGTCGGACAGAGCGATGAGGTTCCAGCAAAGAATTCATCTGAAGATTCTACAACTGGTAGAGGGGCACGCCTACCAAACTTATGAGGAAGTATTGATAGCAGCTCGGAGATACGAGCTTACCATTCAGAGGCTGTCGGCGAGAACGGGAGGCCAAAAGAGGTCTCATGCTCAGAGTAGAGGGGGTGGAGGAGTACCCCAGATGTCAGCACTATCACCTAACATTCGTATCCATGATTCAGTACCACGGAGGATGACAGTTTCGATAGTGACAACACCAGCTAAACAGCAGCCGAGGCAGCAATAACAGCAGTTGTAACGACCCATTACGTTCAAGCGGACAGCCGATTCAAACGGCGCAAGTGAGATAACCTGACCCTCTTTGCTCTATGAGAATACTAGTTTGAGGCAAAGTATTTCCAGACTTGGCCCTTCAGGAGTTCAGACTTAGACTTTTAAAGGCTCGTTCGGAGTATCGCTCGACCGAGGCGAATCATCGCTAAGGTGGGTGGCTACGATGAACTTGTCTTTGCTTAGCCAGCACACTTAAAATATGGACGATACATGCTAGTTGTTAGGTGAATTACCCCCTGCATACTAATAAAGAATATAATGCACCTAGCTAAGGGAATAATCCTAACTTGTATTGCTTGTGTTAGAACATAAAAATAAAACTTTGCTTATAAATGAACTCTCGCATGCTACCTTTGCCTTATGCAAGTAGACCCCGCTATGCCTTGAGTAGATTATTGAAATGCTCTCCGTAGTGCACTGCTTCACTTGCTACACTGTACGCCCATAGACTATGTTGCTCGATATATCCCTGTACGGCTTCACTCTTTGCACTACCCCTTATACCGTGCCAACAAAAATGCTTATGTTCACACAAATAAAATGCTTGCCTGTTTATATGCTAATTTGTACTTGTTGCCTCGATTTAATGCTTGTCACTTATATACATGCCATAATTCATCGTACTTCACTATCTGTGATCCACTCTGTTGAGGCAGGAAGGCTATCAAGGTAGTCGCTCCGAGCCAAGTATAGACCATTGAAAGTATTCGGGACCGTTAGGTCGCCAAGGCATTTCCCGAACTAGGAGACTACAACAATGGACCGTTAAGCAAGATAACATCACAACATCTCTGAAAATCAATACTCGTCCTATACTGAATCTGACGGCTCGGAGAGTCGATACTTTACTGACTGAATCTGAATCTGTAACTATACATGTACCTACGAGAATCTGGAAAACTTGAGGATACGCATGGTCACGGATAACTTGTGCACAAGGTAGGTTTTTGAATCCAGTTATGCGGACGATCACCGGGGCACTAGGGCCAATTCGATCTAGATGGAACCATCTGGTAGTCGTCTGTTATCAGTGAGATGGGTGCAATGTTGCCCGTATTATATTTTGCTTGCACTCCATCTTTGTCTCAAGACTACACCGTCCACTATGGAAGTCATGCCAGTGACCTTCTGTCATATAGATTAAGTTGACTCGATTGCGGCAACCCGCTTGTGAGTCATTGCATTATAGAAAATCATTCTGTGTAGCACACATGTACCTATAACTGCATCTGAAATACCTGAGTAATCCGTATAACTCGTTCTTCCAAAATAGCACCTCGCTCATAACACTTTGTTTGCATATGCTATTGCCCCTGGATTTCATTATATATGCTCATTTTTTATTTAAATTGGTTTGCCTTGGACAGGGAAGGACGAATAATAAGTTGGTAAGTCTCGCCGTATTTTTTTGTATCGCACGGCGTACTGCCACACGAGTAGGCTTTTTATTATGCCATAAAACTGATCCTAAGGCAATACTAGAAAGATAACTTAATAGATGGTGCACGAAACCTTTATAACGTATTTGGATTTGTCGAACGGGCGAGAAGCCTCCCCACCAGTGCATTCATATACTGATAATCCACCAGATTGCTTGCAGGGTGCGGGAGAACCTCGTTCGGTACGGAAACTCCCTTCGTGCATGCTAAGGCGTGGAGTTCACTCTGGAGCCTTGGAGCACTGCGTCCGTAACAGAAGCACATATACAAGACATAATGTTGGAACATCGCCTATGTATCATTCCACAAATATAGCCACTTGGCACGCTTTTTACTGTTTTGAGAGAGGGCTTGAGCGACTTGTAATATCGGCCTAGTACCGCTTGTAACACTTGTTCAATATCAATAAAGAGCTTGTTTTACTTATATACTTGTGTTATTCAATGCTTTCGCTACTGACGACTCCATGAACTTGTTACCAATCACCTGTGTGTTCCTTATTTTGCTGCATCGGACTATCTGTGCAGCTTTGTGGCTTAGACATTTTATAGCCTGTTCAGTTCATAGCCTTGTACGGGCGTAACTTACACTCGTGCGATAGCACTTCCAGATAGGAAAGATCGTCCCACGGGAGCACTGGCACGATGATTCACGCCCAGCTCGGACGACCGACTACCTACGGGAGATTGGGGCATGACAGCAGCAGCGCCAGGGAGCACCGATGGGATTTACTTACTGTTAACCGCGTCCGTCATGATAATTCTACTATTGTCCGTCCAAACATTCCAATGCCATGCTCACTATGTGGTATACCATATATCGCTTCGAATCAAATCACTCCTCGCATTACACTTCTTTGCACTGAATCAAGATCCGTTTGAACCATCCATTCTGCGTGATCCTTCCATTCACAACTCAAAGTCTGACAAAAAACTCAACTAACATGTGAACCATCTAACTCGATATAACTTGTGCCATGTTCCATTCTTTATACTTCCACTATTTCTCAAACCGTCCGACACTTTCGCTACACGGGCAACTAGTGCAACGATCTCTTCCAAGTAATCCAAGCCAATATCCAACTATTCCACACATTCGCTACACGAGCAACTCATACAACGCTCTCTTTGATATTCCAAGCCACTGCTCAAACTCTATCTAACACATTCACTACACAAGCAACTCGTACAACGTTCCATTCTCATCCGTTATTTCTACTTACCACATGCCACATGACCAATCTTGTCTGACAACCAACTGCTCCACTGATGCAACCAGAATCTCCCCGAATGACAAGCCAAACCAATGATACCTCTCAACTTGCTGCACAAATGCAACAATGCCACACAACTTACTACATGAATGCAATAACGCCAAACAATGCTACACGATTTTATCAAAATCCTACGAAAGCCAATGCAACGAAGAACAACATACACCCACAACCAATAAATATATAGACTTATTACATAAAATATCCAATGCGACACCGAGTAGAGCCAAAAGCCAAATGACATGCGAAAGCTATTTAGAGTTTGTAATGGAGCAAAGGACAAAGTCTGAGAAAATGAACCGGGCACTATGATACCAATTTGTCATGCCCCAATCTTCCGTAAGTTCGATCGTCCCCGATGAACATGAATCACCATGTTATAGCGCTCCCGCAGGACAATCGTTCTCATCGGTACATGATATCGTGCAAGCCTGGAGTTGCGCTCATACAGGGCGATGACGTCAAATGTCATGGTTATCATCGAAATGATCAAGTTGCAGCAAAATTCAAGTATTGTGTATCAAGCACACATCAGAGTATACGTAGTAAAGCTCTCAAAGGGTCCAAATGAAAATACCATAAATGAGAATGCCACAAAGGCGAAGCAATACTCTTACTCTTTTTCTTGCCCACAAAGGTACTTACCGTTCCATAAATCATGTCCCAATATCCAAGATGATCTACTACACCTGCATACCTGGAAATAATGCCCATAAACGTGGGTCAGTATACAACCGTACTGGTGAGTGGGGTAACCCACTCGTCTAAACCGACACTAAGTAGATAGTGAATGCAAACGGTTATATAGTGATCTTTCTACTTGAATCCTAGATTCATTTCATGGCAGATGTATGACATGTTAAGAAAAACTATAAAGCAGGTAAAGCATGCAAACATTCAACTCAGGCAAATATACTAGCAGTTATATCCAACTCAAAATAAGACTAAGCATGCAATTCGTTCTACTCAAACCCGAAGCAAGCATGAACCTATCGAACCACATCGTACTCCAAGCCTCAATTCTATCGCATCATGCCATAATCCAAGCCTCGCAACCCAAACATCAATGTGCACATTCTAGTCCGAGGCAAGGTGGCGCCACCACCTACACGAATGCACAAACTCAAACCTGAACCAACTCATATCTATATGAAGGTTACTATCCAACTGCATTTTGACCCGATCCAGCACTGAGTAGCTAGCACGCCTAGTCGTCTCGAAATACAATACTGATCCCAAAGTATGTTACCATTTGTTTCCCCTATGGCTGAACGGTCCCGGTGCCCCGAAGCCTATCCCGTTCAAGAAAACCAAACCCTATGCGCAATAGGTTGTCTGTGACCAATATAATACTAAAATAGTAGGTACGATGAGAGAATCGAGCCTTCTCGGCCTACCAAACGATACTCGTCTTAATCCATCTAATTCACCATAACCATTCTCCAACCATAGCCCAAGGCACCACCTCAAGTTATCTCCATTAGGCACCATGCCGCTTCTTGACACAGTGCTCCGATTGGTGCAACACCCCTCGCTTCAAAAGCTTTGTAGCATAATACCCCAATAGTGGCACAATGCCCTCTCCGATGCAATTGTTCAATTTTGAACCACAACTGCACGTTTTGCTTGACAAAGTGTTCCATCTTGATACTCGTGCATGGATGCACGCTCGCAAGTCCGATAAAATATTTTGCTTCTCCAACCAAGATGATCCACTCAAAGCTCCAATAGCCCAATGCAAGTCCAACACAAGCCATAAATTCTATCCAACTAAACGATGCACACTCTATGCACACCACAGTACGGTGATTCCAATATTCCAGTTCCAAGTGTCTGAGCCATTATGTGTGTTCCATATTATTAGGCATGAAGGAGTAGAGGAGAAGGGACAGAGCCCACTAACCAAGTCTGAATCTACTAAGCACTCTGCCTTGCTGATACGGCCCTTAAATTTATGGTCCGATGTAAAGCACAATCTACTCAATTTATATGTCCGTGTAAGCATGCCGTGCTCTCCAAATTATCTGACTGATCGGACTAAGAAAGACGTCATTATCGCTCCAATCCCGCTATCCCAGTACTGCTATGAACGAACACCTGGTTCCATCGAACTCCGCATGCGATGTGCACATAAAACTAACTCAAATCAATAATTGCTCCCAAATCCAATAAATCAAAATGTAATCAACCATTGCCTCATTTAATCCGATTTAGCGTAATGCGTCGTACTGTTACGGGGCATTACAATAGCAGTACGACCATTAGCTTAGCGTCTGTTACTGACGCAATCTCAGATGTACCAACAACAGCAGAACCAACAGCAGGGCCAACAGAGGCCATCACAACACTTCCAAGAGAGGCAATAATGAGGAGCGCAGCTGGGCCAAGGGCAAGAATTCACTTTGTCCTTGGAAGAAGCTTTGGCATCAGGTGATGTGGTGACAGGTAACATCTCTGTCGCATCTTTTCATACTGTAATATTATTTGATTCGGGTGTATCTCATTCATTTATATTAGCGCAATTTATGACATATATTGGATTGAAGTTTGAGGTGTTGCCAGAGAGGTTGAATATACTCACTAGTAATGGGCTCGTAGAAGTTAGTAGAGTGTGTATAGCGTGTTCAATCATAGTATGCGGGCATTTATTACCTGCATGATTGATCGAGTTTCCTATGGGTAACTTTGACGTTATCCTAGGCATAGACTGGCTGAGAGACAGTCATGCTACGATAGATTGCCATAGGGGTAGGATATTGTTTAATATGCCAGGCACGGAAGACTTTGCCTTTGATAGATCTGTGGGAGACCAACATGAAGAGAGGATCATAGTGGGAGCAATAACATAAGAATATCTTCCTAAGATAGTCAAGCAGTTTCTAGATGTCTTCCCAGAAGAACTTTCAGGGTTACCCCCCAGTAAGAGATGTAGAGTTTTGGATAAAATTGATCCCCGGAGCAGGACCAATATCTTGTAAGGTTCACTAGATGGCACCATCAGAACTGTACAAGTTGTACCAACACGTAGAAGAGCTGAAGGCAAAGAAGTTTATCCGAACCAGTGGATCACCTTGGAGAGTATCAGTAGTTCTAGTAAAGAAGAAGGATAGGTCAACACGATTATGTATAGATTACAGGCAACTGAATGCAGTGACAGTGAAGAATAAGTACCCATTACCAAGAATCGATAATTTGTTTGATCAGTTGAGCAAAGCTAGGGTTTTCTCCAAGATTGACCTCCGGTCATGATATCATCAAGACATACCCAAGATAGTATTTATGTTATGATATGGGCATTATGAATTCTTAGTTATGCTATTCGGACTGACAAATGCTTTGGAAGTGTTTATGAATCTAATAAACCGTATCTTCATGCCGTACCTAGATCAGTTCATGGTGGTTTTCATAGACGACATTCTCGTATATTCCAGTAGCGAAGAGGAGCACGAAGAGCATCTTTAGAAGGTCTTACAGATTTTGAGAGAATACTAGTTGTATACAAAGCTCAGCAAGTACAAGTTTTGGCTAGACCATGTATCATTCTTGGGACACATTATTTTTGGAGCAGGAGTGACAGTAGATCCGAAGAAGGTTGAGGCCATAAAAAGTTGGCCACTTCTTAAGATGGTAGCTGAAGTGCATAGTTTTTTGGGATTGGCAGTATATTATAGGAGGTTCATGGCAGACTTTGCAAGAATTTTAGCACCATTGACCCGCTTGACGCACAAGAAGGCTAAGTTTGATTGGTCAACAGAGTGTCAGACAGCCTTCAAGGAATTGAAGAAGCGACTAATTTAGGCACCGATTCTCATGCTTCTAGTAGGTTCTGAAGGATTTATTGTATATTACGATGCATTTGGCAAGGGATTGGGGTATGTATTGATGCAACATAGAAGTGTGATAGATTATGCATCTCGGCAGCTTCGAGATTATGAGAAGAACTATTCAACACATGATTTGGAGTTAGCGACAGTGGTATTTGCACTTAAGTTATAGAGGCACTACTTATATGGTGATCGAAAGAAGATATTTACAGATCACAAGAGCCTGAAGTATGTATTTACCAAGAAGGATTTAAAAATGAGGCAGAGGAGGTAGTTAGAATTGTTGAAGGATTATGACGTGGAACTCCAATACCATCCAGGCAACGCGAATGTGGTAGCAGATGCTCTAAGCAGGAGACGTAGTGCATATATGTTGATATCGCAATGACCTATATTGGAGGATCTTCAAGATATGGGTATTGAGATAGTACTTCCGCATGACACAGGAATTTTGGCAAGTTTGCAAATACAGTCTACTTTGGTTGAGAGGATTAAGGCAACTCAGGTAGAGGATCCAAAAATTTAGAAGCTTCGGGCAGAGTGCGAGTTTGATAGTAGGAAGGAGTTGACGATTCACTAAGATGGAACACTTAGATTCAAAAATTGTCTCTATGTACCGAGCGAAGATATCGGACAAGAAGTCATGACCAAGGCGCACAGTTCTTAGTATTCAATTCATCCAGGAGGTACCAAGATGTATCAAGATATCAAACAAAATTTCTGGTAAAACGGGATGAAGAGAAAGTTAGCGTGATTTATTTCTCGATGTTTGGTATGTCAACAAATAAAGGCTGACCAACAAAGACCAGCAGGATTATTACAACAGCTTCATATTATGGAGTGAAAGTGGGAGCATATCATAATGGACTTTGTGACCGTTTTACCTAGATCCCCGAATGATCGCGATACAGTTTGGGTAATAGTGGATCGACTCATGAAAGTAGCTCATTTTTGTTCTTTTCGAGTATGACAGTCTACAAAGCGGTTGGAAAAGATGTACATACGGTAAATAGTAAGACAAAACAGTGTCCAAATGAGTACCGTATCAGATCAAGACACTCCGTGTACTTCATATTTTTGGAAGAGCTTACACCAGAGTTTGGGCACCAAGCTGAGATTCAGTATCACTTGCTATCCTCAAACAGATGGGCAATCAAAGAGAACCATCAAGATATTGGAAGATATTTTGCGTGCTTGTACTTTAGATTTTGGAGGGTCTTAGGAATATCACCTTCATCTCGACGTATTCTTGTACAACAATAGTTATCAGACGAGTATTCAGATAGCTCCATTCGAAGCACTATATGGGAGAAAGTGCATGTCACTATTAGCATGGTATAATATTGGCGAATAAAAGATGTTAGGCCCAAAAATGATCATGCAGACAGTTGAAGTTGTCAAGCAGATCAGAGAGCGACTTCGGGTTGCGCAGGATAGGCATCGTTATTGGGCGAATCAGCATCGTAGAACTTTAGAGTTTCGTATTAGCGACTATGTGTTCTTGCGGATTTTGTAGACCCGTGGACTCATTAGATTCGGGGTTCGCAGGAAGCTTACTTCGTGATACGTCGGTCCATTCGATATCCTCGAACAGGTGGACAATATTGCTTATCGTCTTACCCTTCCACCTTCGCTAGGTGAGGTACACAATATATTTCACGTGCCTCAGTTGCGTAGGTATATCCCAGATCTGAGTCATATCCTCGACTATTATGAGCTAGTCGTTAGTATCGACTTGTCTTACGAGGAGCAACCTGTATCCATTTTGGATCGAAGGGAGAAGGTGTTCAAGAATCGGACTATTCGTCTTGTCCGGGTTGCTTGGGGTCATCACCCTTTGGGAGAGTCGACATGGAAGTACGATGACGATATCTGTCACGCCCCAGTCTCAAAAATACGTAGGACTAGGACACGTAAGCATGCCAGCCGCATGGATATGGCAACTCCAATATATGGAAACCAAATCCACACGTACGCCGTAATATGAATATCAAGTCCACAAGTGGTATAAAATGTATCACAAGTCACAGGGTATAATCTAAATCTCATCTACGAAAATCAGATATAAATAATAACCAGCATCTATATAACTAGATCTCAACATAAATATCTAAGGATGATAGTTGGATGGAAACAAATCCACTACCAACTCGAATAAAAAAGTACAACACAACAAATACAATATAGGAATACCAGCTAACGACCATTGGCTCGAAGAGAAGACATCCTCGCAACACAAGTAATCATCCAAATCTGCGCTCCTGCAATTTCTCAAGAACAGATACACTTGGCAGAGGACCAGGTCCTCAGAGGGACGTAACAAGATACAGAAAATATGAGCCAATTTGAATACAGTAAACATGCATATTATTTAAAAAAAATAAGTACGTTGTACAAGACCATCTATATGAATGCAAATGAGGACAACTTTTTGACGTATGGGAAAGGGTAGTCTACTCGATCTAAGCCTCACAACTCACACACCCGTCAATGGACATCAGAAATCGACATACCTCTGGGGTAGCGACTAGCACGACTCTACAGAAATCGACATACCTCTGGGGTAGCGACCAGTGCGACACACGCCCGTAGTGCGAACTATATACTATGGTTTACCAGAGTGGTTAAAAGTCCATACGCCTAATGATTGTCCTCTCATGATACTAAGTGTCAAGTGTGTGTCAACATATCTAATATATAGTAATGACTGAAAGGAACTACACATGCAATAAATAACAGAGATACAATAAATATACAAAAATATACTAAGCATGCAAAATACTGTAAGCAATTTGGCAAGGTATCTTGCCTGGGGTCCTGCTGCTGGTATGAATCAGAGTCCAAGTCACAGTCCAAATAGCCTATGTATTACAAATTTATCACGTCAAAAGATAATTTATTTTAATTTATTTAATTCTAGAATAATTACTCTAAAATCCTATTTTAATCTTATTATTCTGATTTTTATATTAATTCCTAAATTTTGTCCAAAGAAACTAAATTTTATCAACTCGAGACTCATGGCACGCAAATCGAGGTGATCTGTTGACCGAAAAGTCAACCGACACAAACTCAACTTTCATGCATAATTTCCTGTAGATTTCAGCGTCAAAAATATGCTGGAATTTACGGCTCGTCCAAATTCAAATTCATTTAGGAATTATGGCACATACAAATTTTGTATTGTGCACCGATGGCTAAATTCTAACCTAGAAGTTCTACAGAATTAACAGTATATAAATACTTCGAATTAAATTCTGGAAAAAACATATGTCAATGATCTCGATATTAGCTTTCCAAAACTTTAAACGGTTCATGATTCTGATTCCTGGTTCTCCCGAAATCGCAAAAATATTAAAACACGTCTATTTTCGGATATGCTGTGCTCTACGAATTTTCCAAAATTTAATACTCATAATTTCATAAAATAAATTATATAATAAAAAATCTAACCTCAATATATTTCTAACGCAAGAAACTAGGTCTCATTTGGAGTCCGGAGCTATGCGCAATGGCTTGTGGAAGATGAAGGAACCCTAGATGGCAATTCTACAAAATCTCTCTCTCTAAAAAATAATGGGATAATTAGGGTTATTATATTATATATATATAGGGATTGAGTGGCTGAATGAAAGTTGATAGTAGGGTGACACATGTCATGATTTGATTGGATAGTTTTGGTTATATTATTTGATTTTGATTTGCCTTTATCAAAACATTATTTAAGTCGTTTTAAATCTAAATAACTCAAAATAAATATTAAAAATAATCATAAAAATCTGGAAAAATTACAGAAAATATATTTTGAATTTAAAAACTCTAGAAAATTATTTGGGATAATTTTATATTCATAGATTTTCTACTATAATTAGGAGAAGCTCTAAACATTAGTTTTATCCATTTAACTAAAAATAAATAATAACATTATTCCAAAAATTCTGAAATAATTCCAGAAAATATATAATAATATTATAAACCCTAGAAAATAACGTGGGTCAATTCTATATTCCTGTAATTGCACAATAAATTCTACAAGTCCTAAAAATTAGTTATTAGCCTAATTACTCCCAATAAATACTAAAATACTCAGAAAATTCTAGAAAATATATTTTATTATTTAGAACCTAAAATAAAAGTTTGGGATATTTTTAATCAAGTTTGTACATGAAATAAATTCTTCAAAGTCCTAAAAAATTAGTGTTACTAGTTTTTAATTAACTAAAAATTATGAAAAAATCTCAATAATCTAAAATAGCCTAAAAATAATTCTAAATAAATATTTATATAAGTAAATATACTAAAAAAAAATTATTTTCTAATTAACTAAGAGAATACTCTAAATAAATTCAACATCTATAATAAATATAATAATATAAAATATACACAAAATACCTATTTTGGGTGAGAGAGTTTACAATCTACCCAACTTAAAACAATTTCGTCCTCGAAATTAAAATAAGGTATAATTTGTTAAATCCCTCACATTCGTACATAAGGTACGTCAATCGCAATCTCTTCCAAAAATTTAAATAATAAAATCTATTCAAATCTATCGCGATCACTTCAAAATTAAGATAATCATTGTTCAAATCAAAATTCAACCTATTGTAATCTCTTCTCACTTTTCCAAATCATCAATATCCAAATTTAAATTGAATCCATATAATATCTTCAAGATTTTAATAACCCATATCAAATTTTACCTCACGATCTCCAACTATCATAATCTCCTCTAGAAGTAATTCGAGTCCAATATTATTCCTATTTTCACTTATAAATTTTTTGTATTCTTCAACTTTTTAAATTCCATTCACATCCTCAATATTTTAAATAGGTAGTCCAACCATCAAATTTTTAATTCTTAATTTAAATCATCAAATTGAAAAATAATTTAAATGCAGTCCACCAATGTTCAAGTCTGAAATTATATATTTATCCTTCAAATTCAAATTAATGATTTTACCTTCAATACTCAAAAATTTAAATTATGTACTTAAGGTATAAATATTGGGTCCTCAATATCAAGATTTTTAAAATTCATTAATCCTCATCATCTTAGTCATTCTTCTAAAATTCTCAAAATTAAAATGGCTTGAACCTCTCCCAATATAATCTTACTCGATCACAATCTAAAAGAAATTCTTCTCGAGTTGCCAATGCACTGCTATCCAACTTAGAATTTACCCATCTATCACAGAAGGATATATACTTTAAGAAAAATATTCCTTAATTTATTTACTCATGTCATTCAATCCTCAAAACTTCAATGCCGATTATATCATATATGATATGTCCTTAATTACGAAAGAATAATCCTCAAGTATGTGATCGGCCTATGGGATATATCTAGTACTCTCTGTGTATCAAACTTATACCAAGCACGAGGTTTCGTCTTTCCGAAATAAGGCAAGACGGATATCAATAATAAAGAGTTCAAGGGCGAGGTAATAGAATAGAAGTATCAGGATCAAGGCATTTAAAGAATTCAAATAGGAATTGTCAAAGCAGTTGTGGATTGCAGTCCTATTTTGGTAATTCCTATTCACATGCTCGTATTAGTACAGTTATGTAGCCGATATAATACGCTCAGACATGTCTAGAGGGCAAGTACATTCGTCTACTAATCACTATATATCTCAATCCACGTGAAGCAGTTATGCGAAGGGCGAATCAATGCACTATGGTTAGCTAGACCTTAATATACAAATTCTGAAATGTATTAATGTATGCATCCACTAATACATATATAGTGAACAAGCTTGATGAAAGAATAAGCTTGCAAAACTAGGCTATAATAGCGACATAAGTCAAGGTGGTACAACAATTATAAGTACGCTAGATGATGATGAAAGGAGGTACAAGTCAATTCAAGTTCACAAAAACAAAAACAAAAACAAAAAAACAACATAAGCAATAATAATAAAGACCCTACCATTCTCTATAGTTATCATACAACCTCCTTGTCTATGTCGCTAGTCGACCAAATGGGGGCAAGGACCTCTAAATTCTATTGTCTGAATAAACACTGTCGTCTTTGCTAGCATACAATTAATGTCATTCAGTTACACTTCATTAATGGATCACAAGGACTATATGATACTAGGTGGTGAGGTATACTACCCAACTTAAAATGATTTAACTACTATTGTATTGTCTTAAGGATACCGTAAAATTAATCTTCTGTTAAGGTCTATGAGAAGGAGTCTTGGTACTTTATTGGGGTATCCTCTTCTATTACATAGGTCATGGTCATCTTACATCTTAGTCATAGTGCTTATAGAACAAGTGTCAATAGTAAGGATAGAAGAGTTAATGGCCGTTTAAGGGGAAAAGGGATCTCGCTTGTATCGAGGCGAGGGTACAAATTACGTGATTTAAAAACTAAGGGTTAATCATCGGTCACAATCTACAAAACAACTTAAACTTATCAAGTTCTAACTACCAAGCATAAAAAATTTCATATTCAAAGCTACAACTATAATCCTAGCAAACTATGAGCCCTTAACAAAGAATAAAATTACTTGGCCTACTATCCGAAGTGTCAGATGGCACGAGTTGAAAGATGAAGAGAAGAAACGTGATTAGTCGTCGCAAAATAGCGAGCGCTATGGTCGCAGGGGAACAATATATAAAATTAAGATAGAGGGCTCTAGATAGCATCATGGTTCTCTAAGGGAAATGGGGTATTAGTTGCTATGTTTGAGGTATGATTAGGAAAATGTTCTATACATTGCTCTTGGCTTTCTAAGGTACTGCCTGCTCATCTCAAGACAAGAACCTAAATTTAGTTCTCCAATACTTATCTAACTGCGAAGGTTAGGTTTAGTCCTAATATTCAATTTTGGTTTTCTATTGGTTCCTCAATACTAGGGTCAACCATTATGGTAAAACTTCTAACTATCTCTAGTAGTGTCTATACTACTCTCAAGTCTTCTTAATACATCAAGGGATAATGGTATACCAATCTAAAGATAAGGAATTATAGGGTTTACTAGATATTCTAAACTTAGTGGTGTGTCTATATTCTTGTTGTATTCTTAATAGGTGTGCTACCCTAATTATCATCCTAATAACAGGGGTTCCTATATTCTAGCAGAAGGCTATACTCAAAGAACTATTAGGGAAGTACATGAATCAAGTAGGATACAATTATTTAGATAGAATGGATTAGAAGAAAGATGAGTCGTAGTCAAATGTGGATGAGATCCTATACTCTAATCCTATTTGCAGGCTTGCTCGGTACAGTAACGTAACCGAGACAATATGCTCTCGACCTGCATGGGCCACCACAAAAATATGTCATGTCCCAGTCTCAAAAATACGTAGGACTAGGACACGTAAGCATGCCAGCCGCATGGATATGGCAACTCCAATATATGGAAACCAAATCCACACGTACGCCGTAATATGAATATCAAGTCCACAAGTGGTATAAAATGTATCACAAGTCACAGGGTATAATCTAAATCTTATCCACGAAAATCAGATATAAATAATAACCAGCATCTATATAACTAGATCTCAACATAAATATCTAAGGATGATAGTTGGATGGAAATAAATCCACTACCAACTCGAATGGAAAAGTACAACACAACAAATACAATATAGGAATACCAGCTAACGACCATGGGCTCTAAGAGAAGACATCCTCGCAACACAAGTAATCATCCAAATCTGCGCTCCTGCAATTTCTCAAGAACAGATACACCTGGCAGAGGACCAGGTCCTCAAAGGGACGTAACAAGATACAGAAAATATGAGCCAATTTGAATATAGTAAACATGCATATTATTTAAAAAAAAAAAAGTACGCTGTACAAGACCATCTATATGAATGCAAATGAGGACAACTTTTTGACGTATGGGCAAGGGTAGTCTACTCGATCTAAGCCTCACAACTCACACACCCGTCAATGGACATCAGAAATCGACATACCTCTGGGGTAGCGACCAGTGCGACTCTACAGAAATCGACATACCTCTGGGGTAGCGACCAGCGCGACACACGCCCGTAGTGCGAACTATATACTATGGTTTACCAGAGTGGTTAAAAGCCCATACGCCTAATGATTATCCTCTCATGATACTAAGTGTCAAGTGTGTGTCAACATATCTAATATATAGTAATGACTGAAAGGAACTACACATGCAATAAATAACAGAGATACAATAAATATACAGAAATATACTAAGCATGCAAAATACTATAAGCAATTTAGCAAGGTATCTTGCCTGGGGTCCTGCTGCTGGTATGAATCAGAGTCCAAGTCACAGTCCAAATAGCCTATGTATTACAAATTTATCACGTCAAAAGATAATTTATTTTAATTTATTTAATTCTGGAATAATTACTCTAAAATTCTATTTTAATCTTATTATTCTGATTTTTATGTTAATTTCTAAATTTTGTCCAAAGAAAATAAATTTTATCAACTCGAGACTCATGGCACGCAAATCGAGGCAATCTGTTGACCAAAAAGTCAACCGACACAAACTTAACTTTCATGCATGATTTCCTGTAGATTTCAGCGTCAAAAATATGTTGGAATTTACGGCTCGTCCAAATTCAAATTCGTTTGGGAATTATGGCACATACAAATTTTGTATTGTGCACCGATGGTTAAATTCTAACCTATAAGTTCTACAGAATTAACAGTATAAAATACTTCGTATTAAATTCTGGTAAAAACATATGTCAATGATCTCGACATTAGCTTTCCAAAACTTTAAACGGTTCATGATTCTGATTCCTGGTTCTCCCGAAATCGCAAAAATATTAAAACACGTCTATTTTCGGATATGCTGTGCTCTACAAATTTTCCAGAATTTAATACTCATAATTTCATAAAATAAATTATATAATAAGAAATCTAACCTCAATATCTTTCTAACGCAAGAAACTAGGCCTCGTTTGGAGTCCGGAGCTATGCGCAATGGCTTGTGGAAGATGAAGGAACCCTAGATGGCAATTCTACAAAATCTCTCTCTCTAAAAAATAATGGGATAATTAGGGTTATTATATTTTATATATATATATATATATATAGGGATTGAGCGACTGAATGAAAGTTGATAGTAGGGTGACACATGTCATGATTTGATTGGATGGTTTTGGTTATATTATTTGATTTTGATTTGCCTTTATCAAAACATTTTTTAAGTCGTTTTAAATCTAAATAACTCAAAATAAATATTAAAAATAATCATGAAAATCTGGAAAAATTACAGAAAATATATTTTGAATTTAAAAACTCTAGAAAAATATTTGGGATAATTTTATATTCATAGATTTCCTACTATAATTAGGAGAAGCTCTAAACATTAGTTTTATCCATTTAACTAAAAATAAATACTAACACTATTCCAAAAATTCTGAAATAATACCAAAAAATATATAATAATATTATAAACGCTAAAAAATAACGTGGGTCCATTTTATATTCCTGGAATTGCACAATAAATTCTACAAGTCCTAAAAATTAGTTATTAGCCTAATTACTCCCAATAAATACTAAAATACTCAGAAAATTCCCAGAAAATTCTAGAAAATATATTTTATTATTTAGAACCTAAAATAAAAGTTTGGGATATTTTTAATCAAGTTTTTACATAAAATAAATTCTTCAAAGTCCTAAAAAATTAGTGTTACTAGTTTTTAATTAACTAAAAATTTTGAAAAAATCTCAATAATCTAAAATAGCCTAAAAATAATTCTAAATAAATATTTATATAAGTAAATATACTAAAAAAAATTATTTTTTAATTAACTAAGATAATACTCTAAATAAATTCAACATCTATAATAAATATAATAATATAAAATATACACAAAATACCTATTTTGGGTGAGGGAGTTTACAATATCCAGTCTCGATATCCACACATATTTAACTCGGAAGGTATATTTGTCCTTATGCCTTCGTATCTCGAATCTCGTGATTAGTTCACCCATGCTATGTGATGTTGCTTTTCTTAATTATATAATTGATTGTTGATTGCATGTGTAGATGTGCTTGTAGTTAGTATAGTGTTTGTTTTGATTTTTTTAGCTAGCCTTGAGTTTGAATTCCGATGACAGAATTTTTCTAAGGTGGGCAGAGATGTCACTCCCCGTTTCTGATATACGTATTTGAGACGTATTATTTCTTATTTGTATGTTTATTAGGTTGTATGGAGACTAGATCCATTTTTTGGTTTAGTGTGGTTCATGGTTTATTTTGTGGGTTGGTTCAAGTTATGAGAGAACCCATGGTATAAACCTCAAACCCTAGCTATATAACCCAACTTATTTCTCTCTCTTCCCTTATTCTCTCATTTCTTCTCCTCCTTTCAGTTTAGGCAAGTACACTTTGCATGATATGGATAAACCCTTAGATTTTGATGCTTTATTTTTTCTTGCATTTTATTAGTCTAATATGTGTAAATTATGATTCCAAACACTTTTAATATTTGGAGTTTTTGATTTTGATGGGTGGATATGAGTAGATCAATATTTATAGTTTAGAATTTTTATGTACTCCATAAGTTTTTCTTGATTTTGATCTATTAAAATATGGTATTTTAGAAAACCAGTTTTCCTAGGTGATAAAGTATTCTATTTCGGGTTCTTGGAGCTTTTCTATGGTCGAACTTGCTGTTCTGTGATGATGGAGTACTTTGTGGGCCAGCAACATGTGCCCCTCCAGCATGCGCTAATCTTGTTGGACGCATATCTGCTCTGTGCATGCGTTCTAAAGTTGGATGTATAGTACCTTGAACGCATGGAAATTCACTAAGGCCATATGTCATGCGCCCATGCGGCCAGAAGACTATCCGGCCACGAGCCATGAGTCTTTTCTTTTTGGACGCATGCCTCTGCACATCTTTTCATGCTTTTGTCTTATATTCCTGATATTTTTGGCTTGTCACATCAAGTCACATCAGTCACTTTATTGACTTATATTTATTGTCTGTCACTTAACACTTTCCCCGATGAGTGGACTTTGCCTGTCTATGCGCCCCATTTTTCATGTGCCCCATATTCCATGCTCCCAATCTTCATGCGCGCATGCGGCCCCTACACATTTATTGAATTGATTTGGTTTAAATGTTCTATTGGACTTATGATTCATATGTGTAATCATGATGACTGTGAGAGTATTAGACCTACATATGTGCCTGATCCGACTATGTGTATATTTCGACCATGTGCTAAGTGACTACACCACCTATGTGCATGACTTGACTTATTTGTTGCAATGTGATAGAACTCATGTGATTTACTGTGATTGGTGACTTAACTCGACCATTTATATCCCTGCTGATACACTTACTACGTGCTATATGTTCCTATGTGCTATGTATTCCTACGTGATTATATTATATATTTACACTGAGGGGTACCTACGTGCTACACGACATGTGATATAATACGATTCCTCCAAGCATGGACAAAATAATTTAGTCAATTTCCAAGCGTGGCTAGGACTTGTTTGATTGTTTCATCACGCTCGTGTGAATCCAAATTGGACAACCATATGACAAAGTAGATTCGTATCTAGCGTGTCCGTACTACGGTGCAACATTAAGAAAATATCATGTAACCACGCCATGAGATTTCAGTAACAATAGGGTTAACTAGACAACTAAAATATGTAGAGCATTGGGAGGGATAGAATCTCGAGATCATGCATATGTCACATCCCGTACCCAAAATTTGGGCATGAGTCGTGGGAACATTTATAGAAGCATGGAAAATATGCATCCATGCGCCCCAAATCAAACTCAACAGAAGATGGACCACATGGACACCATGCGGCCCAAAAAAGGGTCACCTATGCGATCCAAACAAGTATTATGACAACTGGCCGCAGTTTGACCTGACATGATGTCCTGACAACAAAGATGACGCCTGACACAGAATTCTGACAAAAATGACTTTCCTAATCGCCATGAAGAACGAGAACACACTAAGAGACAGAAGTCCCAAGGATGGTGCAGAGCCACGTGGATAATCTGACAAAAAGATCCTATGCGGCTTTGGCCCATGCGTTCCAGACTCCATGTGGTCCATGCGTCTCTGGCCCATGCATCCCAGACCCCATGCGTCCCATGCTACTCTGGCCTATGCGTTCCAAACTCTATGCGGTCCATGCATCTCTGGTCCAGTGCATTCCAGACTCTGTGCATCCCGTGCATCTTTGGCCACATATGTCCCAAGTCTTGTTGTTACAACTGAGTGGTCCTCTCCAACCAAATAGCGGCCACCTGTCTATTTGATAAATTATGCCCACAACAGATGAGAACCATCTAGATATTCAATAACAAAAAATCTTAACAAATATCCATGTGATAGCTGAAGCCCGGTCTTGTGCACAGATGTAACTCCCTTCTGGTAGGAGGGGACTCGTGGCAAATCCCACCATCCATGCGGCCCAAAATCTATGCGACCACAAATATGACTTAAATAGTAGGGTACCAGACCCGAACAAGGGGCTGGTTGGATATCTTCGAATCAATACTCAAGGGAGAGAGAATAGCTTCCGTATCAGATCGTCCATGGAGTAAAGAGAGTTGCTACACTCCTAACCCTCCACCGTCACCCCCCCCAGAAAACAAATTTTTACTTAGATTGTCTCCTAGGATTCTTCTTTGTACTTTCTTAGTTTGTTAAATAAAATCTAGTTCTCCCAGTTCTCGTTTTGATATTAAACGGCAAACACGGTGGCGACTCTGTTGGGGACTTTCTTCTCCTTTATTTAGAAGTCGGTGATGCAGTCCGATGCGGCCAAGCTCGGCTCGACACAAAAGATGTTGGTGGTTTACTTCGACCAGCAAGTGTTCAAGGACATGCTCTCCGGGAATAGCTCGGGTCCTCTCCAAATCAAGCAAAGCCCAAGAAGACTCGCAGGACGTTGGTGGCAAAGGCCTTTGAGCCTCACCCAACTACGGAGCATCAACTCCCCTTCTCTCTCCATGCCGTTGGGACAACACATCATGCAGCCACTATCTATGCGACAGCCTCTTCCAGTAAAAATGGTGCTCCCCACTCGAAGACCCGCAGAACATGGGTGGCCAAAGCCGCTGTGTCCCACCCAGTTGCGGAGCAGATGCTTTCAGCCTTTTACTATGTTGCCCATGACTGTCGTCGGACGAAAATCCATAACGTCCACATCTATGCGGCATCCCGGACTGACGCAGAGACTGTTCAGCACCCAGACTCTGGCAGAAGAAAATACTACGATTCCAGACATCCTGGTGCTGAGGCAGATTCTATGCGGCCAAGGGAGAGGCCGCATAAGACTGCCTATGTAACATCAACTCATAACTGCAGACGACAGGCCACATCCGGCCCCAATAGTAATAGAACCTCTGTTTTTGACTGTATCTCATGCAACGCAAATCCTATGCGATCTTCTAAGAATGGTGAAAATCTAAAACTGGACTCTTCATAACGCGGCTATAGTAGCTAAGCTGAAGAAATCTAGGGCAGTACAAGCACGTCAAGCTCAAGCAATCGCTCATACGACCGAACGCCAATAGGCATCGCTAGTTATTACGCGAGCCTCTGATAAAAAGTTGTACAGGACTGACCCATGCGTCCAGCCCGCAGGGACCAATGGACAGGGTCAGTCTCAAAAGTCTTCCACCGGTTCCTCGGGGCGAGTTCGTGTAACCCGGACTCACAAAGAGGATGCAAAGGTAAAATACCCTTTGCATAATTTGTGTGACGTGATTACTCACAAATGCAAAGCAAGGGAAACAAATGCAGCTGTGATGTGCCCTCTCTGAGGTACAACTGTGCCAACATCATTATCAACTGTTGTTGTAATAAAGCAGCAGTACTCACAAACAGGCAGTCGACCTTCCAGCGACTGCACCGGGAGGCACCTACACGGCAGCGACCCAGATATCTGGTGCAAGTATCAGAGGAGGGGGAGTTGCCCTTCGCCTTAAGCTATTTAACTGGAAATCTTCCCGCACCAAGGGGAGAAACCAATCAAACACCTCCGGTCTGGCGCTCTCTACCACTGCATCACGAAGGCGATTACCCGGAGGGCTGACAACGATGGAAGGCGTCTTCCAAGGCATCCGCTCAAGGAAGAAGCTGTCAGTCCCTGGGGTTAGTTCTTTCTCATAACCTTTGGGGGTGGCCCAAGCCGGGGGTAGTGTCCCCCTGGACGTACGCAATAATTCGGCATTCCAAGGAGACAACGATTCTCAAGGAACGGACTCTGAGATCCCGGTGGGCAGCTACTCCCACCAAGATGACACAATCTTCTACGTTGGGGCTAGTATACCCTCTGAATTCGAGGAAGACACAATGGCTCCTGCCCTCCTTGAAGACTACTCACTACAAGGGTATGAAACAGGGAGCACAACATCCACTGCCCCCTCTATTTCTCCCCGTATGAGGACGGTGTACATGGTCAGAGACGACCATGAAGGCCCTGGTGACCGACAGTGCCTCGAGATGCTCGAAGCCATGATGCATACAATGAGTGCATCAATGCAAGCTTTGACCCAGACAATACTGGAGATCAAGGCAAACATGACCACCCAGCCGGCAAAAGCCTCCGGGCAAGCAAACCTGGACCCAGGACCAATGGAGATTCAAATATGACCGCTCCACCTGCAGGCAATGATCCTCTCCTACCTGGCTCATCGGCGCCCTCGGCAGGAGATAAAGCTAAGAAAGCAAGGAGGGAGGTCCAAGAACTTCAGGCTCTCCTCGACTCCATGAGCAACATTGACTCACTCCGGAATCTCAGGGTACGACAACCATATCCCATTAAGTGGAGGGATGTACCGTATCCGTCCAAGTACAAGCCTTCCAACATTAACATATTTGATGGAAAGTCCTCCCATCGTCGCTTCATGAGCTACTTCGAGATCACCATAGGACACTTACCCCACAGCAATGCTATCCTTACCAGGCTCTTCGTCGGGTCATTGGCGGGGGTAGATGTCGATTGGTTTTGTAGATAACTCCATCTCATCGTTCGATAACCTTAAGCATCTGTTCCTTAAAAAATTCTATGAAGCAGGAAATAATATGATGATGTCTTCTCTAATGGACGTCGCCCAGAGGAAAAAAAAACTGACACAAAACTACATCGAATGATTCTGACAAGCCGTGCTAAGGTTACCTCCTGGCAATCCTGAGACCACACTCATGGATATGTGCCAGAAGAACATGCTCCCGGTAGTCAGCCTCTGGATGGGTGAGAGCAAGTTCAAAGACTAGACAACATTCATTGTCAGTACTGTCAATGCTGAAAAGAAGCTCAAGGACGCTCGACACTTGGGGATCTATATCTCAACTACTGAGGAAAAGGGCAAACGTCCCAGCAATAACAACAACAACAACAATAATGGCGATAATAGAAGTCAGGATGGAAAGGGGAAATAGGCTATGGTCGCTACCTTGGCCAAAAAGTCCGAGCAAAAGCCGACGGAGACTCCAAAACCGAAGGAGACTTACTCTTTCAAAGATGCTGATGTCAAATCCATCTTCGATATGCTGATGCAGGGAGTAAAAATCCGGCTCCCCAACATCAGATGTCAGGCTAAGGCAGCGAAGATTGCCAACCCAAAGTATTGTCACTTCCACCGCTACGTCCATCACTATCACGTCTTAGTCCCAAAATACGTAGGACTAGGAACACGTAAGCCTGCCAGCCGTATATATATGGCAACTCCAATATATAGATACCATAATACACACGTACGTTGTAATATAAATAATACTTATATGTGGTATATATGTTATCACAAGTCACAGAAATACTAATCTCATCCACACAATAAATCAAAGAAAAGAGTATAACTAAACTAGAATAAAGAGTCTGAATGATCCATAAATGATAGTTGGGTAGAGACAAATCCACTACCAATGACTATATCAACTATAATGAGAGATAAGAGTAAAATCACCAATATAAAATAAGGTGAGGATAGAAGTGTCAGCTAAAAGATCCGTAGCTAGAGATAATCAATGGTGCTCAGTGGGTAAGATCTCCTTGGCAGAAAGTAATGCGTCAGGTCCAGGTCCGAACTCCTACGGATACTCCTGGTCGTCTATACCTGGCAAGGGACCAGGTTCTCAGAGGGACGTAACAAGATACATAGAAGCAAGCCAATTGAATACAATAAACATGCATACTATTTAAAAATATATAAGTACGCTGTATAAGACAATCTATATGAATGCAAATAAGGACAACTTTTCGACGTTTAGGCAAGGGTAGGCTACTCGATCTAAATCTCACAACTCACACACCCGTCTAGAATATCAGAAATTGACATACCGCGGGGATAGAGACCAGCGAGACTCCAGAAATCGATATACCGCGGGGGTAGCGACCAGCGTGACACACTACCGTAGTGCGAGCTAGATACTACAGTTTACTAGAGTGGTTAAAGCCCATACGCCTAATGGTTATCCTCTCATGATACTAGGTGTCAAGTGTGTGTCAATATATCTAATATATAGTAATGACTGAACAAAACTACACATGCAATGAATATACAAAAATATAAATAGCATGCAAAGTACTGTAAACAATTTGGCAAGGTATACTTGCCTGGCAAGAAAGCTGCAAAGTCCTAATATCCTGCTCCGAAAGTCGCGTAGAACAATCTAATATCCTCGGGGTCAGCGTACACAGGCATAGGAATCGGGGGTGACTGCTGCAGGTCATCTTTGGCAAGGGTGACGGATCCACGATGACGATGATGATAGTGATGATGATAAGATGATTAGGTTATGGTGTTTAGGGTGATGATGATGGTTATGTTGATGATGGGTGTCACTACCCCATTTCCAGGGCAGGTTATTTTTTTATTTTAATTTGGTTAATTATGTATTTATCATAAATATTTGTATTAATATTTAATTAGTTGGTTGTATTATTTTTTATTAGTTATTTTAGTATTTTGGCTAGCCTGGACCCATGTCAGACCCTAGTGGACCCATGTCAGACCCAACCAACATCCTTATTAGACTTATTTATTAGCTTAGAATAATTATTTATATTTTTATTAGTTAGTTGGAGTGATTAGGAACTAATTTGAGTGCATTTGGAACCCCAAACCCAAACCTCATTTAGGATGACTTGATTTGGAGGGCATTTTAGTCATTTATTTTGTTTAACCCAACCCTAACCCTTAACCCCCTGGCCAATCAAGACCAGCACCCACTTCCTTTCACTTCACTTCTTCTTCTTCTTCTTCTTCTTCTTCTTCTTCTTCTTCTTCTTCTCCACTCTTTTTTTTCTTCTTCCTTCTTCTAATTTCTACATCCAAGTAAGTTTTCTCCTCTTCTTTCTCTTCTTTTATCTATTTATTCCATTAATACAAACCCTAACCCTTTGCTTTTCCCTAACCTAGGTGTGTAGAGCTTAGATTTGGTGTTGGAGCTTGGATTGGAAGCTTGGTGTAGTGAATTTGGTACTTTTTGGAGACTTTGGTTTGGAATTCCAACTCCCAAGAGGTAAACCCTGATTTTTCCCCTTGTGATTACTCTAATATAGTATAATTAGTAGTTTAGAACCTTCCTAGACCTTAGGGCTACCCGTGGGAGGAAGTTGGAGCTTGTTTGGAGGTGTTTGGAGACTTTGGCATAGGGTTTTATGTCAATTTTGGGTGAAATCCGAGATTAGTCCAATTTTTGGTATTGCCCTATGTTAGACGGACCTATGTAGACGTGCTTGGGTGTCTTGAGGATAAGTACGTGTCCCTGTTCGGATACGTGAGATCGTGTCACGAAGATTTGAGCGTTTCGGGCAATTTAGGGGTTTTTCGTCGTGGGATTCTACTTGCATGCGCATTTTTGTCACAGACCTAGAATGGGTGAGTTAGCATTTTTTCTAGTTTCTAGACATCGATTAGAACTCATGGGTAAATTTTGGGCCGATTCCGAGTAGGTTTGGTGTACGTTTTATGAGGTATCGTGAACCGCACTCCACGTGTTCGTC